>CM068584.1:50162998-50762998 GCA_035048485.1 Pteria penguin | reverse complement strand
ATTTAAAGCTATTAAGGCATCGTGGATACAGAAATTAAAAGACAGCACAAGTAAAGCTACCATTTTCCTTGAGAATTTATGTAAAAAGGGTGATTTTGATTTCAACTACTTATCTGAAACTACTGAAACTATTATGAATGATTATGGAATCGTCAAGAAATTACCTTTATTTTACCAACAGATAATCACTTATTTTAATCAAAGAAAAGCAACGCTTAATCTAAAACAAATGTCTACAGAATCCTTCTTATTGCAACCTTTATGGAATAACAGACTCTTTCAGTTTAAAGGGAAATCACTCTGTTTTCCAAATTAGATTAATAGTATCTACCCCTCTTTGATCTGAGAAAATCACTTTATTTAAGTACAACAGCTAAGTATAGGACGGTTTTCTATAAAAACAGAAGAAGTTTCTTTGATACCAGTAAGTTTTTCTACGAATTTTTTAGAGATAAAAAATTCTCCACACCTATTCATCAAAACAATTTTGAAAAACTATTTAATTTAGAAAAGAAGTATACTTGGCAAAACATTCATAAACACAAAATAGAATACATTAAAGATAAAAATGTTGCTGAGTTCAACTATAAACTTTTTAATAATATGCTTTCTAATAGAAATTTAGTAAGTAGATAGAACAAATGGAATAGAACACACCAAACATTTACTTTTTGAATGTAAAAATGTGATAGATGTTTGGAAAGACACAGGTAAAATACTCAAATTTGATATATCTTGGAAAAATATTGTGGTTGGGTTCTATCTTGAGATTAATGAAAAAACGGACATGTTGAACAATCTTATTTCGTTTATTGCATTTAGAATTTTCAAATACAAAATGGCCTGCAGTATAAAAGGCACAGAAGAAAGATGTAATGATATCAGATTGCATATTCAACAATCACTGCAGAATTATTAGAATATCATTTATAAAATTTCAAAAAACAAAAATATTACTATGATTAAACACTTTCCAATATATTATAAGTTGAACTACTTAAATATATGATAATATATATGTAAGTATATAGGTCGATGTGTATGTGCATACACTTATCAGTATGAATGCATTTATGTTTGTGTATATATATATATGTATGCTGGGTGTTCATGTTTGTACGTGTATGTTTGTGTGGTGATGTGTAGGAACATATATATATATATATATATATATATATATATACCAGTTTACATATATGGGTGTTTGTGTAAATTTGCCGATTTATATATATGTAATATGTATGTGAATGTCTAAGTATAACTGTGATGAATATATATTGTTATCGATATATCCTGACCCGGGATCTAATCGACATTGGAAATGGGTTTATAAAGTAAATTAAAAAAAAAGTGGCAAAAGAGTAGGCCTTACTGGCGTAAAGTGCGCGAAAAAAGGCACATAAACAGACAATGGAAAGTCATTTAAGAAATAAGAGAAAATCCCCACCCCCACCTCCCACCCCCTGATGACATATCTACTGTGGGAAGCCAATCGTAATTCTGTAGATCTTGTGTAACAGATGAGAGAAACCGTGAAGTTTGGTGAGAAACCCAGTGTTTATTGACGAGTCGTGAAAATTCTCAACTTCTAAAAGACAAACACTAACTATAACGATTTTGGAAAAGTGTTATTACATCGTGACGTATAGGCTGACCCAGGATACAGGAGAAATGGGGGTGTCAAAAATATTCATTAGGAATTGCTTAGAAGGGGTATCCTACCAATACGTGCTGCTGCATATACCTATACCCAATCCTTGGCCTTTTAATTTTCCTAAAATGCAACAATACGATGCTAATCTGATTAAAACCATATTTTTTCCCGATTCTCTATTTGTTCCAGTGCGGGACTTCACCAGATCTTTATACGCAATGAGACAAAAAGGGAAGCAGATTAAAACTGAATTCTTTTGCAATTTTGCCTATAATGGAATTCAGAAATTCAAAGCAAAAACAGGTACTGAAAAAGAAGTATGGCCATGTATTTATTGTGATCATGAAAATATGACCTTGGTTCAAGGTCATGACAAAATCTTGTGTCATTGATAACAAGAGCCATACCGAATGTGTGCATACGTCCATTGCTTAATTTGCAAAGGGAATAAGTGAATGTATGGAGAAATTTCATCCCCCCCCATATTGAGAACTTCGAAATTGCCCCCCCCCCCCTCCCCCCTTAATTTCTACTCAATTTCATTGAACAGGCAAAACTCAAATACGAAATTTACCCTTGATGCAATCATGACACTTCTTTGGGAACTGGAAGACAATTACGTAATATAGCATTGAAAGTAATGCAAATTAAGGCCATATCAGAATCTACCATACATAAGCACTGTGAATTTTACCTTGCAGATATTACTTTGGTTCAAGGTCAACAAACAATCATGCATCCATGGCTACAATCTTGTACACTATTGTTAAAATCCATGTAGGCAGTGAAAATTTGTACCTCAGACAAGGATATACCATATATATGCTCTGTGACCTTGATCTTTCAATCTTAATTTGGTTCAAGAAGGTCATGAAAAAACCTATAGACCTGGGCAACAATTCTGTGAATTATTATTATTCAAACCCACTCATGGGGTAAAAACTTCTGGTCCGGTCGAGGAATTACCCATCAAATGCATTTTGACCTTGACCTTAACTCAACCTTTGGCCCAAGGCAAGGCTTCTGTGAAATAGTAGTCATATCCATGCAAGGAGTAGAACAATGTGGCCTGGACAAAAATCACTGATCATACACAAGGTGACTTTGGCTTTGCAGATATGTCCTTGATTCATGTTCACAACACGCCCTTGGGTCTTGGGCAACAATTCTGTGAAATATTATTCAAATCCATGGCAAGAACTACGAGCCATGACAAGAATTCTGGACATGCTTGACCTTAAAGGTATGGCCTTTGTACACTGTCATGGATTCTTGAATTATGTAGAGCATTTGCATTTAATAGTATATCTTAATAGTATATTTTAAGATAATATAAAGACGCTATAGCATGCTTAATGTTAATGGACAAATGGATAGACAGTCAAGGTGATAATTTTATGAGTGTATAAAAACAAAATCAAAACCAGAGATAAAAATCAAGCTGCAAATATGACCAATCTGACAAAAATCAGATCTTTACGGTATTCCACTCTTAATAGTAGTGAAATCTAGTGAAAATTCAATTAGATGTCATGTTCCGATGAACTCTGATTATTTAAATATAACAGAAAATCAATAAGCTGACATGATGATCTGAGGAACACATCTAGTTGTTATCATAGGAATATGTGACACTCGATTTCTGAGGAAGCCACCCTATTTTATGTTATGTAAAATTACATTTTTAAATTTTTTGAGAAGTCTAATCATTCGGCCACGCGCATCACTAAAAAGAAATAACTTGTCGAAATGTGCATATGGTGCACAAAATTAAAAGGCATATATGTTCTATATTTATTATAACCACTAGGCCGGTGTTACTGCTGGTGGACTGAGTTTCCGAGGGCATGATAAGTCTAGTTTTCAGTGCTTATGTACTTACATGAAATATATACTTCAAATTTTCAGTCATCTAATTAAATAAATCACTCTAAAACTAAGGAGTATCTCCTCCATGCATAGCTCTGTCCTTAGATAGATTCTTCGATTCACTTTTCGGTTAGTTTAGCTGTAAACACTGCTCCTCATAGTTTTATATATTTTGAAAATTCCAATCATTTGGCCATGAGCATCACTGAAGAGACATAACTTGTCGAAATGCCCATGGGGTACACAAAATTAAAAGGTATATATATTCTATATGTTATATAATGTATAATTTTATTGTATACAGTTACATGTAGATTAATAAGTAGTGATATAAAGTGACATACCAAAAGGCAGATATGTTGTTACACTGATATATTGAAACTTATTCGATGATATTTCCAGCAACATTGTTGAATATCGAGTGACTCAAATAATTTATACGACAAAACGTACGCATGTCATTCGAATGAAAGTAATTTGAACATTCTCTGGAATAACGTATTAACTGAGATGTGAATACGCCGTATGTGGGCGATGGTGGAATGTTGTTACTTATGAAAGGAAAGTTTGTGATAGCGAAATTGAAATCTTCACGTTTGTCATAAAGTAAGATGTTCAATTGACCATTAATGTCGAAAGACAACATAATATCTAAATACGAAGTAGAACTACCATTGCCTGCGGTTTCGTTGACCTCCAGATCATCTATATTTCTGTAAGTGAAATTGAATCCAAAAGCCAATTGTTTCTTTCCTTGCGAAAATAAAGACTGAATGAATTCAGCTTCGTATGAGTAAAGGGCTACGTCAGCCAGAAGCGGCGCACAGTTAGTACCCATTCAAATGCCGACAATTTGCAGAAACACTTTTCCTCCAAACACCACAAAAATGTTATCTTTAAGAAAGCTCAACATCTGGGTCACATCTCTTTCAATATATTTATTTTTGGAATCAGGATTTTCCATAACAAAGTAAGTTTTATCATGGCTTAAAATTATATGACTATACTGCTTACGGTTTACTAGGAGATGGATTTTGGATAATTTCCGCTAATCTGTCTTTTAATTTCGGATGAGGGAACGTTGTGTAAAGAGTCGAAAAGTAAAAAAAAAAACTTGATGGAGTGAATTTTAGGAAAACAATTTTTAATTTAGATGTTCTAACAGCTCTTTTGCGATCCACGTTTGATTACTTGTGGAATATACTGTTTTGCAATATCTATAATGGCCAGATTTAATTTCTGATCATATTTTTGTGAGTAACATCGATACAGATTTTGTTGAACACTTCGAGGAACCAGTGATAAAGCGTTGTTTGTAAGGATTTTTGTACATTTTTAAATGCAGTGCAAATATGGAAGTTCTAAATTTTAATTTATTTGTGTTAATACGAAACGTATTGAGGACAGCTTTATCATTCTCTAGTATTTGCGAAACCGAAACGTTGGCAAGAGTATAAGTAGAATTTCCTGGAGCTGAATTTAACCCTAATTATTTCACTAGGCTGTCAAAGTAATATTTCTTACAAGTAAATGTATGATTATCAGAAGCTTTATCTGCTGGTGTGTTGATATAATGTTCACGGAGGAATGTAAGTTCTGATCACAGTAAAATATTATTTATTAATTTATTTATTTATTTACTTTTTCATTTATTCATTTATAACAATAATTTATTATTAATCATTTCTTTATAGTTCTAGAGATTTGTAACATATATATTTTTTCTTCATTTCTTCTTCACTATTTTAATACACAGTTATGAAACAGATGTATTTACTAGAAATATATGTACATACATATCTCTGTAAGAAAAGTTTTTGCAGTGTAGTGTGACTCTGTTAGTTTTGTTTTGTTTGGGTTGCGCCCCCCCCCCTCCTTTCCCTTCTCTCTCTCTCTTGTTTCATTGATGATTTGTTTTTTATTTTGTCATTTGTTTTAGTTTAAGAATTCATGTTATCATAATTTGATATTTACAAACGTAAGTCACGAAGTGAACAATAAATCAGTAAAATTAATTTTCTGAGAATTCATAAAATAATTTTATTTCAAAACTTCATACAAATAAATTCGAGATATGTTTCATTTATTTTCTCTTCATTATTATTTTTTTTTTAATTCACGACTAATTAACTGATCACATTTAATATACATTAATGCACATAGGCCTTATAGAAGATACCGTCTAGAAGTACGCGAGACCGCGATCGGACGGCTGGAAGGTATCACGGTGGGTGTTAGTGTTTTTCAGAGTTTTGTAGAGACGTCATTGGCGTCAGAGGATTTCAGAGTATTTAAGTGTAGCTTTCAGAGTTTATCAGGACAGTCAGAGTTTTTCGGGTAGACTTCAGAGTCTTTCAGGGTTTGCAGAGTTTATCAGAGGGAAACTGGATTCTCGGGGGGGGGGGGGGGGGGGGGGGGGGTTGGCCCAGCAGTGTTAAACACAGAATAGTACAATCTGCTTTTACATATACCATTCATGCATGTATAATATCTAGTGGAATATAGCATGGATCTGAGGACATTATTCATAAACACTTGCATTCCACTATCATTCAGACATACGTGGACTTTAGTGAGGAATTCACATACTCTTTTTGATGGTAGTCTATGCATCAGCAAACTTCCCTCGCCTTTCTAATGGCAAAGTATCCCTCTCGGAAAAGCATGAAACACACACTCTTAGTATATTTCTCATCACCTTAAAATACAGTGTTCAATGAAAAGATTGCATAAGGCTGTAAAGAGGCCAAAAGAAGAGTTATCGTCTTTATCATGGATTCTATGTCACACTGAATATAGAAAATGACTAGGGTATTGCAAATGAAAAATGGGTTATTTTAGATAGTATCTATTCCTCCCGAATAACTACTTTGATGTTGTTTATTGGAAACAGACCTCTGGTTTTCTCCACGTAGTAAATCAACAACATTCAAACTAAAGGCACTACTATTATTTTATGACTTTTTTCTCTTTGTCAGATTATAAGATACATTTCCCATGTCTGTTCATAGTATACCGTTAAATGTCAATATAAATATTAATTCATAACTTGCAGTAAGATAGAACGGTATTTCAATAAAATCACTGCAATATAAATAGCAGTTGCACAATGTGACACGAAGGTCTACATAAATCCATACTTTTATGCCCCCGGATGGATAGATCTGGGGCGTATTCTTTTTGACTTGTCTGTCTGTTAGTCTGTCTGTTGGCAACTTGAATATTTGCCATAACTTTTGAACTCGTGAGTGATAGGAACTTCATAAATTTACATGGTTATTCAACTATTGGATCCCTTGCAAATACACCAAGGTCATTGACATTATGACTTTCAATTTGAACTTTGTTGAATGAGTACTCAACTCCATTTGTTACTATCAGATGGTGAAATTTTCTTTTATAAGACTGACATGGTATTCTTTCTTTCATATCTTTCTACTTGTAGAAGCAGGACACTCCACTCCACAGGGCGACAGTAAAAGGTCACAGTGATACAGTGAGGATGTTGATCGATGCTAAGTCTGATGTGAATGCCAAAGGCTGGGTAAAATGAAATACGTGTGCTCTACAATATAAGAGTCAATTGCTTTTAAAATGCCTCACTCAGGACTTCAATGGTAAAATAAAAGAGAATCATGTTTATATTACCGTCCAAACTAGTGTCATTATCATATGGTATATTTATATTACTGTCCAGACTTGTGTCATCACCCTATGGTATATTTATATTACAGTCCAGACTAGTGTCATCATGCTATGGTATATTTATATTACCGTCCAGACTAGTGTCATCACCCTATGGTGTATTTATATTACAGCCCAGACGCGTGTCGTCAGCCTATGGCAAACTTTCTGTATAATGGAAAGAAGTTCAGAGATCATTTACCAAAAAATAAAAATGACTTGTAAGGTATTGAATTTCTTCCTTACTATTCCGTCCTTTTTGCAGTATTGACCATTGTTGAATAACACTATATTTCAATCCTATGACTCCCTGTGTTATCGGCTGTATACCATTTTTATTTCGATGTTAAATTCTCTTTTCTATCTGAATCATTAGAGTCACATAAATGATTTATGAGTGTAAAATTTCATAAGTTCATGACAGGACTACTATTTCGATTTTTGACCCGAGTTTAGAAATTCGATAGATATACATCTGTACCACGTTTAATAACGGCGTTGCTTTGTCTGTAATTTTCATATCTGCCGTGCAGTGATTGCATAAAAATCGAAATGTACTTCTTTTGTTGAAATTTCGTCAGTATTTTACTGGTAGACACCCGATTTTCACTTGTGCCACTTCGATGTGATTTTCCTAAATTAGGATTTTGGTATTACGTGCAACTACTTCCGTATAACTGTCAAATTTTTTTTATCTTTTTTTCCACAGAGATTCCCAAAATGGACAAGGGTAATTAGTTCAAAGCAAAACTGTTCCCCGAAGGCTTTCCCTAATAATTAAATAAATTCGTTACTTAATATCTAAGGAAATGCTATTTTTTTATTTTATATGTAAGGTGGAATATCAAATCCTCTACATTATAGCAACTCTACTGATGTGCATTTTGAAATATATATTCTATATCCTAGCTTACAATGCATTTCGCATATACCATCACGCTATGAAGACAACCCCAAAAATGTTGTTCTAAGGACGAATCATTTTGTTTTCTGTTTTATGTAAAATTTTTGACACGTGACTGGATTGCGAGGTTTGAATATCAAATATTTTACACTAGCACGTTCTAGCTGCTGAACATCATATAAATGCTTAGATACCCAGCAGTAGTGAATAACGTAAATCTATTATACAAAAGAAAAACAGACATCAGCAAGCAAAGACCCCTGTATGAACAATAAAAGGATCAGGTGTCACGAAGGAGAAAGAATCCCCTGCCGCTGTGGTATCGTAGGATGTATTATAACAGATTGTATTATCCTTAGTTGAGTTTATTGATAACAGTATAACCGTGTTATAACCACAAATGGCAGAAATCAGAGGTAAATTGTAGTGCATTTATGTATTATCAGAATAAAAATCGGTTTAAACGGATTACAACAGCAGATATTGGTTTCTGATTAAAGAAAAGTGAAATATACCTTTCCTGTGGTAGCTTGCCTATGTAAACGAAAAAAAAAAAAATCCAAAAACAAAAAGAAAGAAAAAAAACCTGACGTAGCCAGATGAAACTACAGCATATCTGATCGACTGAGGCTTATAGACACTATATGTACACGTTTAAGTACGTTTTATCATGTATATTAGAAAATAGAGCAATTGGATCTTCTAGAATCTTTAATATCAGGTTCCAAGCTTTTCAATACGCATACGCTTACAACGAGGTATGTAATTATACCAATGTAGTCATATTTCGTTGACATTATTAATGTGCAGGGCAAACTTTAGTAATGGGGTACCATATGAACTGAACTGCAGCATTTTTGATCTTTGAATAAATTTAACTTGAATATTTAAATAATGATTTAACTCATTGCCCATCAAACTTTAACTTTTGCTGGACATACCAGTACTTAAAGTATTGAACAACTGGATACTGAATATCACATAAACAAAGCAAAGATATCTGATAAGGACGCAATTTTCTTAGACTCTAAAATATTTATCCATTAAAAGTATGAAGCTTTTATGATGAAGATATCATACATTTCGAAAGATTTGAAATTGTACGATGTTTAAAGATCTACTTTATTTCCTGGTTGGTAAATAATAAATAGAAGCCCTCTTTACAAACAGCGTGAACTGACCTCACGCAGTCCATGATTTCTAACTTGGGTTTTGCACTCAGTTGCAAATACCCTCAGTGTATTTATTCCATTAATTAATTCGATTATTGACTATTTGTTTTGTGTACACGTTTTTGCCATTAGCATTAATTTGCGCATTTTGCTTTATTTGGTCCGTACACAGAAGAATATTTTATATCTACGTTTTGTTTCCAGTAAAACTCGATCGAAACTTTATTCTTCATCTCCGAAAGATATCTGTTTTTCCTGACATATATGCATCACATTGTTAAAACTTTTCACATAAAAGTATCTTTTGCAAAGAATATGTAGTCCTCTGAATCTTTGTAAATAATCGATTCCTTAATCGTCTTTTCTAATAACTGGTTTGCCATGCTGGTCCAAGTTACTGGCCTTGGCGGTTCAAAAATTTCATGTAGTTTACACCGTAATGTCGAATGACTACGAGTGTGGACATTGGAGTAGTGAAGCACAACCGATTCCAGCCTCCTTAGTAATTTTTTTTTCAGGAGTATGCTGACAAATCTAAAGGGACCAATGTATATGAGTTGCGATGAGTTTTCTTTCGTCGGATATTTCTTCGCTCTATATGTGTCTTCTCTTCTTGGTAGCTATCAACATATTTGTTAATTTTCTTTCCAGCGATTTAACAGGGTGCCACAAGTCATTTACAAATCCGTATCCTTCGCAAATTTATCCTTCACAAGATTTCTGTAGTGTGCATGTACTTTAATGGATGCATTCCTGTCGCTAAGATTCTGGTATCTTTGCTGTGCTCCAATTCTTATTCATGAGGCCGCGATACTTTGTCCTGAGCGTTCACAATATGTGGTCGATGACTTTGTGGGATTACTCTCAGACAGTCAATTAAGGCATGCCTTTCGCATTTTTCGCCACCCATGACATGCATCTGATAAAATGTTTATTCAATCGCGTTCCTCATATATGCATATTTCCTCTTGAAGTGTTTCCCGGATGGCTTCCTTATAATTTGTTTCTGCAACCTTCTATGGTGTACAAGACAATGGTTGTTAGGCAAGTAAGGATTACGATGATCAAAGGTAACAATGCGATTAGTCAACAGAGGTCTAATAGAAGTCATAACCTCGGCCTATTAAGTTTCCTAGAATACCAACAACATTACAATGCAAAATGTAAAGATTATATAACGAACAAGAGTTTCGTTAAATAATGTCTATTTCCCCCAAGCAACAAATCTGATGGTGTTCATAAAAAGCAAACCTCTTGGGTCTTTTGATTGTTCTGCTGTTACGGTGAGTGGGAAGGTGGGCTCGTAAACCGGTTAACCACACCATTTGTTTGGCTTTTGTCAAATTAAATGACCGTCCTAAGTCGGTATCGAAATTGCACTACAATCAAATATTTTTGTAATGTGTTAAATGTTCTATTATATTATTTATATTTATGTATTGTATAGCTCCATGGTGACTTCTGCCACATAACTGAGTCGGTAACTCCTCTTTTTTCTTAAAACAAAGACATAAATATCCTATTTTTATGACGTATTCTGTCAAGTCATTTTTCACCACTTATTATAGACAAAATGTAACAATAAAACTATTATATTATTGATAATAATTGTTCCCTACGGCATCGGGTATACATAAAAGCGTACGTTTTCCGTAAATAATTCCTTTTTTTTAACTCGAGTACTCAGCACCATTTCGTTTCATTAGTTGTTGGAACCTGCACAATCTGCAGAACCAAATTAACATGGCATTCTTTCTTATTTATATCTCCTTATAGCGTAGGTACACTCCACTCCATATTGCAGCAATAAATGGTCACAGTGATATAGTGAAGATACTTATCCATGTTAAGGCGGATGTAAATGCCACGGACTGGGTAAGTAAAATAGATATCTCATACAAAATACAAATTAATGTTTTTGTGTAATGTTCCATATCACCACTTCGCTATCATTTCCCTAAATTTATATATTGTTTGTTGTTATTTTTACATGCAATTTGGTAGCGACTATTTTCGTACAAGTATGTCAGATGTCTTATATCCTTTCTTTGATATAATTTTTCAAAATCGGGAGACGAGTATTTGGTTCAAACATCTATTTCATCCAACTGATTTACTGCATTAACTACTCAGTCGGGGCATACTTAGTGTAATGGTTAAGCGCCTTGCTTGCGGCACCTTACTTGCAGAAATCTGAACATTTATTTACACTTCCACACGCTTTTCCTAAATTCGGATTTCTGTTTTACCTCAATCCCTCTACGAATGGCACAAGACCTGAATCCCATTACGTTAACATATATAGTACCTGCAGTTCTATTCTTGAATAACTTGCATTTCTTGGATAATTAACAAAACATGGGTACAATTTTTTTAAGACGCGATTTTGGATTTCTTCTGTAAATTTCCCATATAGGGATTATGATGTCCCTAGACTCCCGTCGTATGTTATTTCATACAAGTTGGTCAGATGTCTTTTGCATTATCTTTAATATAATTCTATTGGTTGAATTCGACAGAACCTTTAGTAACGCTTTGGATTTTCTTGCAAAAGTCTTACAAATAACATTATAGGTATAAAGTTTGAAAAGCCTTTGGAAAATTCAGAACTTTGCGTAAACGTTACTTTTTTACATTTATATGCGATGGAATTTCCCAACCATTTTCTACGGTAATATTGTATATGAATTTAGCAAGATAAGATGTTGCAATACGTTACATTCGTCGGGTTCCAAAATAGTGAAACGCTTTGGTCATTCACGTTATGACATGGAGATCATAGAAAATATTAAGACTTGTGCTGGGCTCTTCTACAGCCTTAAGCAGACTTTTATATGAACGTTGCATGATGGCTAACAGGGCGATTGAACTATATGGTGAGTCTTGTCTTTTTCCGAGGGGACTTGGTTATGAACCTTTAAATCTGAACACCTACAAATCAAGGGTCTGAGCTCACTTCCAGATCGGCAGATCACGACTTAGTCAATTAATAGATGTTTTATCTTAGTTTTACTCTACATTGCAATACGTGTTTATATATTTAGAACCCTCAGCTTGAGTAACTTATTGATCCTTGCTTTATCTATAGGGTTATTTGTAAATGTGTATATCAATGTCATTTGGTTATCCTGATTTTGTGGTGAGTGGGAAAGTGGGCTTCTGTACCATTGAATCACATCAAGTGACCGTCGTTAGTCAGAATTACAACTGCACATTAACACAAGTTTATTGATGTCTTTTTTTCAAATGACTACATTATTAACAGTGCATTTCCTTGGTACATTCTATCATGCATTTGAGTCAGATGTTTTGATTATTTCCTTTGAGTAATGTAATATATGAGATGGATCTATGCCATTAAAAAACAGTTTATGAAGGGCAGACAGGGGTAGCCCTCTACCCCATCCCTCCTTCCTCCCCTCCTTGTCTCTGTCTCTCTCTCTCTCCCTATTTTACCTAGTGTCAAAATATGCCAAGTATATGGCATTGGTATTGTGAAGTTAAAGTGTATTGCACAGCTAGAACGGGTTTGATGAGATACATGCAGAACACTGCTATATACATATTAATTGTGAATAAAGCAATATTATGTAAAAAAAATGTCGGGGTTAATCTTCACGTTTCTCTTTTTAGAAAGCAATGTCCTATTTGGGTTTTTTTCATTTTCCTTGCTCTGGCTGTACATAAAAATTCTTTAGGTTGAGGGGAAAACAGGATGAAAAACCCATAGCCTAGCCCCCCCCCCCTCCCCCTCCAAAAAATCAAATGATATATTAAGGGAGAGTACGGTACAATTGGCTCCAGGGGGAAAGACGGATCTTAGTGTACCATTCACTAAAACGTCCATCCCACTATTATATAGACACACGGAATTCGTACATCTGTATTCCACTTCCCTCAGACACACTTACATCTCAGTAGGTTATACACACACTGGTACATTCCACAAATCCACGTGGACCTACGACTTCACACACCAGCATTTTATTTTACATTTGAGAAAAGATATCTTCCAATGAAAAGTATCACGCACACTTAATCATGTCTTAGTAGCCAACTGTATTGAAAGACTGCCGGTCTTATACGGCCGTATCTTTCTCGTTACAGTTCACTCTGAAGATATTTCCTGTTACAGATAGAGATTTAAACTCTTAATGCGAATTGGAGATTAGATAATCTAGTCGAAAGCATTTGACCAGTTATTTAGTTCACCCTTCCATGATAGCATCAATTAGGTATTAATTCAAAATATATCTAACTTCACTTTACATTAATAGAGATAGGTTAATGCTAAGACATGTCCCTTTGTCATAGGCAACACTCATTTAAACAGTCAAAAGAAACAAGAATGAAATCAAATGTAAAATGTATTGCAACTTTTTTTTAGAATATTCAGTACCCATTTCGTATATTCGAGAAATAAACACTACCAAAAAAAAAAAAAAAAAAAAAAAAAAAAAAAAAAAAAAAAAAAAACAAAACAAAAACAAAATAAAAAAAAAAAACAAAACAAAACAAAACAAAATAAATAAATAAAAAAGAAATAAAGAAAAACTTTTGATTTCGTTTGCAACAGCAAGACCCTATCTCAGGGACCTAAAATATAAATATTGAAAACTGAACACAAATATTTGGTCAATCTCTCCGATCAGCATATACCCTCAATACTTATTCTGGGCCTTTTTTGTTTTTTCTTTTAAAAGTCTCTTTTTTGATTATTGACGGTAGTCTACGGATTAGCGAACAAAGCAATCGTCTCCGAAAAGGAATAAACACTCGTAATACAATTTTTCATCACCTCAGAATACAGTATTCAAAGAAAAATTTGCATAACGCTGCGAAGGGGCCAAAAACAAGAATTGTGGTCTATACCATGATTTCGAGATCACACTTAATGTGATAGATGAGCAGAGTATTCCAATTGAAAAATACTCTCTTTTTAGATAGCGTGTATTACTCCCGATCATCTACATTGACGTGATTTATGAGAATCAGATCTCTAGGTTTCCTCACGTAGTAAATAGACAACATTTCCCCAAACCAATTCACCAGCGCTTCACGTTATTACGTATATTTCGGAGTAATTCTACAAGTGTTTGATAAGATTTTACCGTTAAATGCCAGTCTAAACGTGAATTTACAACTCATCGTATGATAAAACAGTATTTCAATATAATTATTGTATTACTAATAACAGTTGTACATTGGTGTACATAGAACCGTACCTTTTCGTGAATAATTTTAACTTTGTTGAATTGATTACTCAACTCCATTTTGTCTCATTAGATGGGGCAATTTGTATAATTTTTTATAATCAAAACGAGGTGGTACTCTTTCTTTCATATCTTTCTCCTTCTAGACTCAAAACACCCCCCTTCAATGGGCGGCATTAAATGGTCACAGTGATACAGTGAGGATGCTGATTGATGCTAAATCCGATGTGAATGCCAAAGGCTGGGTAAGTGAAATGCAATACAATATACGAATTAATTGCTTTTACCATGTCACATATATCCATTGAAAATTTTAATCGTAAAACTAAAGAGAATTATATTCGTGTTACCATAGCATCACCAATATTCCAAACTTTTGAGTTCTTGTTCTTACTTTTTTGCAAGTACCAACGACAGTATGCCATTTTCATTAGTGCAAAAATGCGATGTTATATTCTTTTTTCGAAATGGGTTTGATCGGATATTTATCTAAAACATCAGTCATATAAATGATTGATGTTAAATTTCAAAAGTTCATGACAGTCAATATTTCGATTTTTTTGTTCACAAATGCCATCAAACTAATAAATCCACACATAAATATTCATTAATTCTAAGAAGTGTTTCTATAAATCTGAGAAAAATAGAGTTTAGAAATTGGACAAATATACGTATGTACCATTTTGAAGTAAAACACAGAAGGAACTGGTGTCATATGACTACGACACTAACAACAATGTACTACAGTTGACAAAAACGGACCCCTGAAATTCAGGTGAGACCAGGTGCCCGGAAAGAGTAAGCATCTCTTGTTTGGCTAGCCACACCCGTGGTGAATGCACTTACATAGAGATGAAACGAATATATTTCAGCAATTTATATACATAAATGTGAAAAAATATTCTGCAAAGCGTATAACACTTAAGTCATACCCTCCACGGGGAAATATTTAACGAGTTCCACACTGCAAAAGGAATGTGTGACGTTAACATAAAACATAAAACACTAAAATAGCTGAATTCAAATATTCCTTTGTCTGTCATTTTCATGTCTGCCGCGTAACCATTGCATAAAGATTGAAATGCATTTTCTTCTTTGGAATATCGTCAGTAGTGTTGTGATAAATACCTAAATTTTGGGGTTTTTTAATTGGGTCACTTCGATATAATTTTCCTAAATTGGGATATTTGTCTACTTTTATATTACATGCATGTCTGTAGCGACTATTCTCGTGCAACTGTCAACTTATAGTTTGGATTTATCCATCATCTTTACATTGTATCATTTCTTCAATGAAAGTTTCCAAACAGGGGTATGCGTATTTGGTTTCAAGCAAAAAAAGAAAAAAAAAAAGAAAAAAAAAACCCAGTAGGTTTTGCCTAATAATTTACTAAATTCCCATATCTAATAATAACCTCCATTCTTCCTGAATAACTACATTGATGGTGTTTATTAGAACCAGATATCTAGTGTTCTTCACGCAGTAAATCGACTACATTTTTCTAAAACCAACGACACCAGTTTATGTTCTATGATTTTTTTCCTGTTTCTCAAGTTTTATTTTGGAGTAATTTTATCAATGTTTGACCGGATTGTATTCTCAAATGTTAATCTAAACATTAATTCACAGCTCACCGTATGCTAAAACGGTATTCCAAATATATTATTGTCTTATTAATGACAGTTGTACCATACGGAAAATTGGTGTACATAGAAGCGTTTTTACTATGTACTTTGTTGAATTGAGCACTCAACTTCATTTGATACTATTAGATGGTGGAAGTTTTTACAATTTCATTAATCAAAATGACATGGTATTCTTTCATATCTGTAGAATCGGGCCACTCCACTCCACAAGGCGACAATAAGTGGTCACAGTGATATAGTGAGGATACTTATCGATGCTAATGCCGATGTGAATGCCAAAGGCTGCGTAAGTGAAAAACGTGTGTCCTACATTATACAATTTAAACTGCTTTAAAAATGTCCCATATCCCCACTCGGAATTTTAATTGTAAAACAAAAGGGATTTCTACTACCGATCAGATTTCTGCTATCACCCTATGGTAAACTTTGTGTGTAATGTAATAGTAAGAAGTTCAATGATTATTTCCCAATAATTAAAAATGATTTGCAAAGTATCCCAATTCTTCTTTGCGACCGCATCCTTTTGCAGTAATGACCAATGTTGAATAACAAAATATTGCTCGTATTTTTTTTTTCTACAAGTACTTCAGGCGGTATGCAATTTCCATTGGTGCAGGATTGCGATGTTAAAATCTCTCTTGTAGGGTAAATTATATTTCGATTTCTCATTTCGATGTTTAGAAATTCGACAGATAAAATTATGTACCATGTTTAATTACAGTATCGCTTTCTTTTTTCATATCTGCCGTGTAGCCATTTTATGAAGATTAAAGTGCATTTCTTTCGTTGAAATATCGTCAATACCTTACTGGTAGGGACCTCAATTGCCTTTGTGTGATTGGGATATGATTTTCGTTAATTGGGACTTCGGTATATGTTTTTGTTTTCCGTGTATGTCTGTACCGACTATTCTCGTACAACTGCAACATTTATCTTTTCTTCGATGGAAATTTCAAATCAGGGTTCAAAGCAAGAATGCGCCCGGAAAGCTTTACCAAATAATTAACATACAGTGTATGCAAAATTAACCATGGATGCATATAAATTACAGACCATACGTGTATATGGGGAAGAACAATAATATCTGAATGTCTTAAAATAGCAAATAATAATGATAACTATAATAATAATTGATTTGTCGATTTTTGTTTAACCTCCCGCCACGAATATTTCACGTATATGGTGACGGCATCTGCCTGAAGCGGGGCATACAAATTTTGACCTTTGCAACGGACCCACCCGAAGCAGTGAGGGATCTTTAACGTGTCATGCATACTACGACACGGGGCCTCGGATTTTACTGTCTCATCCGAAAGACAGGACACCGGCATTGCCAGAGCAGGACGTTAACCTCAGCCTCCCAATCAGGAGTCAAGCGCGATACCACTAGGCCATCTGGCTTAACCATAATAATAAACAAAGGATAAATTAAAACTAATATATATTTCTTGTATCCTCAATGGCATATTCGTTAATTATACGCATTCTTCCTTTAGTGTTAGTTTTAACTAACCATAATAATAGCAATAAAGAGAGAACAGAAACAACAGTGAACGAGAAAAGGAATATGTCAAGCCGTTTTACTTTTCGTTTAATAGATAACTTACGGGAGAGGGGTACTGTTAGTTATCTCATTGTAAAATAAATCTCTTTTCTTAGAGAGAGATATTCACTATTTTGTGCAATAGTTAATATATACATTACACCTCACTTATACGCAATTACGTTTGTCTGTTAGAAAGTTTGTACGACTTAATATCTCGTTTGTTTTTCTTTGGTTTTTTTTTATCTAGATCACTCACATTCTTCTTTTAAATATCTGGGTATGCATTAAAAGGATTTATATTATTTATGTTTGATACCTGCACGAAAAGCATACATAAATTCGTAGGAAAATTAGAACGGGATGTATTTTATCTCTGACGTTATCTGTTACTTTACAAGTAAATATTGCATTCGGTGATTAAATCGTTTTCTTGGTGACCAGTGTCGTTAAAATATGAACGTCAGGTATAATGTGTGTGTGTGTGTGTGTGTGTGTGTGTGTGTGTGTGTGTGTGTGTGTGTGTGTGTGTGTGTGTGTGTGTGTGTGTGTGTGTGTGAGGGAGAGGGGATTTTTATATACAGTTTTATGTTATGTTGTTTCAAACACTGGGTGGAATCGACATGTTTGTGTTACAAAAATTGTTTTATATGTTCCTATAATTAGGCCTACATAATAATAAATCTAGGTGATAAAGCCGATGCACATTTTGAGGGTAATGTAAAAGAAGAAATTTAAGACATACGAGGGGTGTTCCGAAATTATTGTTACTCGCGCAATATCTCGTGGAAATAGTGCTAAATGAGCTTAAAACTACCTCATGGCGATAGCGTGATATCTGAAGCGTGGTATAGGTAAATTTCGCGCTCACAATTACACTGACCTTGGTGCTGTGTACATTGTTTTGTAGCGTACTCGTTACACTCTATATAAATCTGGTTGGCAAGAGAGCTGAAAACGTAATTGAAATTAGGGCCTATATCAAAGGTAGGTCTCTACTTGGCTTAAAGGCGGTAGATATTCATCGTGAGGTGTGTGATATTTATGGGAAGGGTCAAATGTCATATATGACTATTTGTAGGTGGGTTGCTCGATTTAAGTCGGGACACCAGCAGCTGAAAGATGCTGCTCACACAGGTCGCCCTGCAACAACAACAAAGCATAACATTGAACGAATTCGGCAAATCCTTGAAAAAGATGCAAGGTACACTGTCAGGCAGTTAGCTAAAATGACAGGCTTGTCTTTAGCACGTATTCACTGTATTTTAAAGAAACATCTTAAGCTGGGCAAGATCAATGCCAGGTGGATACCCCATTTACTAACTGACGACCAAAAGAGGTCCCGGGTTGACAAGGCCAAATCCTTATTGAAGAAATACCCAAAATACAGCAAAAAGGCTTTTGATAATTTTGTCACAGGTGATGAAACATGGGTGTATTTTTTCGAGCCCAAAAGAAAATGTTCTAATCGAATCTGGGCAAACAAAAACGCCAGGCGCCCTAGCATTGCTAGCTGAAGAAAGTCTACAAACGCCGCCGCCCACATACAGGTTTGAAGTACCTCATGCTCTTGCATGACAATGCGCCAGCACACAAGGTGCGTATTTTAACGGAGTTTTTGAAGGCAGAAAAGGTCAGTGTCCCCCCCCCACCCTACATTTTCACCAGACTTGGCCCCCTGTGACTTTTTCTTGTTTCCCAAACTAAAATTTCACCTATCTGGAAAAAAATATAAATCAAGAAATGCCCTTGGCTCTGCCATTCACCAGTATCTTACGAGTATACCAATTCAAGAGTACGAAAACTGTTTCCAAAAGTGGATTGATCGGTTGAAACGATGCATAAATGCAGAGGGGGGGGGGGGGTACTTCGAAGGACAGGACAAAGTAAAATGATCACAATTACTTCTATCAAAAAGAAATCGCCAAAGTAACAATAATTTCGGAACATCCCTCGTATCCCACAGATATAGGTACATGCTCTGAGAGGTATTTTAACGAATTGTAACCTTCGTTTATTCTTTTCGGTTTTCTGGGTTTTTTTATGATATTCACGATTAGATGTCTTCTCCACAGTCCTACGCTGCAGTGAATGTCACAGTGATAAGTGTATGACACCAATATAGTATTATAAATTCTTAGAAGATTATTCAAAACTACTAGTGTTATTATCATATCATATTTTATATAACGTTTATGTAACGCAATTCATTGTAGGAAAAAGACACTCCTCTCCATGAGGCAGCTAGATATGATCATGATGGAATCATCAGAATTCTTCTATCATCAGCAGCCGATTTCTCTATCAGGAACATTGTAAATAATATAAATGTCAAGTATTCTCAATATACAAATATCATTCCCATAAATTGTTATGATTATTCGATAATATAAAATCATTCGACAAAAAAATAGTATGAAGGCCATTATTTATTAATACTCAACAATCCAGAAACCACAGTATTCACCTCTGCACGATTCGAAAAGAATGCAATATTTTGACGCAATTATTGCGTTTTGTGAAAGGCGAATTCAGAGGCATTCAATACTACTTATTTAATGGACGAGGCTATCATATGGATGATATGTTTCAGTTTCATAAATAATGATTGGAGTGGATTCTCATTTAGTGTAACATTGCCATTGATCAATTTTTCGTTCATTCTATTCATTTGTCATAAAACCTTGTCCATAACGTGTTACATAATTAAATTCAACTGTGTGCTTTGGACATTAAGAGCATATGCAATATCGAGATCGTGAGAAGTGTTATATCATAGCTATAAATGCATACAGATGGGTGCAGTCCTAACATAACATTCACGTTAACGCGAAAAGCAGTCACGAGGACTGCTTTAGCACACGTGCCAGGACTGCTCGACCGGACGCGCGTGCGCTCCCCGCGTTAACGCGGGAGGGAATTCGCGTTAACGCGATTTATTCCCGCGTGCGGTCGGTCCGTCGGACGTTCACATGTCTATATTTGTAATTCTCTATGCAGTGCGGACGGAGAAAATAAAATGGATCTAATTAAATTACCGCGAATGTTGCCGTAAAAACGTGTATTAAATGTTATTTTAAAATGACACCCTGCATTAAGGATTTCATATGTAATATAGCAAAGGAAATAATCGTGTAGACATGCAATAAGGTATTTATGAAATAAAAAACTTCGTCAGTTTATACTAGCATGATTACTTTCTAATTTCATTTATTTATTTATTTTTAATTAATTTATTTATGTATCTATTTTTTATTTGTTGATTCATTTATAACTAATTTATGTATTTACAAGTGTTTCTTATTTGTGTATTTATTATTATTAATTTTGATAAAGCTATTTTCTTATTTATAAATATAGTACTTATCATCATTAATATTATCTTTATTGATTTTAATTTCATGATTATTATCATTATTATTATTATTATTATTATTATTATTATTATTATTATTATTATTATTATTATTATTATTTTCCTAAAGTAAGAATTTAATTAAAGTCATAAGTCATTGTTCGGAAATTCTGTTCAATGTTTTTAAAAATATCCCTTAACTCGGAAGGGTTTTATTTATTTCTAAATATTTTATTTATATGTTTTAATATTTATATACACAATATATATATATATATATATATATATTCCTTCGAAGTCTTCTATATGAACATGTTAATACAAGTTACATTTGTATAAGTTGTAAGCAAGCGAACGTGGCCGTCAAGCACGTTCACGCGGCAGTCAAGCGCGTTAACGCGGCAGTCAAGCGCGTTCACGCGGTCTCGAAATTAAGTTCACGTGGAAATCTGCGTTAACGCAAACGCGTGTGCTCAGCAGTCCTGAGCGCACGAGGAAAGCAAACTTCACGTTTACGCGACGTGAACATAATGTTATGTTAGGACTGCACCTCACTGTATGTACTTGTGATTCTTTATAGCACTATATGTGCGTTGAGACAAATTATTGTTCTTCAGTGACGCTCATGGAAGATAATTGGAAAGTACAAATTATTTTCAACGAGAAAACCTCTCCATAAAACCAAAGAGATTAGCTATATATATACTCCTTGCAGGGAGACATTCCTTATTTCCGTCAAGGCGAAGCATCTTGTGTTTTGTGAAAATTCTTTTTAAATCTGTGTTAACTCTTTTATAGAATGGCAAGACAGCTGAAGAGTTAGGAAATCCGAAATCAAAACAAGTGAGTACTTAGTGTTAGTCTCATTAATCAGATCAAAATAGTTTATATGAGGGTTAAAATCTAATCAGCATCCCCAAAAACAAAAGCAATAAAAATGAGGGGGAAAAGCAAACACAAAAACAAAAACAACAAAAACAAAGAAATAAAAAAAATCCAAAAACAAGTCAAAGTATAATTCTTTTAATGATCAAATAGTCCAGAGTATCATTTAACTTTGACATTGTATTGACCATGAGATATTCTAACTGACATTGTTAGTCAACCACTGATACGAAATTTGAACGTGTATAAATGAAATAAGTGAAATGCCAGAAAATACAAACATAATATAAAACACATGACTCACAATATAATTTCAAATGTATTGAAATAATTTTCTGATCTGATCATACACATATATATATTATATATATATATATATATATATATATATATATATATATATATATATATATATATATATATATATATACTCAGGTGTTTTAACTTTTCCCTATCCTTCTTTTAACAGGTTTTTAGTGGTAAGTTTTACTCTATTAATAGATATAGACACACAAATCTTTAGATTAACAAGAAGAGAGAGGGAAGTTCTGCATTATTCTACTCACCTTCCGACATTTATATAAAGTGTTGATTAAAGAACGGTTTCATTATTATTATTTTTCTCCAACAAAGAATTCGGCAGGTTTGGAGTTTTGTAAACAGTTATTTGGAGTTCCTTAACGTGAGTACTTTGCGGATGTAACAAAACACACTGGCCTTCCTTTTACACAATATGCATGTTGTACTCAGCGATCAAGTATATAACATAAACCCACTGAGAGCCAGTGGACATTTTCTCATATTTGCAAGCCTTAGAAAATCGGGAAGGCGGATCCTTAAACCAATTTATTAATTTATTGCCTTACACTCACAAGATTTCGAAAACTTATAGCGAATTAAAGTCAATATTCCGCAAGCGTTGGAGTCGCCAAAAACATTACATATATCAAGCAAGGCATAATATATTGTTTGATTGCAATTTCTTTATCCTTCTCTACTAGTAGATTCATATTCTATTCGCTGATAATAATGATAAAATCAAATCTTATGGAGTCACGGGTTAATTGACCTGTAGTATACTATTTGTTTTAGGTATCAGCGATTGCTCTATTCTCCTTTTGTATTGACCTTTTCAAGTGTGCCTACACTCATCGATCAGTATCTGGTCATTTTAAATATAATTTACGGATCCATTCTTATATGTCTGAAAATGCCTCGATATATTTTTTCTTGCGTTTTTTTTTTTATTAATATAAATATGAAATACAAATCTTTCTCTTATCAACAAGATTGTTTGGAAAAAGTCCCGAGAGAAATCAAACGACTAGGAGTAGATGCAGTAAGACAGTTTTTAAAGTCTCTTAATGAAGATGCAGTTGCTATAAATGTTGTTAGCTGCATGTTTGTTGGTCACGTTGGAGTGGGAAAGACAACGCTAGTAAACAGAATCCTGGGAATGCCTAGAAAGAAAACAAAAATAACGAACGACATTGATTTGCATATGGGGAAAATCTTTGCAAATACAAATACCGGTGAATGGCATATAGAAGGTATGGTTTATTTCATATAATAAGTTTTTCCTTATTGCTAGAGTAATGCTTACGTTGACTTAATAATAATTTACACACATTTAAGTAGAATGCTGAAATTTTAACATTTATGGGTTGGTGTATTCCATCATCGATTCTATCTGTTAGAAAATAACATGGTATTCAACTCATTCATTGATGAGCGTTTTACATGAAACACACGTCGTATGCGTGGCACGCAATAAGTCTGGTATGACAAATATCCATATCCATTTTTCGGAAACATATTCATCATTAATGAATATATATATATATATAGGCTAGGTTATTCAATACCATAGGTCGTGGGTTCGAATCCCAGACGGGGAACCAATATGTGAAATATAGGTTGCCTTGTTAGCTGTAGTGTCTTTGTGCTTTATATGTTTGTCTAATTTGTCTTTATTTTGTACAGGTAATTTTTCGGAGATCCAATATCCATAGTACTCCCACTGATTCTATTTGTGCTATATATATATATATATATATATATATATATATATATATATATATATATATATATATATATATATATATATATATATATATATATATATATACATATATATATATATATATACATATATATATATATATACATATATATATATATATATATATATATATATATATATATATATATATATATATACATATATATATATATATATATATATATATATATATATATATATATATATATATATATATATATATATGAATGTATGTTTGTATATTGTAGATGAACAAACAGAAAAAATAATTGGACTGAACGATTTTACTCAAATAAACGTTTGGGACTTTGCCGGAAAGATGATGTATTATACAATGCACCAGGGTCATTTGTCTCCTCGACGTTTGTACTGTCTTGTCTTTAACGCCTCTCTTGGTTTGGACAGCATGGTAGATGATCATAGTGTAGATCTTTGTGATAAAGACAAAATATCAGTTAAAGGTAGGTAGATCATTGCGTTAATAACATTTTATGCGCAATACGGAAACGCAAACAAATGGTTTAGTTATACGATGAGTATCTCTCTGCCATATCCATAATTATATACAATCTTAATACAAAATATATCTTTAGCTGGACAAATAATATTTTTCCCGGTTCCTATCATAAGAACTATTGACATCGATTGTGGTTCCAAATTCAATCAATTGCAACGTAAACTAGAACACCTTTTCCTCGTTATTACCTGAATAACTGCTGCATAGGTCCTTACGTATAGAAATGAGAGTATTCCTATATTTCCTTTACATGGCATCCCTAGGTTAATCGATAGGTATTGTATCTCTCAGATCTGTCAATGGATGTATAGGTACAACACCAGTCATTTGATTATTGTCAAATTTTTGCATTTTTTCATACACCACCATTTCGCTTACATCAGCTTATGTATGCCTTTTTTGCAGACTACATTGAGTTTTGGGTTACCACAATTACAACCTATGTACAAAGTGATGTCCGCGGTTTTCCAAGGATTGCCCTCGTTGGTACACACATTGACAAACTTCAGGTAAATACAGTTCCATTGTCTTTAGAATTCTATCAGTATTGTTCCTAATAGTGAGAATAATCTTATTGAGAATTTATTAATAGTCATACTGAAAAGTTTTGCCGTCATGTCTTGTTTATAAATTCATTTGATGGAATATGTCCGACAATATCTTGGCATCGACCATATAACTTCTTCAGTGGCCATTTCTATATTCCATTCCGTAGCCTTTGTGGGTAGTTTATTTTCAGTCGCACACAGGAAGAATATGAAGTGGAATAGCATATCGTACAACTGTCTCATGGAGCTCTAACAATAGTAGAATTATATCAAGTATTATTTAAAATACATTGCCTATTGTTTTATTTTAGGATACTTGGAAAATATCCCAGATAATTGAGGAGATAAAGAGTAAATTCCAACCTCTGGTCGACACAGGGCAACTCATCTTGCATGAAGATTTGTTCATAAATGCGTGCGATATGAATGCAGAAACCAAAAGAAAACTTCGCGATATTATCCTTTCGTGCGGCAAATCCTATCCAGAATATGGTCAAATGATACCTCGATCATGGAACGATCTTCATCAGACGTTTATCTTGAGAAAATCTGAGAAAGTAATTTCCTTCGATCAATTTGAACAAATAAATAGTCAGATGAAGAAAACATTGAATGAAAAAGAGCTCATTCTTTGCATCGAATATTTTCACAGCCTTGGGTATTTTCTCTTTTTCCCCGATGAAGATTTGAAAGATCATATTGTTTTGGATCCAACATGGATAACCAATGCCATCCTATCCTTTATTACTTGTTCGAATTCAACATCAGAAAATTGGCGAGTTAAAAAATGGCTGCAAATGCAAATCACAGGAAAAATAGAACACGCGTATTTTGAAGAAGTGTTACTGGAAAACAATGTTGAAGCCAGGGATAGCCATCATTTACATAAAGTCATGAAGAGACTAGATTTGGCATCTGAACCTAAAGTGTATAATGCTGAAGGTTTTGAAGAACGTCAGAATTATTTCTATATGCCATGTATTATAAACAGATATATCTCGCCCGATGCATTAAGTCTCACTGGAAACCAGGATGCCGTCCACTTATCATTTTCGTTCAGCACAGTTATTCCACCTGCAGTTTACAACAGACTGGTCGCCTCCAGTCTTTCATTGTGGCCGATATTCGAAAGTCACATCTACAACGGGCTTATTATTCTCCGAAGCGGACCATTTCATCTTATTGCATTCAGAAAAGAGCAAATGCAGATCAACATATCAGTGGTTCATTTACAAGATCAGAGACAAATCAATGCATCTTTGTGCAGAACGATTGTACAGTTCGTGGAACAAAGGTTAACTTGGATTCTTTCCATTTACAATACATCAACTGTGGAAAGAAAATCCTTATTCCACATTACATACAATTCGACTGCTGCTGAAAGACTTAATGCCAGAAAGACTGAGGTCAGTATTCTATCGACATATGTTCATGTTATGAATAGATCTGGTTTATCATGCATATTGATTGACATTTAACCAATCACTGACTTACATTGCAAAAAAAAAAAGAAAAACAAATGTATAGGAAATCAAAAATACACTAAAGATACCTCATTATACAGCAGATTTGAATAAACCCGAAAATGACCGACTCAATCAAATTAAAATCGTCAGCCTTCTGTTTCGCTGACTACATGCTCAACCAGAAACATTTGAGGTAAAAAGGTTATTCCAGTGAACCCTTCTTTTGAATATACAAATAACAAATTGAAAAAAATAATAACAAAAACGACAAGAGATTTTCAGACTATAATGTAAAGATGATGGATAAATCCAAACCACAAATCCAAAAATAATGAAACCATAGGACATACAAAATCAGTGAAAATGAAAAAACTCAGATGTCTATGATGTTGCAACAATTGGTGCCGCCATTGTTGTACATTTCGTTGGAGATACTTCGAAATATATCTAGAATATATATTGTACTGACAAAGATAAAGCGCAACTAAAATTGTCAGGGCGACATTCTGATTGGCCAGTGAAAGTTTGAGTGGGACGAACTTCTCCAAATACAAAAGATTTTTTATCAGATGTTAAGTAGAGGTAGTAAGCGGAACTTTAACAGATGATTTTAATTAGATTAATCAAAATGAAAATAAATTGACATTAAAATCGTTGACAAACTCAAAGATGAGATTTCACTTATAAAACATTGAAATCAAAGTGCACATCCCCCCCCCCTTTTTTTTTTTTACTAAATATCACAATATGGAGATTTAAGAGCAACATGCAAAATGTTCACGAGAGGGGAGGAATTATATCCACTCTGACAAAGTATAGAGAAAACAAAGTGCAAATCTGTTTATATACAAGAGCATAACACTGAAGAACGCAACACCTCCGACAAACTGAATTTTCAAAATACAAATCAGTATTGGTTTATTGTGTTTTCATTTACTGTAATTGGCATCAACATATAGATTGCATTTATTCATATCTTATTCTTAAATTTAGGAAGAAGAAAGTGAAAATTGTGAAGACTGTGAGGACAGATGGGAAAGTAAGTTTTTGCAACTTTGTAATTCACAAATAGTGATATCGTTGTAGTTCAGTACCTTCATGGCATTTAGTTATATCAACGTCGAATTTATATGAAGTAAGATATTCCCCAGACTGATGAGAACAGGCCTTGCAATAAAATAAATTAAGAAATCGATTGACCACATCGTTTGTTTGTTTATCACTTGACACAACACTCTTGTACATGGAGGATAATGTATAGAGGAGCAGTGATGTTGCTACTAGATGCAGTATATATCAAATTATACAAATAAAATTTAGTTGAAAGTTTTACAGATCGAGAAATAAATTTGCAGGATATTCAATTCAATTTTCGAAAATTGCACTCATTCAGGTCACATATAGTTAAAGTAAAATAATAATATACACACAAAAAAAGAAAATGGGACTCAAGTAATTAATGGTATTAACTGGTAAAAATGCTATGCATTATGATATTTTGGTTGATGTATTAGGCTCACAAATACAGATGTGCGATATTCTTGGAGATTTAATAAACTTAAGTCTGTACCAAATCTCCTTTTTTGCTGCACAATTATTTTCCCAAGGTCGACATATACAACTATGCTTCGGACAAATGAAAATCAATCCTTATATTTATATCTTTATTGCTGTATGAACAAAAAGAAAATGAGTTCGAGGTGTTAACTGTCAAATGACAGAATTTCTGCACAACCTATGATCCCAATGTAAGGCCTGACGCATGTTCTCCAAAATGATTTTAACGTGGAAGAGATGTTCGGAGTACAGTACCTGTTTATGGCTAATATACATTTAAACAATTATCGGATTTCCTTAAAATAATCAAAAGAAGTAATATCAAATAGGTGATGTAACTCAAGACAACTATGTACCAGATGATCTGTTTCTGATGAGAGTGGCTTCGCGGCTAACAGATAAGGACATATACCCGCTTGCTGAAAAGGTTTACAATCATAAGCGTTTTGCTGACGATTTGGAATCCGACTACACAGAACTAAAAACATCTGATATTGCTTGGCTCATTCTGATTGAATGGAGAAGACAAGAGCAAGATCAGGAACGAACGCCCGATTTGATGGGACTAAGACTTGTTCTACATCAAGCAAAAATCAATCCCCACGTATTGTGCAGGGTATATTACATATTAAAACAGTTTTCATTAATACATTTTTGTGTTAAAAAGATAGAAATAACTGAAAAAGAAATGTGAAAGTAGTCAAAACAACGTAACACAGAAAGTTCTTTAGCCAATACGAAACTAATTACTATTATCCGGAATGTTAATTTCATTGATATTCTGAATTGTGACCTATAACAACCATTTTAAACTGCAAATTTGAAAGTTATACTTGTTATTTACCTGAATCGAAACAATTGCTACTATACGTAAGCTATGGGTGTTATAATATCTCTTCTTAGTCATCTGAAGTTTATTTATGCCCCCTGGCTTGTTCTTCGTTTCTATTTTAATTTACAGTTTTATTATTAATGCCTTTCGAGTTCCTATCTTCCTAGGGTGTTTTTATCATTTATTATCATTTTTTGTTTGTTTTGGGGGAGGGGTTGTTGTTGCTTTTGTTTTTTGTTTGTTTGTTTGGGTATTTTTTTTACTAAGCTGGAAATATATATATATCTTCCTATCTTCCTAGGGTGTTTTTATCATTTATTATCTTTTTTTTTTTGTTTGTTTTTGGGGAGGGGTTGTTGTTGCTTTTGTTTTTTGTTTGTTTGTTTGGGTATTTCTTTACTAAGCTGGATATATATATATATATATATATATATATATATATATATATATATATATATATATATATATATATATATATATATATATATATATATATATATATATATATATATATTGGAGGGGGGGTTCTTTCTAAAAAAAAAAAGAAATAATACTTTGTTATATGTTATATAATGCCTCTGTTTGTACGGACTTTTCATGTTTTATAGGTTTTCAGTCAAAAGGATGAGCACCGTAAGTTACATAAATCAAATATAATATTGTGTTTTTCTGTAAAAATACTTGCTTTCTACGTTTGCATAATGTAAAATGCATTAAATTCATTGCACTAGTCCATTGGAAAATAGGCACGGTTATATATTGTAAACGATGGAATCTTTTGTCCATCTGAAGTTTCTGCCTTGGTTACTGTATGGTCGAGAATTATTGTGATGTTTCACATGCCTATATAGAATGTGCTTTTCCTCTACTTTCCTTGGGTTGACTCAGTAATGTGTCTTTTTACCTTCACTCCAACGCTCCTCTTTTCATACATTTCTACAAAAAAGTATACAATTTTTAACAGCAGACTGGAAATACCTTAATTTTCCTTATATTAAAGATCCAGATGTGTTACTCGATACGTTCACACTATTTTACATGAGTGTAACACTGCAAGAATATGACTTGTATTATATAAACTGAGACGTAGAACTCTCTTCATTTGGTTCCCACAATATGGGACCTAATAACAGTACATTTCACATTGCTTGCAAGAACACATCCCACATGAAGGATGATGGTTTATAGTATATTAAAATTGTGAATATCAATCGATCTAATCAATTTATATATACTTATGAAGACATTTTTCTCTCATAGCTTTCCTTTTGGATCCGGATTATCTACGAACAGATGTTCACAGTGAACTTCTGCACGCTGTCGCTGATAGGATATCGAGTGAGTACATCCATGTGGGACTACAATTAGGATTAAAGGCAGATGGCATTCTGAAACTCATGAAGAACTTTAAAGGAAGAACAGTTGGGTTGATACGCGCAATGCTCCAGGAGTGGTACGATAAAAACAAGAAGAAAGGCCATGTTAAAGTCGTTCAGCTGGCAACTGCTCTCTTGAATGCGAAAAGTGATATTTCGGTCTTCTATGAGTTTGGGAAACAGAGATTCCATGTCAGATATGGACAAAATGCAACGGAGAAATTGGGATTGGAAATTTTATATCGTAGAACATAGACACTGTAAAGGTGTTTACTGAAAACAACACTTCTAAATGATCTTTGTCTATGTATTGTCCAGGATTGAAACGAAACATAAGTACAGCTAGTAAGAACAAATATCACACGCAATGATTTGATACTGCTGTAACGTACAGAATGAGTGGAAAAAAGTGAATATATAAAATCTTTTAAAACCATACACTTCATCTTGATTCTAAAATAAAATTTCTTTACAAAATTTATATCATTTTTATAGTTTTCTCTTATTATCCAGGAAGGAAACAAGTGTTCTGAAATCATTTCTTCACCAGAACACGAGTGATGCTACTGCTATTCTGCTAAGGAATACTGAATCATTATTTACTAAACAATTATATAAAGCATTATATCTCATATACATATATTACATATGGAATTTGTTTAGATAAGGACTAGTGACTGACTTAAAGACATGCATTTTTTTTCAAACACAGAAATGTTTATAACAGGTTTCCTTTCTCTTCTCTATTTTACAGCCAACAAAAATCAATGTACTGATATCACAGCGGCACATGTATCTTTTCATAACTTTGTCTCATACTACAGACATTTCTAACGTGCCATTTGGAACACAACAGACCTTACCTACAGCTTAAACCTTGGTTTTATAGCGTTGTCTATAACGTATATATATATATATATATATATATATATATATATATATATATATACTAAGTGTAAAAGTTTCTTGGTACAGAGATTATATAATTAAATAAAAAAGTTGAGAAAGTCACATTTTTCTATGAATTCATTCTGTTAGCACTTTCGCCATGTTGGCTCTTCAGACAGAATATTTTATGATGTACGGTTCTGATTATCTGACGTTTAGATGGACATTGACACTTGAGAATTTTTTATAGAGGATAGACTATAGTTTTGATATATTTATATATAATTTATATAGTTAGATTTGTCACTAGACCGATATTCTTCGTTTATTTTACATCAATTCCTGAACAGGAGCATGAACATTGGATAGTTGTCCAATATTTTTTTAAGAATCAGAATTAATAAAACAGCAGCTTATTCCAGAAAATAATTTTTAACCAGGAAACTGACAGGAGTCAGAAGTGTTTTACAGGATGCCTGTTACCATGGCCTTGAGCTTAATTTTGTTAAGCAAAAGTGTCTTGTCATAAGGAACGTAAATACCAAATATGAGCGCCCCTCTTCTAATGGTTATGGTCATAGTTATGGTCGACGTAAAGATGATGGATAAATCCAAACCATAAGTCTGGAAATAAAGAAACCAGAGCAGTGTTCGAAAAACCCATTACCCGTTACCCGTGGTAAGTGAAAAAAGGGGTCGGGTAATTCAAAAGCTTTAAACCTCTTATCCGGTGGTAAGTTAATTCTGAGTAATATTAATCACATTAGTTTTAAACTTTGATAAAAGAACGACGATAAATCACAACCAGAACCGAAAGGACTTACAAATATAAGGTCTGATAATTAATAATCGTACGTTCCCCATCTCGATCTCGGCGGCCGCAATATTTTCTCGGGCTAGATGTATCTATTTGATTCGGCTATACAATCTACCTAAAACGATATAAACTTTACTGTTTAGTAGTATTTAGTCAAATAAATTATCTTTAACGTAATATATAATTAAACTTTGGATGTAATGATATACTAGTAATCATGCAAATGAAATGTGGTCCACAAGTTTCTGTTTATTTTTAGAATACTATACATTAACAATATGTACCTTGATCCTATAAAAAGGATAGATGTCCGCTGACTTGAAAAAGTTAATGTACTTGTCTTAAAGACATTTCTATGAAACTACGTTATGGGCGTGGTAGAAAGTTGGATGAGAAGTTTTGGACCAAGTTTTTCTACAACTTTAGTATATATTGTTTCCTATAAAAATCATCGTATCGCTACTGCAATATTAAGTATCGTATCGTGAAAGGGTTGCATGGTTTCAGTCCTAAAAATTGCAAATCAATGCGTCGTACTCTTCTGTAATCAATTACGTCCGTTTTAATACACAAAATTTACCGATTTTCTCATCATTACACATGTAAGTCTTAAATGAGTCTTTTTAATTTGGGTAAGTACATTTTTACTCTGGGTAAGTGGATTTCTGTTAGGCAATTACCCATTGGTATGTGGATTTTTGAAAAATTTCTCGAACACTGCAGAGGACATACAAAATCAGTGAAAATGAAAACCAAGTGGAAAATAACAAAATATGTCTACTTGAAGAGCATAATGGAATCCCTATGATGGAGTGAGAGTATCTCCTTCTTGCTAGCCAGAGTCAAATTGTGTAAATTCCATAGAAGTAAAAGTAGGTAACCTTTTAGTATATAAGGTGTAAAATTTATTTAAAATGAACGGAATCGGACTTAGTCCAGAATATCATTTAAAAGTCTGGATAACGAGATATCAAATGGAGTAATAAGATTTTCTTAACGACCATAGAACTTCCTCAGTGACGTTGCTAGTCTAGCAGATATATAACCTTGGTAGCTAAAAAGGCGTCAAAGATACAGATCCAAAAACCCACTTGTTAATTTATTTCAAAACGACAGTAACATTACGCATGCGTAGTCTTTTGAGCTTAGGCCTAAATACAAAAATTAAATTTGGCGACTTACGTCCGTTCATGAAACGGACTTAGGCCGGACCTATAAAAAAGAATAGATGTCCGCTGACCTGAAAAAGTTAATGTACTTGTCTTAATGACATTTCTATGAAACTACGTTATGGGCGTGGTAAAAAGTTGGGTCAGAAGTTTTGGACAAAGTTTTTCTACAACTTTAGTATATAGTGTTTCCTATAAAAAAATCATCGTATCGCTACTGCCATATCAGAATAATTATCGTATCGTGAAGGGAGGTGTATGGTTTCAGTCCTAAAAATTGCAGATCAATGCGTCGTACTCTTCTGTAATCAATCACGTCTGTTTTAATACACAAAATTTACCGATTTTCTCATCATTACATATGTAAGTCTTAAATGTGCCTTTTTAATTTGGGTAAGTACATTTTTACTCTGGGTAAGTGGATTTCTGTTAGGCAATTACCCATTGGTAAGTGGATTTTTGAAAAATTTCTCGAACACTGCAGAGGACATACAAAATCAGTGAAAATGAAAACCAAGTGGAAAATAACAAAATATGTCTACTTGAAGAGCATAATGGAATCCCTATGATGGAGTGAGAGTATCTCCTTCTTGCCAGCAAGAGTCAAATCGTGTAAATCCCACTTGTTAATTTATTTCAAAACGACAGTAAAATTACGCATGCGTAGTCTTTTGAGCTTAGGCCTAAATACAAAAATTAAATTTGGCGACTTACGTCCGTTCATGAAACGGACTTAGGCCGGGCCTAAATTTTGTCGTAAGTCTTCGATTAAGCTCAGTCTTAGGCCTAAAGTTATGCCTTTTGATGAAACGGCGTCCTAGAATATGTACATGCTAGCAGCCAAGATATTTATTTTCACTCCCATCAAAGACAGATTTTTTTTAATTCCAGCATTTTTAGTATCAAAATATTTATTTCCAAAAAATACCAGCACCCCCTCTCTCAGTATCATATGGTCCTCCCCTATCAACAGCTACAATAATGCTGTTGGTCAACACAAGTCGAATACAATTCAAAACCACAACATTGAAGATATATAGCTACTAAGAACGCAGCGCCATTGTGCTAACCATCATAATACAGTCAGTCCAACAAAGTGAACAATAAACTCGCTCGACAACAAAATAAGAAACAACAGACAAAAGTTCAACCGCGATAACGGGTTTTCATTATATATAGCCACCATAGATATCGCCACATGTAATCTCCACTATTATAAATAAATACGCTTTAAACAGTTCTCGCCAGTCATTCTCGATACAAATGCAATGCGATACGCATCTGCTGACGAAGAAACAAATAGCTCTGAAACATTTACCACTACTTATCACATTTATACATTATCGCCGTTTATCATCATTTCGTGAATCGTCACAATAGACGCTCGTATTTTTTTCCTTTTGAAGAAGATCGACATCGACAGACAAGTACTCACCTCACGTCCAAAATGCGAAATAAGCAGGTAAGTAATTCATATTCATCCAACTTTAGCATTTGATATGCTAAAAATCGTATTTAAATAATTCATTGATCATAAACTTGACCCGGCTACTTCCAAACTGTCTGCTACCCATTTGTTGTCGATCATAGTCATTGATGCGCAATTATGGTCACGTAAACGTTTTAGTACGGGTGCGCTCAAAAGCAATGTCCGTTTTAATTAATATTAATATTCATGTATCTAGTGAATAAATTGAAAAGAAATGCATTATTTTTTTTAGAAAAATCCGGAGAGATCCAAAACAAAACAGTATAAAAAATATAGTAATGATGCACTCCATAAGGCAATTGATGATGTAAAAAGAAAGAAAAAGACTATATATAGGGCTGCAATAAGGTATGCTGTTCCTCCCCAAACTCTTAGGGATCCTATAACAGGACACGTCAAAGACATTCCAAGAACTTTATTAACTAGGGAAGAGGAAGAAGTTCTAATTAAGCATGTAACTTTGATGGCCCAATTCGTATATGGTTATACGCATGTCCAACTACGACACTTTGCTGGAGAGTTTTCACAAAGTTTGGGTAGAAAAGAAACGTCCAAACCTCTAAGCAATAATTGGTTACAATGATTTCTTACAAGATGGAAAGACATCTTGAGATCACTGCATCCTAGTAAATTAGAGAGCACTCGCGCCAAGTCATCAACGCCAGAAACAATTTCAAAATACTACAAGGAATTTGACTCTATACTCCGCTTACATAATCTCTCTGACCGCCCTGATTTAATCTATAATCTAGATGAGACTGGACTTCAACCGGATCATCGACCAGCAAACATTATTTCCTCTCTAGACTGTAAACCTCAAACCATAACATCTCCACGGTCAACCACAGTCACCCTGATTGATTGCACCAATGCATTAAGAAACAGTCTCCCCATTCTTTGTTTTAAAGGAAAACGCTTTAGTGAGGATCTAATGAAAGATGCAACCCCTGGTGCCCGAGGTGTAATGTCTGATTCAGACTGGTCAAATAGAGAATTTTTTCAGCATATCTAGACGAGCACTTTGTGAAACATGTTCGCCCAACTCAGGATCAGAAGATCCTTCTTTTATACGATGGCCATTCCTCGCACTGTACATATATATAAGTTATATGATGAGTAGAAATCCATCTCTTTAGTGATCCCTAATTTTATGCACATTTTCCTCTCTTTACAAATTTCTTTAGTGTATAGTTTAATGGACACACTATAAATTTATGTGCACATTACAAATGCCAGGGTACTTGTCAGGGAGAGTTTTATTTGTGTTCAGTGATCTATCTCTCGAAACGGGGTAGGTTTCGTGCACGAATTCCGCCTGAAAATTCACAGATGAGATTGTTTTGATACACTTCTTATTATTCACGTTTCAGATCTGGTTCCTTACATAAATTGATTAGTAGTCGATATTTTGTTTTATTTTTATTTTTGTTTGATTCCAAGTTTATTACTAAACTTGATTCCAAGTTTACTCAAAGTGCACTTTCTATATACATGTACATTTAATATATTTTTCTATTAAAATATTTTTTATATAAAATATGCAATTGTACATAATAAGACAATTATTTCTATCATGTTATACGAAATTGGATAATTGTAATAAACAAACGTGAAAAGTGAACTTGGTGTCACGTGGTAGTAAGCTTGAAGACGGAATTACTTTAAAGTAAACTTGATTTCAAGTGCACTTTACTAAAATTTATGACTGGTTTTCAGGACGAAAAACTAAACTTGAAGTGTACTTGTCAAGTGCACTTGAATGTTAGGTTAGGACTGCACTCAACTGTAACTTTACTAGCTGGATCCTGAAATAACTAATACATAAAGGAGAAAAAAGGGTGGTGGGGCCTTGCTGCTAACACCCATCTGCAAATGGCTTTGATAAGGTGATAGTTTAAAAGTCAATAATTTAGTCAACAGTCAACGTTCCGTATACAAAGCAATCTCATTTCAATTTAGAACAGGAACTGAATGCAAATGACATCATGTCTACATCAATGGACCATTTTCCGTTATATTTATCAGTTTACAGTTTCCTTATGGTACTTATAATAAAAAACCACGTATTTGTATCTTTTGGTGTAACAAAAAGAAAATATAAACAACTAATTTTTCGATAATTATTATTCTTGAAAGGCACATCAGAATGCGGTGTCATTCATCATTATTTGTTGGAAAATAACTTTTTGCCTGGATTGCAAAATAAAATTTTTAGTTAACAGAGATGATTACTTAAAACAAACGTTAAGATCTGTAGCCGACGCAGTCAAATGACCATTCCTGTGACCGTTCTGTACTTACCATTTCGTTATTCAAATTCAGCCGGTTCATTGACATCCTTTTATTCGGATGAGAAACTAAAAGGTGACAATCAGTGACGGATCCAGAATTTTTCGAAAAAAAAAGGGGGAGGCGGTGGGTGCATATTAACCAATCTTCTTGGTCATTTTAGTGTCAAATCTGGATTTTTAACTTTTAAATATGTGACGAAAGGAAAGTGCGCTCTAAATTCGCCACTGGCAATAATGAAAACAGAATTTTGCATGGGATATATTAAACATGAAAAACACACATACGTATCTTGCCCATGAGCAAAGGTAATATTCTCTCCTTACCTTGATATTTTTGTCAGAAACTATTTCAGACGTAGCTGACAGGAAGTCGCAACGGTCTGTGCTCATTTTGACATGAAGTCACGTATCTCATTACAATGTTAAAAGATAGACAAGGTTGGAGTTTACCAGAGAAGGAATAAGGGACTGCCAAGTGCAAAACAATGTCCGTATTCTCTAAACATACCGTTATAATAAACCAGCATTTTGTGTGAATTGATTGAAAAGGAACATAAGCGTAACTAAGTAATTAATAGCAATGTCGCAGTTTAAAGTCCCATGCTACTGGCATTTTATCACCCTTCTTTGTGGGACGCATAATAGTTTGAATGTTAAGAAGGAAGTGTAATTCGGAATTCTAACAAGAAATAGGTTTCTTGATAGATACCAAAAATAATCACATATTAAAAGGTTTTTTGATATGGAAGCTGTATTGTGTGGAGATAGCCACATATGGCATACTTCACTGTGTTTGAGAAAAACGTTTTATTGGGTTTCGTGATATTTTTTTGTACTTAATAGGAACTCAAACTTATACCTTGTGCTTCTGTCTGACAACTCTGACTAATATATCTCTACTTTCATACATTGCCCGTCTGGATAAGTCAACACCAATATAACACTGATCGTTGAAGTTCGCCTAAAATGATTCTTTTTCTTGTACAATCGCATCTCTTTATCGTATGTCTTCATATTCAGAACTAATATATACAAGTTACAATATCCAGACTAAGATCAAGGAATGTTTGAGAAGACGGGAAGGGTATGTGCTATTTTTCACGAGGGCATCACGGGGATTCACAGTAAAATAGCAAACAATTACATATCTTATTAAATGTTGTTCATGCAAATGGCAAGCAAAGGTTACTTACCGTGTGCCTTTAAATCTATCCTTCAAAAGCCAGGAAAAATAATAATTATACGTTCCGTGTACCATTATATATTGGCACAGGAAATACGTTTATCTGCACTGTTAATATATTACGTAAAATGTAATTAGTTCCAATTTACTTTAAACAACACCAGTTTATGTGAAACTATACACAGGTATTGGGTTATCTCTGTTAGTGATATGTCCTTAACAACCGTGTTCCACCTAATACCACGGGTAGAACATTCTACACAAATATTCCATTTCTAGAATTCGTTATGACTGATTTACTACGCAGCTGTGTTAATGCAATGCACAGTTGTATAATGTTGCAGAAAACCGTACATACCATAACATGACGTAAGTGTGACGTCATTATTGTCCAATGTACTTTATGCAGCAGGATAAACTGAAACAATCAATATGTTAAGAACACGCTGTAGTGCAACATTTTCCTCAACTCTATTTGTTGTGTAATTTCACATAAAGTATGTTCTATATCTATTTGAAATGCTTCCTGCTGGGCCTAACTTTTGCATTTTAAAATATCAACAGAATTTCAATTTAATTAGACCATTCCTGGTAAATTTACACCATTCAGCAATTCCATCCCAGTATTTGTGCACAATTACCCATCTTATAAGTTGGGCACAGCTAAGGACTATTATCTAAAGACTTTCCATTTATTGTTAACAACAAAATTTGATTACCGAATTTGGCACTTTTTTAATGTTTGTTGCTAATACTGTGCCATATATAGCAGTCACGTGATTACAAACAGCTAGTGATAAACTTTTAATGTGTTAAAACCTTGTTAAACCATTTGCATTTTTTCCACTTTTGCAGAAATAATCTTTACTTAATCTATTATACGGTTTTCAGTAGATTATAATGTCAATGACGTCGTGGAGTGCCTCAACTTTACTGCGTAGGAAAATGCCTCTGGGTTAAGATAAGAAAAGGAAAATAATGATATTCTGAATATAGCAATCCATCAATGATTCGCAGGTTTAAATTCACATGGTACTGGACGTTTATCTCCCTTCTTGTGAGTGTGAATATTAATAAGGTAGAGTTACTTTCTTTTTGTTGCATCTGTTGATAAAGAAGATTTTATAGTGTGAATATAGAACAAGAATGAGTTTTGTTATTCCAGCCTGCTAGTATATGGTCTAGTAAAAACCCTCTTTTTATCCACTGCTGTACTGGATAAAATTCACACATAAAACAGACAGGACTACGTGCGGTGATTACCTGACAAGGCGTGTAATTACAATGACTAGAGTGGACTGTTGAAAGCGTATTTATATGAAAAATGGAAAATCTAAGTGGCGACACTTTAAGTGGATTGCATAATGAAAATCTTCTGAAAGAAATACTAGTTGCGAAATCAACACATGATGTAAACGTTATGTTCATTTGAGATACAATGAAATGAACCATTTTTAACAAATACTTTTTTATATTATGTACATGTAACCTTTCGGTACTTCTTTGTTGCTTACTAAATGCACTCCGGAGGTCATACATATGAAGGTGAAAGGTAAATCAATAAAGGTGAAGGATGGCTGAAGTAGAGGAAGGAAGCCACTGAAATAATAGGGCACCTGGATCTTTGCCATACATGCATTTCCTTTTTATAAGATTCAATTGATAGGTATGCATTAAATTGTAGAAATAACTTTGCTAGATAGGTAAAAAAAAATTAACATAGAATTTCGTAAAATTAGAGCTGATGTTGCATATGGCTTCACATAATAGTCAATACAAATTTATGTATGTAAAAGTATCCAGGAGAGGATCCAGAAAAAAGTGACAGGTCGTAGTAGTGCTTCCTCTTTATCCTGTGTTTGAATTACGAAGTGGGAGAAAATAGATAGGTTGTTTACTTTAATTGTTTAAATGTTTTTAATATTCCTTAAGAGTGGGTTTTAAAATGATATTAGACACCAAGGTAACGATCTTTCATGCATTTCCCCTGCTTTTTATTTTTTTGTTTGTGTTTTTTTTTTCTTGCTAGAAATAACGGTTGATCATGTTTATACGTATTCAGACCGCATTAAGGCATCGGATAAATTTCAAATGCATGTAAAAGAAAAAAAGAGGAGTTATTGGCTCAGTTATGTGGGAGAAGTCACCATGGAGCTATACAATTAAAATTTAATGGATGACCATGGTGCAACTCGTACTATATCGAAATTTCTGACAATTACTAGAGTCTGTGACCAGAATGTGTCTCTTCCTCTCATGTGGATGAATGTTACTCAACATCGAGTAAGTATTGTCGAGACAATGACGCTCTGCCGGTCAGTATTTTTCTTAGAACATGACCTTCACATACCAACATCTTCTTTTGCCTCGACCGGGAAATAAAATTCTGACGTACACAGAGGTAATTAGCTGAAATGACCCTATAAATATGTTGTCAATATAATTGTTTATAAGACTGCCTTTGCTCCTGTTCCGATCACCTCGGCCTATTAACGAGTTAAAAGGTCTTAAAGCAATAAATCAGAGACAAACATTTTCGTCTATACATCGTCATATACTAATATTTTAAAACTGGATACTTATATCAAAATCAAAGTATTTATACGTATTAAAAATATATGCAATGTAAGTATTCGAATTCTATCGACTCAAGTGTTTTTAAATAAATTTTATCTGAATATATTGGTTCCAAAAGGCACTCAAAGAGAGTTAAAGTCAAAGTTTTCAGTTCTTTTTCAAGGCCATACAACTAGTATTTCGGCTACAATTCAGTGGATTCAAAACCAAAGAATGTTTCCTTAACTGTCATCGTCAGATTAGTGAAGTATTTGACAAGGTTATAAGCCGTGGTCACTAACAATAGTCCAGGCATGTATATACTTGGACTTGTCTCTGTACTTGCTACACGGACTCCTCTTAAACGGAAATGATTGAATAGTGCATAACATTATAACACTGCAATATAACAATACTCTATGTGTAAACATTTTCATGGTTAAAACTTTCTGTTGAGATAGAAGAATAGAGTGAATAAGGCATATTGCATAATCTCTCGTCGTTCAACTTTAACCTTTACATAGTGTACTTTCCCTGTAGACTTCCTTGTAACAATTACATCGGAAACAGCGTTTTGTGCTTTGATTAGGACATAAATATATACAGATGACAAGGACATGACTTACAAAATAATGCATCCGCCTACATATTATTAGAATAATTTTGCATCGATAATAAATGCAACACATATTAACAAGAAAAAAAAACACCAAAAACTAAACTGCTAAATATAGATAACGAGGAGAAGTGAATACAGGAAATGTAAAGTATTTATTTTCAATAAATGGTAATATTTAAGATACTAATACCAAATTTATCGACATTCATGGATGATAGAAACATTATTACTATACCTATATTCTGAGATATAATTAAGACTTCATAAGATTTTTTTTATGATAAACTTTCTGAAGAAAAAATGATATGAACAACAAATGTTGTTTCTCCTTCTAAGCCGGCGTGGCCTAGTGGTATCGAGCCTGACTCCTGACCATGAGGCCGGGGTTCGAGTTGCGCTCTGGTCATGCCAGTGTCCTGTCTTTCGGATGAGACAGTAAATACCGAGGCCCCGTGTCGAGTAATGCATGGCACGTTAAAGATCCCTCACTGGTTCGGGTGGGTCTGTTGCAAAGGTCAAAATTTGTATGCCCTGCATCAGGCAGATGTCATCACCATATACATGTATGTGTAATAATTGTGGTGTGACGTTAAACAAAAATCAAACAATCAATGTTTCCCCTTCCCACATAATAGGTAGTAAGCTGTTTTATTTTCAGTGATTTATAAGAAAAATATTTTTACATAGTAAAGTTCAATCGTTTAGTAGCTCTTGTTTAAAACGAGTTTACACACAAACACAAACTTATATTCGCAAACGGTTAATGATATATGGAAATGAACTTATGTCATATTATTAAAGCAGTAACAGGTAATATACAAATTTATTCTTTCTTAGGCAGTCCCCAAATAATTTTTTTTTATAAAAAGTGTCGGGTATAAGTATTTATAGTTATACAGTACATCCATGATTTTATCTGCGGAAGCAGTTAATCCCATGATTAAGACAAGGGGACAGTAATCTTTTTCCCTTGTTTTCATGGGCCTGCTGTGATCGTTTAGATTTTTGAGAGGTTTTTTTTTTTTTTTTTTTTTTTTTTTTTTTTTGTTTTTTTTTTTTTTGTTTTTTCTTGTGGGGGGGGGGGGGGGGGGGGGTAGGGAGTTAAGATGAAGCCTGTGTTGTTGAACATTCTTTTGACAGTTTTTATTTGAAATGATTTCACTGCTTGGTTTTACCAGATGAAAAAACATCTTCATGTTCATTGAGCGATTGTACCCTTTTCGTTGCATTGTTCTAGAACTGTTCAAAGGGATACACCTTGATCTCTTGTATCTTGTCAATAGGTCGATGACTCTCACTAAATTGTCTCTATTTCATTATACACACCTTCTTCCTGTCTATTTGCATTACTGTTGATATTACAATTGGTACTTTGAAGATACAAGCCATTTATGTCTCTCTTTGTCCTGAAATTATTATCATTGGAATAGGTAAACACAAACACGTTCCTTCTCTTCTTCATTTGCAATAGATAAAACATGTTTCATGTACGAATATTAAGAATAGGAGTATTAAACACTTTCAAATCACTGCTTGAAGATATACAATGAAGACTGACCGGATATACAAACTTGATAAAATAGGAATGTGATGCTTACTTCACTATATAATATATCAATGTTGTCATTAATACCAGCAGCAGTAGCACGATTATACACAGGGCTGTAACTATAAAGTACTATATATTGTTAATTGTTAGCTTCTTATCACAAAATAAGTTTAAGTGCTATTATAAAACACTTTGTAATATAATTTATCATGATAAAATGGTTATGGTTGTTCTACAGTGCAGATAAAGTTATCAGCATGTAATGTGGTAATATATATGTGTCTTTGATTCAGATGTCTAGCATCTAAGATGCCGTTCATTACTAATGTGATGTATTTTATTAAAAAATATATTAAAAAATAAGAAATTACCTACGATGAATGCAAATTGGAAATGTATGGATTGAGTGGATGGATACCTTGAATCGATGCCTTTTGTAACTAAATGCATATAAATATATATGTAGAACAAATGAGAAACAAAACATGGCCGTTTCTGTGTAAACATAATTGACAGAAATCAAATTTTAAACAGCTACACCATCATTACGAGCTTAAACAGTTAATACAATACCAGTCAAGCTGCCATGAGAATATCTGGGCAAATATATGATATGGCCATGTTAATTGTTCACTGTATAACCGTCCAGAAACTCGGAAAGAAGTATTATGTTAGTTGTTAAATATTATACTACTATTTCATGAGGACTACATTTGAAAATCGAAATAAGCGTACCAAGGATTTTTTCTATGTTGAATCGATATCCACTGCAACATTTGTGTCATATTTACTAAACATTTGTATACCTTTGTAATGTTAATTTAGATGTGTACTTCATCAGAGTCTTAACATGTCAAAGGAAATAAACATGACATAAACATTTTATATAAACACATAATGATAGGATAGTATATTAATGAAGTGTGCTAATATTTCTATAGTCATTTTCAAGTAAAATGTGTAGGTGCCACCTATAACTGTATGATCTGATTGAACACAGTTGATAAATAAAAGCGAACGTGAATACAATATAAAATGTCATAAGATACAATGCAACTTGTCATTCAGCTATGCAGTTAGGTTCGTGGTTTAGGCAATTCTTTTTAATCAATGGCTTCCTAAAATTTATATACGCCTGATATATATTACCGTTTGTGGCTACCTGCGTTCCTGTATCATTACTTGTAGTATAGGTTACAACAGCATACGGAACTATAGTCGTTAAATGTTTAGAACTGTACATTGTAGTAGACATTCTGAAATATTTTATAAACAGTAGTATATACTATAACTGTATCGAGTAAAAATTCAAACCCGGATATATTATTTTACTTTCTGGTAACACTTATTTCATCATAACAAGTTCGATCAGTTTTCCAAAAAATTTATTGCTAATCGAGTTTAAACACATGGTTATCATCTTTATACCTTTAATTGTTAAGAAATAAATGTAGCACTTTCCTTTGGAGATGCAAGAAAATATGTTTTGTTTAAATTATATGCGTTCTGTTCTTACCTCTTTTTTGATATTGGACCCTGATGTTTCCATGATATTCGGCTGTAATGTTTAAATGCTGGTCTAATTTTGTACACAATCTTTTTTCTCGGCAATATCGGAGATTTGACACATAATCAGAATAAATGTATAAAAGAGATGTATTCTACATCGGTTATGTGACATCCCCCATTCCCCTTTTTTCCTTTATTAAGAAGTCCATTCAGTATTATAATTAGCCAGTTTGCTTACTTCCTGCTTTTTGTTTGAAATACAGTTGAATTCCCAATGTGTATCAGCATTAACTGGTTCATGACATTGTTTGTACATACACAAATTGCTTATAGTTCTAGTATGAAAGAAATGCTTATGGAATAACTTCCTTTTATTAGGCGAATATGACAGTCCATTTGCATATATGATTTTCCCATTTCATTTTATATTACCTTGGATATCCTCTGTTATATAGTTTAGGGTTATTTACTGTTTAACTGTCTGTACTCCAGTATAATGTAAAATACGAAAGTAACTAGTGCCACATGACTATGGCACTAACAACAAGGTACCACAGCTAACATTCACGGACCCCTGGAATTCAGAGGTAAGACCAAGTGCCCGGGAAGAGTGAGCGTCTCTTGTTTGGCTAGTCACACCCGCAGGAGTTAGCGTCCCTGTTTGGCTGGTCACATCCGCTGTGAATGCCTTTACATACAGACAAAACAAATATAATTCAGACCATATTATCATGAATGTGAACAAACACTGTGTAGAAAGTGCCACAGCCACACAACATCAGGGAAAACGGTATGATTATACTTAAGTTAAACCCTCCGCGTGGAACTTTTTACGAGATGCACACTGCAACGGGAATAAGTGTCACGTTTACCTAAAATACGTCATATGAATATGGTACTAACAACAATGTACCTCGGTGATCGTTCACGGACCCCCGAGATTCAGAGGTGAGACCAGGCCAGTTGACACAAAAATAATTCCTCACCGTATATATGCATGAAAGTGAACAAACTGTGTGTAGAAAGTGCCACAGATACACAACATTAGGAAAAGGGTATAATAACATGATGCTATGGAGCAAGATTACCTTTCTGTAGTTATTACAGTTTCATGTTTTTCTCCCTTGTAACAACCGTCGTCTATTAGATAGAAAAATTGTTTTAGAGCGAAATATTATCAGGATAATTAATTTGAACATGCATATAAATCAAATATCGAACATAAGACAGATAAATATAACTTAATGGATAGTATGATATATTACAAATAGGCATTTACTTGCATTTGTACAGCTGATAAGACACGTATGTTTCATTTTCGTTACTTGGACAATTTCCGCTGACTGCGCACTTGACATACTGGATTGTTAAAATGTTACTACCGTTAATTTGTGGACATCCATCTAAGTTAGAAAAATAATCATTTGACTTTATGTACTCTTAGATTACAAAGTTTATGAAAAAAAGTTTTGAATTTGAAAAAAAAGGCAAAGAAAAATTCGTCCGCAGAACTTGCACTTTTATGAGCTAGATATATATATATATATATATATATATATATATATATATATATAAATATATATATATATATATATATATAAAGCACAAAGACACTACAGCTAACAAGGCACCCTATATTTCACTTATATTCGTTCCCCGTCTGGGACTCGAACCCACGACCTATGGTACTGAATCACCTAGCTGTCATGCATCCGACCCTCTAACCGACTGAGCGACCCGAACTCCATATATATATATTCCATTGTCCCTTTCTCGAAACCTTTTACTTGACATTTAGAATATAAGCTGAATTAAAGCAATAAAAGTCCAAACTATTTATGGTTGATGATTTTACATGATTTTCAATGCAGACCCTTGCTCTCTATATTCTTCATTATGTAAACTATCAATTAAAAAAAACCCTATAATTTACCAATCTTTGGATAGTGAAATAGCTCATGCATTTTGTAATAAATGCCAAGAAATGCTTATTTCTCTTTTACATAGAAAATGCAACCCATTAATGATTGATTGAAAATGGGATAACTGAGTATGCCACCGTGTCACAAACTGAACGAAGAATGAAGGTCAATGTCGCATATAAGAAAAATAAAAGAACGCCTCTAGCCTTATATTCCCATTAAATATGGTTTTAATTCGGTGTAACGATATCTTACTATTAAAGTTGAAAGACAACGGTATCATACAAAATTCAGCAAATGTATCCCAAGATGATTTCATACAATGATACAGAAATCCGTTGTTTTCGTCGCAGGACTTCAGTGATTCTCTTTGCTTCCAACGGTTTAACTCCAACGGGCATGAAGATACATTGGTCAGCTTCTCTATATTGCTGGCACTCACATTTACAAAAAGAAATACCAAAGCTCCATTTACATATTTATGCATTATTTACATGTTAGAAACCTTTAATCTCGATGTTTGAATATGAATACAAAATCCGTTCATCCTTATTCACAGTCCTCCTCTTAATTCATCGTAAAATACACAGCACTCATTATACTATATTATAATATATATATATAGATCTGCCTATCAAATACGAATTTCCTTTTTAGACAATCACTTTATTATTGTAGCGAAGTGCATGATTTGAAGGATCTTAAATAGCCCTGATAAGAAGGAAATAAATGCGTATTTCCTTGACAAATCATTTCTATGGTACTTGAACGAAGCATGCATATATTACATATCAAGGACAAATTTACTGAGTATGGTAAAATTATTTCTAATATACCATGGAAATGCAATAAGTATCAGATATTTATGCCAGTTTTGCATGTTTATATATTATGAGAATCGCATAATGTATCATGATTTAAACCAGTTGTATATCTGTATTATATAAATATTCAGAGTTTACTAGACATACACGTATTTGATATGTGCGTCCATGTAAAGACATAGATCTAGACATCAATATTAATGTGGAAGGGTGTATTATGAACCAAATATTAAGGCGTAAGTTATTCTCTCTTCCGACTATATCTAAAAAATGCTTATGACTTTTCATTCAAATCTTTCCTGTGATATCAATAAGAGTATAAAATCCATGACTCATATTTCTTTCTTTCCGCCACAATTTTCTCATTTTTCAGTTCTGCACATGCCACATATTAAGGCTACATTTTGTATGTCCATATCATGCCTTGACCATACTTTAAAAGGTAGTTGAACGATTCAGTAGATCGAAGGACTTTATCCATATCCCCGGTGTGGGTGCATCACTGGTGACTTATAACAATAGTGTGGCATCTGTATGTACATCCCACTGTATGCATGTGCATCGCACAAATTTTAAACGAGATCTTCGGGTTTCCTATATTCAGGCATGCCACTTAATGATGTCTCACTCTCTGTGCTGGGTCCGTCCCAAAGGTATAAAATTCCCATGCAATGCATCAGACAAATGCTGTAATCAGATACGCGAAGTAATCCTGGAGTGACATAAAATAATAATCAATCAATGAATAGTTGGGGGTTGACGGAAAAAGGGGGTTAAGGCAAGGAACAAGATAAGGTGAAAGAAGGCGGGAAACAGCCTACCCCCCCCCCCCCCCCCCTTTGAATTGGATGTAGTGTCAATTATAGCTTGAATGTCCTGAATACGAATGTGGAGATATGATAATATAGGATGTTAGTAGTGATATGCATTATAGAACACATGAATTAAACATTTTTGTGCCGCGTCTTCTGTGACAAGCCGATATCAGTGTGCTCACAGGCCATATGTCTTAATCACTATACATGATATTGTCTTTTCATTCCATGGACTTCGAGATATAGATAACCCTTCGGTACTTCTTCGCTTTTTACTTCTTCTTTTCATACTCACATCTTATACATTTTATTGGAAAAGAAAGTAAATAAGAATATAAATAAATAAATAGAATAATAATAATAACTATAATAATAATAATAATGATAATATAATAATAATATAAATAATGATAAATAAATAAACAATTAGTACACATTAATTTGACTACAGGATAAGTGTGACACGCAGTACATAATACTGTTATTTTGTGGTCTACGGAAGGCAACTCTTACTTAGTTGTCAACAAACACATACACAAAAGACAATACAAAATAACCAACGGACAGTCACAACGTCATTTACGGAAGACTTGCCATTGTGAACAGTCATCGACCTTTAGAAACCAGAGGTGGGACCAAGTAAGAAAACGGTTTGAAAAATTTGGTTGGACGCGGTCCGTGAATGTCCGCTGTGGTACATTGCTGTTAGTGCCATATTCATGTAAAACCAAATATTTTCGTATTTTACATGAACGTCACACTTATTCCCTTTGTAGTTTGGAAAAAAAGTTCCTATATATATTTTTTTTTAGCAAAGACATATTTTACCCATATTAGTCACTATAACATATATACACAAGTACTACTTCTTTGCTTATTTTTTTTTATCTTGAGTAGATTCTGATATAAGACTGTATAAATTTGTCACCAAAGTTTTGGTTTTGAATCTAATCAAAGGACACAGGTCTTCGAAATAAAATATGTAACTGTTGATGAAGCTTCTTTTTAGAAACTTTCAAATAAGAAAAGTACTCATATGAGGGGGGCATATCAGGTGACGATGTGTTGTACATGCTATAGGGAAGACTTAATTTTATCACTACTGCATGGTAGGCATGCCAAAGTCAAATACTGGAAATGAACAATGTTTATCTGCATATATCATATGAAGAATAAAATCCTTTTCCTGATTGTGTTGGGGTTTTTTTTTTTCTTTTTGCAACGACCTTGTTGCGTCGATAAAACAGTGATTTATATCTCATCATTCTGCTAAGTTCACATATAGTTCTGTCGGACACGGTATTACTTGCGATGTCAATATCATAGACGATATAATGCTATGGATAATGAATATTTTTTTTTCGTCAAAAAGTGTTTTCTCAGATATAAATATATTGTGTTAGGTTATATAGGCACATTATCTGACAAATCACCTTGAATCTAAATTCAAGTACTCTGAAGGTGGCATAAAAGCATACTGGGCTTTGTGATTGACAATATATATGTTGTTTTTGTGATCTGGTCTTCCAGTAGACCATTGGAATCGCTATGAGCACTAGCTGTGCTCATTTGGTAGTGTAGTTTTTACTATATTCATATGAAACTGACTTCATGAAACTTTTATCAGTCAGAATAAGAAGCAATTGGCATTCTCCTTTAATTTACATTCAGACATATTGATGTACTCTCTATAAAAAATAAGAACTTTGATACATACGTACATGCAATATTTCCCAATGAGCTGGAAACTTAAGGCACTACAGTACTCATTTCATGTATTCATATTTGGTTCTTCTACTTGATACTGACCGAGATGGTAAGCTTACTACTCTAGTTCACGACAAACGTTATAACTTTAATTTCCTCATCGTTAAAATTCCATATACAGTTAGTAACCTTCCTTTATCACCTGCGTATGGTGTTAAAGTGTCCTCTGAGTATTGTTACTTTAGGCAAACTACCTGGAGAAAAGTTACAATCACAGGTACATGCAAATATCACGCTTAACGTCAACATTCCGCAGACGTTATTTAAGCATGTGATAAATCGTTGTCCCACTTTCAAAGTACTTACCCCGTCCAGATTACTAATACTGTATTATTTGAACTGGTCATGACATAAGCCGACTGAGGACTACGGCTATGCTGTTTCCTACGCCTGTGCGAATAATACTTATTCACACACACTTTAGGCAACACCACGGATGTGACATGTATTGTTACGTTATTTGGACTTCAAGTTCTGGAATAGGATCGGTATCTCAGATTTTCACTTCGTTTCTTCCCCCCCCCCCCCCCCCCCCCCCCCCCCCCCTTGTGATGTCCAAGTCTTAATTTGATGAATAAGTACAATACCAGAATTATTGTTTGTATTTTTGTCCATATTTACAGCTGGGTGTCTATATACTAAACAATGTGATTACAGGGCAGGTCAGCCAATGTTAGTGGCACCCACTAACTTTCTACCGTGTCCTCCACGCAATCATTCTGGTTATTCTATATTGGAAATCTACAAATGTAAGACCTCCCTTTTGCTATGTGTAAACATGAAACATTTTAGTGATTAATTAAGTAGATTTATTCAGTAGCTTTTAAAGCGGTCGGTAGGAAGACTGCACAACAACCGACAAAGTATCGTCTGATGCATAAGGTTGCCCACAACAGGAGAATTGTGTTTAATGAACTTAATAATAATGTGTTAGCCTGATAAGACAGAGCTCACAGTATTGCAGATATCATGTAAGGCAAAGCTCACAGTATATAGCAGATATCAGGTAAGAAATCGGTTGTTACCAAATTATTACCATATTATTGTCCCATATTTCAGATGAAAGGTGTCAGAGAAGAAATACATCTGGCAAAAGGTAACAGTATAAAATAAATGACAATGAGTTCACTACACAATGATTTTGGAACGGATACGCGTGAACTCCAATACTGAATGTCAAAATAACTTAGCACTTTAAATGTTACGAAATCAAAGGTTATAGATTCATTCTATTCAAACCTCTAAACGATTCGACCTTATTGATAAGATCAATGACATCTCTAGATATCTCGATGATGTTTTTGAAAACTATATTACTGAAATATATCCATTTCAATTTCAAGTGAACAAAGCCAATGCTTCTGACGACCAAGAAACACCTTTGTTGGACTTAAATATTAAAATTGTTAACAATATTCATACCCACAAATATAATAAACGTGACGCCCTTTGAATTCCTATTGTAAATTTTCCTTATCTAGATGGTGATGTCCCCAGACTCCCATCATATGGTTTTTATATTAGTCAATTGGTTCGGTTCGATAGACCCTGCACTAACGTTTTCGATTTTCACGCAAAAAATCTCAGATTACTTTTAAAAGTCTTACTCAGGGCTATAGATATCGAAAAAAACTTTGGTAAATTTTATAGATCTTATTCAGTCATTTTATCTGAATTTGGAAATTTTACTTTTCAACAATAAGTATCTAGCGGAATATCCCATCCAAATTATTACTGTGATCTAATGTACAAACTAAGAAGGGTCAAGGTTCCGATAAATTCATAAAGCCGGTTTCTAAAATTATTAAACGCCTTCGACATTGACAGTATGATCCGGAGATATCGCTAAGACCAGAGTTCTTGTCTTGGGTCCCTCTACAACCCAATGCAGACTTTTTGCACTCTGACTAACAGGACGAAAGGGGTTGATTCTGTTCATTTGCCATATGTCCTAGTCCATGATGTGTTACGTAATCAAATTCAACTGTGTGCTTTGGACATTAAGAGCGGTTTCATTTTCCAAATCGTGAGACGTGTTACACCAAAGCTATAAATGCATATATAATTGGTTATCTTTATTGTACTATATGCGCATTATGACAACTTATTTTTCTTCAGAGATACTCATGGAAGAAAATTCGAAAATCCAAAATATTTTAACGAGATAACCTCTCTGTTTAAACCAAAGAAATTTACTTTATATATATACTCCTTGCATAAGGGAGACATTCCTTATTTACGTCAAAGCTAAGCATCGAGTTTTGTTGGGAAAATTCTTATTAAAAATATTAAAAACTCATTTATAGGATGGCAAGACAGCTGAAGAGTTAGGAAATACGAAATCATAACAAGTACAGTGAGGTGCAGTCCTAACATAACATTATGTTCACGTCGCGTTAACGTGAAGTTTGCTTTCCTCGTGCGCTCAGGACTGCTGAGCACACGCGTGTGCGTTAACGCAGATTTCCTCGTGAACTAAATGTTGAGACTGCGTTAACGCGCTGGACTGCCGCGTTCACGCGCTTGGCTGCCGCGTGAACGTGCCCGAGAGCCACGTTCGCTTGCTTATATAGAAAAGGATTTAAAGGAGAATCGATATATACATTGTATATTTAAATATGAAAACATATTACTGTATGCATATAGATAATTATTTAGAATTAAATAAAACGCTTACGAGTAAAGGGGTGAATTTAAAAAAATATTGAATACATTTTCCGAACATTGAATATAATGAAATTTATTCTTATTTTAGGGTAATAATAATAATAATAATAATAATAATAATAATAATAATAATAATAATAATAATAATTAAATTAATGAAAAGAATAATAACGATGATAATCCATATCCATATATTATGAAAAATAGCTAAATTTAAAAATAATACAATTGTAAAAACATAAATAAGAAAAAATACATAAGAAAATTATCAATAAATAAACAAATAAGAAATAAATACATAATTTTATTAATTAAAAAATAAACAAGTAAAATAGAGTTAGAATGTAATTTTCCTAGAGTCTTTATAGTATAAACTGAAGATGTTTTTCATAAATACCTGAGTGCATGTCTACGCGATGATTTCCATTATTATATTACATATGAAACCCTTAATGCGGGGTGTCATTTTAACATCACATTTAATGCACGTATATATGGCGACATTTGAGGTAATTTAATTCGATTCCTTTTATTTTCTCCATCTGTACCACTGTGAAGAGAATTACAAATGTAATCATGTGAAGGCGCGACTGGACTGAGCGCACGCGGGAATAAATCGCGTTAACGTCCGGTCGAGCAGTCCTAGGACGTGTGCTAAAGCAGTCCTCGTGACTGCTTTTCGCGTTAACGTGAATGTTATGTTAGGACTGCACCCATCAGTAAGTACTTAGCGTTAGTCTCATTAATGAAATCCGGATAGTTGTAATGAGGGTTAAAATCTAATCAGCATCCACAAAAGCGAAAGTCATACCAAAAAAAGTGAGAAAGGAAAACAAACAAACCAAAAAAAGAAAAACGAAACAAAAACAAGTTAATGCATCATTCTTTTAGTATTCTTTTATAGTACAGATTACCATTTAATTTTAATATTGTTTTGGTCGAGGGAAATGACGCACAATATGATTTCAAATCTATTGAAATAATTTTCTAATCTGATCATACATATATTTTATTATATATACTAGTGTGTTTTAACTTTTTCATATCCTTCATTCAACAGGTTTTTAGGGGTAAGTTTTATTCTATTAATAGATATAGAAGCCAGAGGGATGTTATTCTGCATTCCTCTACTAACCAACCGACATTTATTTAAATAGTGTTGATTAAAATCGGTATTTTTTTTTCTTTTCTCACACAAAGGATTTGGCGGGTTTAGATTTTTATATAGTTATCCGAAGATCCTTACGTCAGTATTCTGCCGATGGAACAAATCACACTGGGCTTGCTTTTACACAAGAGACACTGCAACAATCAACATGCCAAGAAAAACGCTGAAGTGGAACCTTTTCTTCAACTCTGTTTGTTGTGTAATTTCACATACAGACTGTTCTATATCTATTTGAAATGCGTCTTGCTGGGCCGAACGTTAAGATTATAAAATATTAACAGAATTTCAATTTAATTAGACAAGGTCTTATAAGACTACATCATTCAACAATTCCATCGCAGTATTTATACGCAATTACGCCTCTTATAAGTTGGGCACAGCTATAAATATTATCAATAGGTTTCCAAATATTCTTTACAAACAAACAAAATTTTATTGCCAAATTGGGCAATATGTCCTTGCACTTGTTGAATGTCTGTTGTTGATACTACATGTGCTATATATAGCAGTCACGTGATTAAAAAAAACTAGGGATAAAATTTAAATGTGTGAAAAATTAAACTTGGTAACAGTTTGCATTTTTAACATTTTTTTCAGAAATAATATTTATTCTTTTTCTTATGCGGTTTTCAATATAGACTACATAATGTCAATGACGTCGTGGAGTGCCTTACTACGCAGTCAATCGTGATTATAACGTAACTCTAATAACTTCATCTGATTGTTATCAAAACTTAGCATTTTTTTTCATACAACACCATTCCGCATACATCAGCTTATTTATGACTTTTTTGCAGACTACATTGAGTTCTGGGTTGCCACAATTACAACTTTTGTACAAAGTGATGTCCGTGGTTTTCAAAGTATTACCCTTGTTGGTACACACATCGACAAACTTCCGGTAAATATAGTATAGTGCTTTTGGAAATAAATTAGTCATTATCTTAAGTATTCTATCAGTATTATTCCTACTGGGGAGAATAATTTTATTGAGCATTTATTTAATAGTCATACTTAAAATTTTTTGCGTCAAGTTTTCTTTATAAAATTTATTTAATGGAATATGTCCAACAATATCTTGGCATCGCACATACCACTTCCTTAAGAGACATCTATGCATTCCATTCCGTAGCCTTTTGTGGGTAGTTTATTTTCAGCCATCTTTGCACACAAGAATATTATGGAGTGGAATAGTATATTGTTTAATCGTCTCCTTGAGCTCTACAAGTAGTAGTATTATACCAAGTATTATTTAAAATACGTTGCCTTTTGCTTTATTTTAGGATACTTTGACAATGTCCCAGATAATTGAGGAGATAAAGATTAAATTCCAACCTCTGGTCGACACGGGACAACTCATCGTACATGAAGATTTGTTCATAAATGCGTGCGATATGAATGCAGAAACCACAAGTAAACTTCATGACATTATCCTTTCATGCGGCAAATCCTATCCAAAATATGGTCAGAGGATACCTCGTTCATGGAACGATCTTCCCCAGAAGTTTATCTGAGAAAATATGAGAAAGTACTTGTCTAAGATCAACTTCAACAAATAAATAGTCAGACGGAGAAACCATTGAATGATAAAGAGCTCATTTATTGTATCAAATATTTTCATAGCCTTGGTTATTTACTCTTTTTAAAGATTTAAAGATCATATAGTTCTGGATGGATAACCACTGCTATGCTATCCTTTATCACCTGCTGGAAGTCCTCATCAGAAAAACGGCTAGTACAAAAATGGCTAAATATCAAAACACTGGCAAAATAGAACGCGAGTATTTTGATGAAGTGTCAATGGGGAATATTGCTGAAACCAGGCCCCGCCGTCACCAAAATTTTACAAATCTCAACCTCAATACTCAACTCAAATCGCTGAGGTGAACTCAACTGAGTATACTCCATAAACCGCCGTCACGAAATAGTTGAGGCCTTCCTCAGTTGAGGTCGATTTAACCATACTCAACTCAGTTGAGGTGTTACATTTTAATGAGTGAAATTTTGCGGATTTTTTTTTTTGCATCATTTTTACGTAATAAAGTACGTAATTTCACCTTATCGTCTTTTTCTTTGTTAAAACAAATTGAGAAAATGCTTGTACTGTATTCATGTAAATCTGTCATCAATGTTAAAGTTTACGGTTGAAAATACGAAATTATAAGCACAATACTCATTATGAATCTGTTACCCACAAAGAAAGTACTGTCGCCTACAGTAGGTTTGTAGCACTGATCAATGTCACAATCTTCAGCAAATTCAGGACCCCGTTTCCTCAGAGGGCCTTAGCTTCGACATACATAAGCTTATGAAGCAGCCTTATTTTAACTTTTTAGACTAAAAATAAATATGAAATTAAAAGAAGGCAAATAAGACGCCAACATGCCCCTCGGTTCGGAATCGTAAAAATGTGTACTACCTGTATGTAAGTGCGCTAAGAACTCCTTTTTCTAATAATCTTGATAACTTTTGTAGAAGTAAAAACACATGTACATGTACAGTGAACTAGTGTAAAATATGCACCATACGTCATGCACACGTCACGAATCAGTCAAGTTTAGGGCTACAAACTTGACACAGATATGACGTCATATTTTTTTTTCTGAACTAGAAGTGGAAAAGAGTTTCAAGGCAGACTACCTGAAATTTTCCCTAATTTTGATGAAATAGCATTTCTTCACCAAATAACAAATGAATAAATAAATAAATAAATAAAAACTAAAATAAAATAATAAATAAATAAATAGATCTAAATAAATTTTAAAATCTCCATCTGCGTACCATGTATTTTGTGATTTGAAAGATACCGGAAAATGATGCCCATTAATATATTGGGTGACCTTTAAAGTGTACCTCATTTCAGCCGAATGTCTGTATATATCTTTACTTTAGATATGAAGTTAACCCCCTCCCCCTTGATTATTTCCAATGAGAAACAATGTGTCAAAAAAGAGAAAAAAAATGTAAACTTAAAATTTGGGATAAATAAAATCCAAAGTTTTATAACAGTTCTCTTGAAAAACCTATAAAAATGCTAATAAAAAATTCGGAATATAATTCTGTTGTCCACAGCTATTTAGCCCTCAAAATTGGGCTTAATATTTGTAAATATTTTAGTTAAGTAGAAAAAAAAAACCAGTTCATCTGCGTACCATGTATTTTGTGATTTGAAAGATACCGGAAAATGATGCCCATTAATATATTGGGTGACCTTTAAAGTGTACCTCATTTCAGCCGAATGTCTGTATATATCTTTACTTTAGATATGAAGTTAACCCCCTCCCCCTTGATTATTTCCAATGAGAAACAATGTGTCAAAAAAGAGAAAAAAAAATGTAAACTTAAAATTTGGGATAAATAAAATCCAAAGTTTTATAACAGTTCTCTTGAAAAACCTATAAAAATGCTAATAAAAAATTCGGAATATAATTCTGTTGTCCACAGCTATTTAGCCCTCAAAATTGAGCTTAATATTTGTAAATATTTTAGTTAAGTAGAAAAAAAAACCAGTTCAACTGTGTCCCTATGTTAAGATATGGTAAAAATGAAAATTTGACGATAAAATTGCGCCGGCATAGATAAAATAAATAAACATCTAGCCGGCGTAGTACTGAGGTTAGGGAGTCGGCTATAGTTCGGTAGGTCTTGGGTTTGATCCCCGCTGATGTATTGTCTTTCAGATTAGACAGTAAATATCAAGACCTCGTGTCGCGGTAGGCGTGGTACGTTAGATATCCCCTCACTGCTTCGAAAGGGTCCGTTGCAAAGGCCAAAATTGATATTTTTTCATCAAGCAGATGTTGTTGAAACATTAAAATGTGAACCCCGTCGAAAACTGACCCGTCGACTAAAACGTTAAAAATCGATTTGGTCCGTTCAGCTATTTAATGATCCCACCACGCTTGAAAAGGTGACCTAGAGTGAAAATGTGACCCTCGTTGAAAACTGACCCGCAGTAGTGGGTCATATTTTATCTATCTTTAATATATATATATATATATATATAATATATATATATATATATATATAATATATATATATATATATATATATATAAAGATTACAAGGTTACTGACGTTGGTGTCATTTGAAAGTAGATGAGTATACATACCAAATATAAAGTCTCTCTCATAAGATTCAAAAGCTAAAGTTAATGAATTTGCGGACACACAAACTCACAGAGGGACAGACGAAAACCTATGATGCTCTCTGAATTTTCGATTACAGGGGCAATTATAGCAGAGACAAATATACACATATGTGTATATATGTCTTTGATTTAGAGGGGTTATTGTATTTTACTCTGCGATGAATTATAGACCGTCTAGTTCAGCGCAGTATAGACACCGAAAAAGTGAAAATCATTCCTTGTATTTACACCTTTTTCAATCTAACCCGTCGTACGGCCATGTTTTAATTTTTTACTCTACATTTCGACTTCATATTTCTTCGATACAAAAAAAAATTAAATAGATAAATAAATAATAGAAATAAAAATCCGAAAATAATCTAAATTTTACGTTGAACAGAGACATGTAAATATGCAAATTTCGATCTCATAAGACGTGTTGTCTATGAGAATTGATACTTCATAGGGGGGGGGGGGGGGCATATGCCGCGCTTTTTTTCCTCAGTGGCAGTGATAAAGGGATCAACTTTCCAAATAAAGTGTGCGGCTTCTTCTTCTTCCATTAAAGTGAAGGATCGCATATATGCGGCATCATCTCACTATGATTAAAACGTGTGCGTGAGGGGGAGTCCACGTCAGTATATCACAGAGGGAACGACGAAAATCTATATGCTCCCCGAATCTTCGATTGCAGAAAACTGAAGACATCTGACAAAGCTGTATGACTTGTATTTTACATTTTTTTTTTTTCATTTTAACCCGTCATGTGGTCATTTTTTTATTTTTTTTATAATTTTACCTTACATTTCGACTTTATATTTCCTCGATGCAAATAAACAGATAAATAAATAAATAAATACATAAATAAATAATAAAAATCTGAAAAGATGTAGATCTATATGTTTGGAAGTAAAACAGCGATAATTGGTGAAATGATTTATGATAGAAAGTGCGCGATTTCTTTCCATGATGGCTTTTCCAGCTACTGAGCTAGCTTATCAAGATAAAATCATCACATCATTTTATCAAGGATAGTGACTAGGCTGTGGAGCGCAAATTATTGTTCTTTGATTGACGTCATGCCAACGTCACCAACTGTAGTTTGGCCTTGACGCGATTTTGGCATTCTAAGGGTTAACGATCTCTTATAACTCTCTTTCGTTGCTTGTTGTTTCATCTCTCAAGCATCCCTAACAATCCATGTCGTCTGCGATGCTTCTCCGCTACATTTTTCACCTTGAGGAAATACTTAAGGTACCAATGAACCTTCACTTAAATATTTGAGTATTTACTCAAATATCCGTCTTGAGTAAAACTCAGATTTGGGTGGTGACGGTGACTTGAGGTTGAGGAAAGAAAATTGAGGAAACTACTCAGACTTGAGGCTGAGTATTGAGTTGAGGAAGGTTGGTGACGGCGGGGCTAGGGATCGCCGTAATTTACAAAGATTCATGAAGAAACTAGACTTGTATCTGAACCTAAAGTGTATAATGCTGAAGGTTTTGAAGAATGTCAGAATTATTTCTATATGACATGTATTATGAATAGAGTTATCTCACTCAATGCATTAAATCTCATTGAAAACCAGGAAGCCGTTCAGTTATCGTTTTCGTTCAACAGTTATTCCACCTGCAGTTTACAACAGACTTATCGGCTCCAGCCTTTCATTGTGGCCGGTATTCGATAGCCACATCTACAACGGGCTTACTATCCTCCGGAGTGGGCCATTGCATCTCATAGCATTCAGAAGAGAATACACGCAGATCAACATGTCAGTGGTTCATTCAGAAGATCAGAGAACAAAGGTTGACCTGGATTCTTTCCATTTACAATACATCAACTGTGGAAACAAAATCCTTATTCCACATTACATACAATTCGGCTGCTGCTGAAAGCCTCAAGGCCAGACTGATTGAGGTCAGTATTCTATCGATGTGTGTTCATATTTTGTATAGTTTTAGTTTATGATGCATATTGATTAATGTGATATCAGATCAGATTGTGTCATTTTACGAATCACTGACATACATTACAAAATAAGTAAAGTAGAGGTAGTCAAAAAGACGTCTAAGATATCGCATTATACAGCACAAACCGAGTTAATGGGTTCAATTTAATTAAGGGCATTTGTTCCGGTTCCGTTTACCACGTATTCCACCACTAACATCTGAAGTAACTCCCTAGAAAAGGTCATCCCAGTCAACCCTTCATTTAAATATGCTAAGAACAAAAATTAAAAAATGAGATTTTCAGACTATAAACTCTGCCAGGTCATGCTAGGATCCAGAGGGATGTATTGAAGGTCTAGAGAGTTGGTGAAAATTGTTTTTCATCTTATTTTTCGATGTTAAATGACTAACTTTGCACACATTGATGTGGATGAGCATGGGTGGACCACCAAAAAAAAAAAAAAAAAAATTCTGGATCCGCGCCTGCAGATGTCAGTGATTTTGCAAGTGTGAGTGCAATCTTTGTCGTGATTTTTTTTCGAGAAACCTCGATTTATATCTTGAATATTTATTCTTCCGACAAAGAGAAAGCACACCTGAAATAATCAAGGCGACATTCTGATCGGTCGATGAAGGTTTCGCTAGGACGATCTTTTCCAAAGGAGTTATACCAGATGTTAGTGGTGGCAGTAAAACCAAAGTGAGAAAAACGAAATTAATTTTACAAAATATCTCAATATTGAGAAATTAGACCAACATAAAATATTCGTTATAGGACAGGATTTTAAATTTCCTTTCTGAGAAAATTAGGAAATTGCAGGCATAAAATGCAGATCTCTTTATGCGAAAAAAATAAACAGTAAAGGTACATTTGCAATGTATTCTCTATTGAAAAATTATTATTAACATACTAGATAAAATATTGAGTTTCCTTTTGCTGATATCGGCTTCCATATATCGATTTATATCGATATTTATTTATCCATACCGTATATTTCAATTTAGGAAGAAGATGGACATTGTGAGGACAGATGCAAAAATAGGTTCTTACAATATGCAATTATATTCTAATTCACTTTGCTCAAACGAATATAAATCATTCATAATATAAATAAACACAATATTTGGAGGAGCGAACCGCTCATTAAATTTTCGATCAATAAAGAAGAAAAATAGTGCGTAAATGGATATAATTAAACTCCTAATCTTTTACTAAAAGATAAAACTTCTTGAATATTTTCGTATATGAACATACCCATCCTTTGCCTTGTCAGATTTCCACCTATCATGCTTTTTAAAAATTCCATCACTCATCCCCGGCCGCATTTGATCTCAAACTATGAATGCCAAATATAGACGTATTCAACCCAATATTTCATAGTCCCATCATTATAAACTCCCTAGCACAATTATATGAAATCAGCTAATTCACTGACCTTCATTTATAAGACGTGGTCAGCATATCCTATTAAGCACATAGTTACAGTTCTTAAAGTAAACAATGAACTGTAATCTTTACCGAGAGAATCAACTACAGAAAAGAGATATTCGGGGGAAATGGGTTCTTTTTTCTAATTGCTACTTCTTTAACTTGCTTGAATAAAACTGAATAACAAGGATTAAAAACCAGCTAAGTCGTGCATCCATGATATCGCAAAAGATGCATCTTGAATAACGTCTTAAATAACCTCTCTAAATTTCTTTTGTTGAAATGACGAAAGCGCAAAAAAAAAAAAAAAATGGCCATTTTGGAATTAAGAGGGTTCCAAAAGCTTTACATTCAATTATATATGCAAAATAAATTTCCTCTCAAAGAGACAGGAGGAACTTTCCAGTTATTTCCTCCCTTCCAATCGACACTGAAACAATCCACATTTTCGGAACCATGATTTCAGAAAACAGACTCAAATCTAGGTAGTTTTGTATTAACATGACTTGCAAATCTATCGACCCAAAACGGACCCCATATGTTATTCATGAATGCAAAATACTTACTTTAGTTCGCCAATCTTCGAAATCAACTAATCAACTTATATAGTCAGCCATGGTATTCTGAACTCTTGGAATTTACTCAATATCCAAGTTTATATTTTTACTTTTTAAACAGTAAACAAAAATATTGAAAGACATATTTTGAAGTTCCATATTTGTACTACCACTTTTAACTATACACACAATTTTGACTATCTGTAAACCATTTTAGGGATTTTCCACGCATAGTATTATCTTCACCAAATGAAAAGATGGCCTGTTCGATTGCCTTAAATTCCTTCCAGGTAGAGCTGTTCATCGTCAGACCAAAACATTTATTTGTACAGTGTAAGCTCCGCCTCCTGAATCACCGGCATCAGAAAATATTAACACGTCTTGTTTAAAACGAGTGTTTAAACGACATGCGTTGTACATATCAAGTTGTTTTTTTCCCAAAACCTTGACTCTGGAATAAAGAAACTAATATTATCTTTATTTAGAATTCTGCCCCAAGATACTCTAGATCCAATACTTTTATAAGAACGTCTGGTCATCAAGTGAACCACATTTCCCATCACCGAAGACATAATGATAATTTTCCCCGTAGATCTAGCTAGTAGTCTGGCAGTAATATAAGGTAAAAGGGACGTAACTCGTATTGAACATTCTTCAACGTCACAAATACATCTGTCCGGAATGAACAGTGAAATGTCTGTAGATCTCCAGCATAAAACCAACTATTCCAGATCTTGGGTTGGGTCGAATATAGATTTTTTTTCATATTGATAAAAAGAACCCTGCCTCAATAAAAAAAGTTCTTAATAAATTCACTATCTCTTCTACAGCAGTCTAATGAATCAGAAAAAAATAATACCATCATCTAGATATAAAACCATCTTGATTCTGTTTTCAGGCCAATATTTAACCAAAGGTCTCAAATATTTTGTAAACACAAAAGGACTTAAATTCAATCCGAAAGGTAACACAGTGTAACAGAAAAAAAATCTCTCCCAGAGAAAAATCTGAAGTTTGAAAAATCTAGGATTTATATCTATATGATGATAGCTGGACTGTTAATCAAATTTTGTCATAAAACAATCCGGTTTGAAGTATTGTAAAGCTACTCCCAAGTCTTCAATTTTCACTTTCTGTTTTTAATGTAAAGATTTAAACGACTCAAGCCCAAAATAATACGTTTTCTCTCTCTATTTTGAGCAACACAAAGAGGGCTTACTACATATGGTCTAAATGGAACTTCAACAACCCTCCCGGAATTGATTAACTCTAGAATTTCATCAGAAACAAAGCGACAATTATCTAAATCTGATTTATTGTTTTTAAAATACATAGACGGGGGATTGCTAATAAATGACAGATTGTATCCATTTTTAATAATATTTTGATACATCATAAGCCTGAATTTTATCCCAAAATGATTTATGGTTATATAAACTTTTCGTCACTCTGTTAGTCACATTTTGGATGCTTTTTCTATACAAAGAAAACAAACAAATTTTGATACTCATCTTTGTTACTGACTGCCGCTGCTTGCGGTTCCTTGATCTGTAGACTCTTGATTGTAGCATATATTTGTTTTGTGGGGTTCTCCTGGGGTAGCCATTTGATTTAGGGTATGGGGTATTTTTGTATGATCTGCAGAGCTTGATTTTCCGCACTCCTAAGTTTCATCGGAGTATGAAGCATAGTCGTTGCATTCATATTCTTGCATTGTTTTCCACCCTGCTGGACGTGCGTAGGCAATACGGGTAAGTTTGTTCCTGTGCAATATTTTGTTTCTTATCGAACGTACCACCTTCTTGGACTCCGGTTTCGAGATCAGTTCCTAGGACAATCTGTCTAGTTTTTCATGTAAATCTTTGTACTGGATTAGATTCCCCTCTCCTCTGAATGTTTTGACCGAATTTCCCTTAATTTTCTTAGTCAGCGTTGGCACATTAACTTTTTGTTCTGACAGTAATTGTTTCGAACGAGTGGGAAATTGACTGTTTTTGGCAAATTGCAGTAAACTTACTGCATCGGACACTGCTAAACTCTATCGTCTAGAATTTACAAAACTGCCGCTCTCTGCAAGTGAATATTCTGTGGGTTGGTCCGACAAAATGTCTGCCTTGTGGTCTGACATTTGGAGCGTAGAGGTCAAACGTGACTGTCCTGATTTGAGCCTTCGAATGGCCTATCTCTACAATCCATCTGTAAAATACCCGTACAATTCACTAGAACGCAACGGTTGCGCCCATTTAACCAATCGAACACTTTTCATTATATCGAATATTTTTCTACTAAACGAACACTCTTATCAACAAATTGTAAACATTGTTAATATAACCAAGATAAATCCATTTCAGAAATAGCGATATTGATTTAGTTTCTGTACCTACATAGCATATAATTGCGTCAAAGTCGAATGTACGTGAAGTAAGATATTCCCCGACTGATGGGAACACGCATTGCAATAAAAAATATCGACCTATGACCTCGATTTAGAAATCGTTTCGACATCCACATATATCACGTGTACAGACATTATGTATAGAGGAACATTGATGTTGTTAATGAATAAAAATTTGCATAACATTGAATGCAATGCAAGCAGCGTATTCAAGTTCCATACATATAAGATACGATAATTCATATGAAGAAAAACTTAAGTATTTTAAAAAATATTAAAAGAAAAAAGAACAAATGCTATACACGGAATAAATAGATGATATCAACGAGTAAGTAATTTATGACTACTATACCTGGATTAATCATGTGATATTGGTTGGGATATTAGTTTCAGTTTTTTCTTTCTAAGTTAGGCTAATGATGAAAGCTGGGAATCTTATATTTATTTGGTTTATTTATTATTATTATTATTATTATTTCTTTTCCAAATATACAATAGGAATAATCAAATTTCTTATAATCAGAATATTTTATATTAAATAGGTGATGTGGCACAAGATACATCATATGTAGTGGATGACCTGTTACTAATGAGAGTGGCATTGCTGCTTAAAGTTGACGACATGTACCCACTTGCTGCAAAAATTTACAATCATAAAACGTTTGCTGATGATTTGCAATCCGACTACAAAGAACTCAATAAGTCTGATATTGTTTGGCTAATCCTGATGGAGTGGAAAAAGACAAGTGGAAAATCAGGAACGAACACCCAGTCTGATAAAACTAAGGCGTGTTCTAGATGAAGCAGGGATGAATTCCCACATATTGTGCAAGGTATATTACATATTCATGACATAAATTTAAATGTTCATTATATAAATTGAAAAACGAATTTCCGATAACTATTCACCAAAAAAGAGTAAAAAGTAGACAATCAACGTTTCTCAGAAAGTTATTCAGTCAATACGAGACGAATTACCTCTTTCAAGAATGTCCATTGCATTGCATGGCACTGAGTTGTGACTTAAACCAATCATTTTACACCATGAATTTGAACTAAGCTACTTATTTGCCTGAATGGAAAATTGCTACTGTACGTAAGCTATTAGTGCTATAAAACTCCCCCCCAGTTAATCCGAGGTTTAATTAGCAGACATTCTTTGTTTCTTTCTATTTTATTTTGCAATTTTCCTAATCGTGATTCCCTTTCGTCGTTTTCAATTGGTTTATCTATGGGTGAATATGAAACAATATTCCGTTGTATGCTACATAATGCTTATATGCATAGGGACTTTCAAAAGTTTTCCTTTCATGTTTTATAGGTTATACGACTCAGGGATGAGCACCGTAAGTTCAATTACATCAAAAGTTTATGTAAAAATTCTTGCTATTTACGTTTTATGCATAATATAAAATGCATTTAATTCATTACACTAGTCCATTGAAATATAGGAGCGATCATATCGTAAAGGATGAAATCGATTATCCGTCTATACTTTCTGCCATGATTACTGTATGGTGTGATGTTACAGATGTCTGTATAGAATGTGTTTTTCATCTACTCTCCTTGGGTTGATTCCTTGATATGTCTTTTTACCTTCGCCCCAAATCTCGTCTTTTCATATTATATGTCTACCAGAACAGTTTAAGATTTGTAAGAGCAGTGTGGAAAAGTTTTTTTTTCTTATATTGAAGATTCAGATGTGTTCTCACTTCTCACTTCTACATATATGAATATAACATAGAATTTATATTAATTTGACGTCCGTAGTCTATGTACTGACGCTTGTTCATTTGGTTCCCGTAGTATTGTACATATGGTACATTTCACAATGCTTGCCAAGACACATGCCATATGAAGGAATGATTTATAGTATATATAATAAATGTGAATATAAATCAATTTAACGTATTACTATATTATTTTCTAAAAGATTTCGGCTTGGACCCTGAATATCTACAAACAGATGTTCACGATGAACTTCTACATGCTGTCGCTGATAGGATATCGAGTGAGTACATCCATGTGGGACTAGAGTTAGGATTAAAAGCAGATGACATTTTGAAACTTCTAAAGAAGTTTAACGGAAGAACAGTTGAGTTGATACGCGCAATGCTCCAGAAATGGTACGACAATAATAGGGGAAAATGTCACGTGAAGGTCGTCAACCTGGCGACTGCCCTCCTTAATGCAAAATGTGATATCTCAGTCCTGCACGAATTTGAAAAACAGAAATTCCAAGACAGAAATATATAAAAAGCAAAGAAGAAATAGGAGAGACTGGGAATGGATATTTTCTACTTATAGCACAGTCATGTTAAAGGATTCGTAGAAATGGGATATTTCTACACAACCATGCCTATGTATTTTCCAAGAAGATGCAAATACAGTTTTGCGTTCGTAGTAAAAAGAATTAAACCGATATATCACGGAGAGTTTGTAGATAATTTCACATTCTTGTGGATATATACATATTATATGTCTTTAATATAAACACTAGACCGCTGTAACTGCTGGTGGCCCGAGGGCATGATGTATAGTTTTCAGTGCTTTTGTACTGAAGATCTATTTGTCAGTGATTTTGTGTCGACATGAAATATATACTTTAAATTTTCAGTCATGAAATTATGTAAATCATTCTAAAACTGAGAAATGTTTCCATCATGCATAGCTCTATGTTTAGATTGATTCTTTGGTTCACTTTTTGGCTCTTTTGGTTTCAAAACTGCTCTCAAATATTTGTATGTTATGTGAATTTCAATCATTGGGCCACGAACATCACTGAAGGGACATGAGTTGTCTAAATGCGCATCTGGTGCACAAAATTGAAAGACATATATGTTCTATATTTATTCTTGTGTTGTGTTTATTGTGCTAAGATGTCATAATGCTGTAATAGTTGGTAAATATGAAACGGAACATTACATTATTTTTTTTTTTATTTCGTACTTCTTTATTTCTTAAACACATATACTATGGCACGTCACTGATCCACGACTGCCTCCGTATGAACATGTTAATCATATTATATACATAATACCCAAGGATGGGATTCAACGTCATTGAATAGTAAGCACCCATAGATCACCACCTACAGTTGTACCAATGTCTTAGGTTAGATAGCATTTGTTGTGGTCGTATGGAATGTCATCGGTAAACCAGCTGTCAGAATCAGTGAATTCATATTGTTATGCCATTTTGTATAAAGCATTGTGTACATTCATCATACCTCTGTAGTGTTGAAGGATATAATTTGTCTAGAGAATTCCGCCAGGCAACAGAAGATTCTTTCTTCTCCCGGGTCCCGCCTCTGGTTCAAAGAGCCCATGTATGTCCCCCTGCTTGATAATAGTATGAATATACTGTGACATACCATCAGTTATTCTCGTTTCATCTCTTTGAGTATGAATATGTACCACATCAGTATATCATAATTATCTAGGAAGAACAATTAAATTCATTGTGTTTTGCTCCACATTTTTATTGAACAATTGTATCATTAAAGGTAAATATCCCGAGTTATGATGCTCCTCCGATTTAAAAGATAAAGGTTATATTATTTATGATACAATTTACTGGAAGAAGTTATACAATAAATACAATTATATAATCCACTGAATCCTATTTATCAGCGGCAATTTATTCCTTAATTTTACTAAAAGAGGTATTTGGGTATTTACCATTTATGCATAAAGATATCATTTTTATATAAGATATTGACCCATTTATTGTTGTTGCCCTCTTATTATATAGTTGGTATAGAGACCAATTTATTAATTATGTATATTGGAATCCATTTTTATATATTTGAACTCTTACCAATGGTATTATATAGTTTGTTTATAGATCAATGCACTTACTTAAGATGTTATATATATGAAATATATATAAAGGAATCTGTTTTCATATATTTGAGCTATTTATCAATGCTTTTGTATAGTTGACATAGACGTCTATGCATTTAGCTTTGGTGAAGAACAAGCGCTCTCATTGCGAAACTGTAAAATTCTTCTTGATTATTAAATAACACGTCTTTAAACAATGGGTCTTTTTTTCTTTTGTGTTTTGTCCTGTCATTCAGGATGAAAAGAAATATTTATTAATCTGTCCGTCACCAGAACACGGGTGATGTTCCAGTTATGCTGTTGACGAATACTGAATCATTAATACGGAATACCGTAACTACAATAACGTCGACATACACGCACACTTTGTGATTATTATGACGTCATATAATTATGAAGTAAGTTGCCCACATAAAAGTGCCCGCATTGAGAACAATAAATTTGGTAGGTGACTAAATGCAAAATGCAAAAGTAACTCGTGTCAAATGACTAAGACACAGACAACAAAGAATCACATCTGATGGACATGCATTGCATATGGAATGTGTTAAGACGAGGACAAGTGACTAACATAAAAAAGCACATATTTCAAGCACAAAATGTTTATAACAAAAATCAATGCACTTACTTGGTTTTGACACCTGCCTGTTGCATTGTTTCATAAGTTTATTTCCTTTACCACCTTACACATATGATGAAAACTGCTTTGTAGTATAATTGTCTCATGGCAAAAACTAATAAAAGTTGCATGACAAATGTCATTACACATAAGCGAAATGTACATACTTACATTAGATAAAAATCGCCATAAACAGAAGAAGGATAAACTGTTAACTCCGCATGCCAGTTTAGTAGGAATAAACATTAATATTAATATTGAATTAAGATTATATATATTAACATGATATATATATATATATATATATATATATATATATATATATATATATATATATATATATATATATATATATATATATATATATATATATATATATATAGGCAAAATGTTAGAGGGAGAAGTAGTATTAGAGGTAATAGTAGAAAAAGTTGTAGCATTAGCAGTAGTAATTGAAATGGAAGCTACAGTATTTGTAGCATAATCAGTATTGGAAGAAATTGTAGTAGTAGTAGTAGAAGAAATAGTATTGAAGTTGATTAGGAGTAGCTGTAAGATAATAGGAAAACGTATTAGTAGTAGCAGAGGTAGTAATAAAAGTTGTATCAATAGCAGTATTAATAGTAGTATTGACGTGGCTGTGGAAGTAGTAACACAACTAGAACTAGTAGTAACAGAAGTAGCAATATTGATGTAGCAGTAGAATTATTATACACAGAAATACTAGTAGGAGGAGGAGAGAGACGAGGAGTGGTAATGGTAGTACATGTAGTAATAGTGTAGCAGGAATAGTATTAGTAATAGTACGAGTATTGGTTAGTGTGGCAGTAGTTGTAATGATAGTAGTATAAAGGACTAGGCGGTTGATTTTTGTGATTAGTGGTAGTAAGACTTTATGAATAGTAGTAGTAGATGTACTGGAGTGGCTGTAGTAGAACTACCTGTATTGAAGTAGCAGGAATATTAAAAATAGGATTTGTTTGTTTGAATATTGTTTTACGTCACTCCACGATTATTTCACGTATATGGTGACGGCATCTGCCTGATGCATTGCATACAAATTTAGACCTTTGCAACGGACCCACCCGAAGCAGTGAGGGATCTTTTACGTGCCACGCCTACCGTGACACAGGACCTCGGTTTTTACTGTCTCATCCAAAAGACAGAACACCGGTGTGCCCCGGGAGGGAGTCGAACCCGCGACTTCTCGATCACGAGCCGAGCACCTTATCCACTAGGCCACACCGGCTTCTTAAAAATAGGAACAGTAGTAATAGCAGGAGGAAAAGGACGCAATGTATTGGTATTAATAGTAGTAATATTAGTAGTAGCAATAGTAGTGACTGAGGCAGAATTTAAGTAGGATTACTAGTAGCAGGAAGACCAGTAGTAGTAGAAGTAGTAGGAGTAGTGTGTCGTCTTTTTTTCAGAGTAATAACAGAAGCATGAAAGTAGCAGTACTAGAATTTAAACTTTATTTTAGAATGATTAAGGAACAAGATAACAATTTACATAAATTTAAAAAAAAAAATCCGAAGAGGCCAGGTTGGTGACAGCCTCACCATCTCACGTACAACACCGGGAGTCGAGTCGAACCACGTCGCATTGGTGAGTAGCGAACGCGATACCGACTGCGCTACCTGAAGATCAGTGGTAGTAGTAGTCGTGTTGTTGTCGTAGTCAAAGTAATAATAGAAGCACGAAAGTGGCAGTATTAGAGGTAGTAGTAGGAGTGGTAGTATTAGTAGTAGTAAAAGAAGGAGTAAATGTAGTAGATGGAGTAGATGGTGGGGGAATAGGACTAGGAGTGATTGTAGTAGCAGGAGTATATGGTGGTGGAATAGGAGTAGGAGTAAATGAAGAACCGGTAAGATTAGATGGTGGAGGAATAGGACTAGGGGTAAATGTAGTAGCAGTAGAATTATATGGTGGAGGAATAGGACTAGGGGTAAATGTAGTAGCAATTGGATTAGATGGTGGAGGAATAGGACTAAAGGTAAATGTAGTAGCAATGGGATTATATGGTGGAGGAATAGGACTAGGAGTAAATGTAGTAGCAGTAGGACTAGGGGTAAATGTAGTAGCAGTAGGATTATATGGTGGAGGAATAGGACTAGGGGTAAATGTAGTAGCAGTAGGATTAGATGGTGGAGGAATAGGACTAGGGGTAAATGTAGTAGCAGTAGGATTAGATGGTGGAGGAATAGGACTAGGGGTAAATGTAGTAGCAGTAGGATTAGATGGTGGAGGAATAGGACTAGGGGTAAATGTAGTAGCAGTAGGATTAGATGGTGGAGGAATAGGACTACGAGTAAATGTAGTAGCAGTAGGATTAGATGGTGGAGGAATAGGACTAGGGGTAAATGTAGTAGCAGTAGGATTATATGGTGGAGGAATAGGACTAGGAGTAAATGTAGTAGCAGTAGGATTAGATGGTGGAGGAATAGGACTAGGGGTAAATGTAGTAGCAGTAGGATTAGATGGTGGAGGAATAGGACTAGGGGTAAATGTAGTAGCAGTAGGATTATATGGTGGAGGAATAGGACTAGGGGTAAATGTAGTAGCAGTAGGCTTATATGGTGGAGGAATAGGACTAGGGGTAAATGTAGTAGCAGTAGGATTAGATGGTGGATGAATAGGACTAGGAGTAAATGTAGTAGCAGTAGGATTAGATGGTGGAGGAATAGGACTAGGGGTAAATGTAGTAGCAGTAGGATTAGATGGTGGAGGAATAGGACTAGGGGTAAATGTAGTAGCAGTAGGATTAGATGGTGGAGGAATGGGACTAGGGGTAAATGTAATAGCAGTAGGATTAGATGGTGGAGGAATGAACTAGGGGTAAATGTAGTAGCAGTAGGATTAGATGGTGGAGCATTAGGACTAGGGGTAAATGTAATAGCAGTAGGATTAGATGGTGGAGCAATAAGACTAGGGGTAAATGTAGTAGCAGTAGGATTAGATGGTGGATGAATAGGACTAGGAGTAAATGTAGTAGCAGTAGGATTAGATGGTGGAGGAATAGGACTAGGGGTAAATGTAGTAGCAGTAGGATTTTATGGTGGAGGAATAGGACTAGGGGTAAATGTAGTAGCAGTAGGATTAGATGGTGGAGCATTAGGACTAGGGGTAAATGTAGTAGCAGTAGGATTACATGGTGGAGGAATGAACTAGGGGTAAATGTAGTAGCAGTAGGATTAGATGGTGGAGCAATAAGACTAGGGGTAAATGTAGTAGCAGTAGGATTAGATGGTGGAGGAATAGGACTAGGGGTAAATGTAGTAGCAGTAGAAGATGGTGGTAAAAAAAGCTAGGAGTAAATGTAGTAGCAGAAGGAGTAGATAATGGCGGAATAGGACTAAGAGTAAATGTAGTCGCAGTAGGGTTAGTATAGCATTTCTATGCTTGATTTATAATGTATTTGACAATTGATACCTCACATAAACATCTCAAGTAACTAAATGAAAACCCACACACAGAATTTCAAATCTTTCCTCCTATCTTGAAAAAAGCAGAATTACATAACCTTACTACCTAAGAGGCAATGTATTCTATAGCTTCAGTAAACATTTCAATGAAATCTTACACATCCAAAAACACTATTCAATACCCAGTCAACTAAGAACTCGGCTCCATAATGCCAACTATCAAACTTGCCTGAACAGTATCGGGCGGTTCTACAAACTGAACAATAAACTCCTTCGAGAATAAAAATCAACACACAGAAGTTCAACCGTGATTACAGGTTTTCATTATGTATAGCCAATATATCCACTATTATATGCACAGGTGTTAACCAGTCCTCTGTAGTCATTCTGGTTATACACTTAAAGCAAAAAGCGAAGGAACCAATCATTCCGAAACATTCACCACTATTTATAACATTATTACATTGTCGTTCACTTGGAATCTTTGTGTGTTATATAAATCTGCTTGTATAATACGCAGTATCGTCATGCGACGATCCTTTAACCTTATTGTACTTATTACCAACATAAATAAATCGGATTAAGTGAATTTAAGCACCACTTTTTTACCCATAAAATGCAACCAAAAATATTTATTCGCATTAACTGATTGAATAAAAAAAACCTAAAAACTTTCACTTCATCAATTTAACTTCAAATAAAACAATGTATCAGCCGCAAATGCAAGCTGTTGACTACAGAACAAGTATAGAAAGAGAATAAATCTGAAACTCGATATAAGAACAATGAAATAAATTTATATGGAGAACAGAAAATGTATACACCATTCAATTTCATTGTCACTTTATTTATAACTTAATAATATTATTAAGTAATAATAATGTAATTAACTAAAAGCTATGTTAATGGATTGATTGATCTTTGTTTAATGTCACACCACGAATATGTTGACGACAAAAGCTATTTTAGAAAATTGCATTCCTTGCGTATGCTGAAGCTCCGTCACATCGTGTGCACAGCCCTTTAAATGCACCATTATTTGTCCAAAATTATAAATGCTATTCGATACCTATTTAGATAGCACGTAAAGAAATAAGAAGTCCTTGGGGTGAAGAGTTGTTGAAGTGAGGGAAGCATGTCATCGAACTAACACGGTTATTGTTTCAATCAAAGTGATGATATAAAATTGCACTGTACACAGCCACTATCATTTTATATATTGCTAATGAAGTATGAATTTAAAGATCCACAATTACTTTCGTCTTTTGAGCATAGTGTGTTTCAAAATAGTTGATTTGGCGTGAATTTTGTTTGAAATTCCTCAAGTAACATATGTTTTAGCATGTGTCCTAACTTGATATAGTACATACCGGAAAACGTCACATTAGCAGGACGCAGTTACAGAAATGAAATGAAAGTGGTGATATCTTTTTGTTGTAGATGTTTAATAAAGGAACTTCATAATTTATATGATGGCAAGTGTCTTCAGCTTTTCCTTTATCACAAGAAACACACATCACTGCAGCGAATGTAATCAGATACGGAGTGTTCAAGGTCAATCGGAAACCATACACCCATGGACGTTCAGTTTGGGAGTCATCTTTAAAATGTGAACTTAAGTAATGTGTAATGGTCGTATTTGAAAACATGTTGAGACTATACTTTCATTCAATTCTATTTGTTAGTACTAAAAAGACCAAGGAAACTAGTTTAAAGTCGCTTTATCCGACATCTGATGAAGCGTATATACGGTACGAGCATTTCTTTATATTGAAGAGTATAGATGTGTATCTCTTTTAGTATTATGCGTTTAAAAGTCACTCTCGTTTAACTTGGAAATTCTTGTCGAGAGTCTAAGGAAAATAGAATTATTGTGTTTTATTTCGAAATGAGTAACATAAACCTGATAAAATGGAAGGGAAATATTTAGTGCTATAGAGTTAAAAAAAAAATACGTTTACGATTAAGCAGATGAGAGTTACCTTTCTTTGTTTCGGAAAGGTATAAAATAAGGTGCAAGAATAATTGTGGTTTTGATTAATAATATCCCTGCAAAACCTAATGCCCTAAATTGCTAGGCTACAGACCAATTCATGGGCCGAATAAACCAACGGCAGAGAATAAAGTAGCATAAATCCTTTTCATTTTTTAATACACAAATTACAACTCATAGAGCAAAACAGAACGTATGAATGAATCTTTCATTTTATAATGGGAAAGGAGAGTATTTGTTTATCGTGGTCAGCATTATGCACCTAAAATCACTTTAAGGAGAGATGTCTTCAATATATTGACTCTGGCATGTGCTCTCTAAATCTTGCCGGTCATGGACATATGTTTAGCACTGTACAAATGCAATATAAATCGACTCTCCCTCCACTTTTGAATAGAATTCAGAAATGAATTTCTTGAATGTACTAAGTACAAAACATTGTGTCTGCATCTAATTGTATTACCAGCACCTTGACTGTGACCAATATTGAGTACTTTTTTTATTGTAAAGTAATATTGTGTACATGATAAGTGGTAAAAAAAGAGGTTAATAAAAGAGAAATATGATAAAAAAAAAAGGAGGCAGGCCGCTGTCATAGCTGAGTCAATGTCACTATCACTATACATTTTTCAGTTTTACAGGTACAAAATTCCGATTAGTGTTATTAGTTTCATGGCAATGTTATTCGATATAAACGGCTGTGTAGAAAAAAAGGGGGGTTCGCCACAAATGTACAAAGAATGTATAGATGTATTAAAAACACTCCGGATTGGATCCCTAATTGACAAGTGTTGAACACTTGATTTTCACATATGCCTCCTAACCCCCCCCCCCCCCCCCCATTTTCCGAAAATCCTGGATTCACCACTGTATATGGGTAGTATTTATGCAATGGTGGTTAACCAGTCCGAAATGAAGACACATTTATTTCAAGCTTAATCAAGGAATAACTGCAACCTGAATATGACTGAAAACGGAAGTTCGGAATTCTCTTCGAGTTTGAATTTTAAATATATCTCATACCAACAGTAAACTCACAAATACACATTCGCATACATATATGCTTCTAAGTGGAAAGAGAACAGAGCTTTAACTTTAATCGATAAGACAAAAATGATTGTAAAATGCTGGGGAAAATCTATGCAATCATTGGTATAATTTTACTCTGCTACGTTTGTTTCCACCTTCCCCTATCTCTCTCGTTATTTTTCATTTGCCTCCAAAACTTCATTTTCAATTTGTTTTAAAACGTAACAAGAAATTATTGGATTGAGATGGATGTCAGTGTTCTGTATTTGAGGGTCCTTTCTATTATATACGCCTCTCCAGTCTGTTAAAACTCCCACCCCGGATCACCTCTTTTCGTTTCATTAATTAAACGCGTCAAAAGGGGCGAGGAAATGATGATAATTAAAGTTCTCTCCAATTTTTTTGTCTGCTCTGTTACACATTTAATACATAATTCTAAAAGAGTAATGAAAAAGTAATTGTCGATACATATAAAAATGAAATTTTCTTTGACAAAAAAGTAAACAGGAGTTACCCTTCTTTGTCTTATAAAGGACAAAATAAAGTGCAATCCACCTTACGTATTTGATTTTACAGTATCCCTACACAAATTGACATGATTGACATGGTCCTAGTTACATGTACTAAGCAAGGGGTCGAGTTGACCAATTCAGTAGCAAAGTTGATCAAGGACCAAATATCACATACTTTAATTCCATTCTCGCTTTTAATAGTTCAAGGAAAATGGTAACTAGATTACTATCTCTTTATGTGAAACCTGGTGAGGCTACTTCTAAACAAAACGTATGCATGACTTGTTCAATTTGTGCTTTGTCGGAAACATTATTTGTTTTACTGTGATCAGTGTTACACACTTATCAGTCAATTTCGTTGAAACTGTGAACCATAATGAAAATAACAACGCCCCTGTGATAATTCTCATTACAATGTCATCTAGTGTTATATTTGTTTCCCTTTTTATGTTACTCTATACATATATGTAATGAATGTTGTGTTTGATAATATCAGCGCCTTTATTACTTTCATCAGTTCATATCCCGAAATAAAGGTTTTTTCTTGAATCATCAGTCATGTGTGTCTGTCGGTCTGAGGTGGGTTGGTTAAATGTTAACCTAAACATTTTCAACGTAATAGGAAAATGTGTCAATTTATAAAAAATCAAAAAAAATAATGACAGTTTTGGAAAAAGGCCCGAAAGTTAGATTGAAACCATAGTATCCCTCTCCCCTGCATCTCTCAATGGTATCGTCAGCGACATAGTAACCCGTCCTCTTGCATACGTCGATGGTATCAACAGCGTCATACTAACCCCTTTCTCACTTGTATGCGCAAAGTGTATATTAAATATCATATTTTACACATTGCGTAACAAACATATTGTGCTACTCTTTTTTAATCGGTTCTAATGCCGGGATCAGTATTCAGTGGAGAGTACTCCATTCAAGATACATTATTCACCGCCTTGTATCAATATTGTAGATAGAGAATATCACCTAAAGGTGTATAACAATGGGGAAGGCTAAGCTTAAGTGCGTTTGTTTAACACCTCCCAATCAATATCGATAATATACCTTCCTTGTAAACTTCCTGTGACATATACCGGAGACAGATACATAAACCTGAATTAGTATAACTAACATGTATTGCATGACAACGAAATTAATTATAGAACATGTGTTTCGTCTGTACATCCTTATTCGGAAAACGCACCAATATAAAATACTATTATCAAGTTACATAAAAATATATTAGTGGTCCTCAAGCCAAAAAAAAAAAAAAAAATGTTAAACACATATGCATGCAAGCTTCTCTCTTTCAGTGTGCTCATTTCTCAAAAAGGGCGGTAATAAGCCGAAAAAGAACTTGAACAGGAACTATGAAAGATTTCTATGACAGCCTGATTGACCGATGGGTCTAAAACACTTTGTTTGGAAACTTACATAGGCTCTTCATAAACCGTGCAGTTTGAAATTGACTTCGAGATTGATACAGGAAGAAAAGTCAATGAAGTTCCCGAACCACCCTCTTGAACCATTAGTCTCTTCTAATATGGAACGCTGTAGTATAATAATGTATTTAAATCTATGTCCATGTCTATGTCTATGTTCAACCCTTTGGTTGTAATTTTCTAACATGTAGGGAATTGAACTTCAAAATAGCCGAAACTAACAGTTTCAATACAACATTTCATTGTGAATTATGACTGAGGGCAATTCAACTCCCCACATTCACATATGGCTATTATACCATTGAGATCGTTATACTAACGATATGAAGTGAATTCTTTATCGCAAAAAGCTGAATCCTTTTTTTTTTTTTTTTTTTTTCTTTTTTTTTTTAGATTAAGGATCCAGTGCCCAGCGGAAACTTGTCGATTTTTCTACGTTTGCTCCAAACATTTTATATATCAATATTATATAAAGAACAGATGACCCCTAAAGTATTGAAGGGAGGGGACTGTGAGCTCAGAAACGTTCAAAACAGAAGATACAAGGCGTAGTGCTCACATATGCCGCCAGTTCGTCCGTGGAAACAGCAATGTCATCTAAAACTAATATTGATCATTATCTATATAATAGGACAGCAGTTGTATTTGGTAGCTGTCATTGTTCGAGGGTTTCTCTAGGAAAAACTTTCAATACGTACTTTCGTAGGAACACAATTATTTTGACTTTACAGAAACGAAAGGGTATTGCGACCGAATCTATTTCTTTGCATGCATGTGTTGATAGAATATATACATAAATACCTTATCAATTTTAAACTAAAACCGTTTGTCAGACACAAATGCGCAGCATGTGTTGACTACAGAAATATAATAAATATAAAGGGTCGAAAATATATGTGGATTAAAATATGATACAAGATATACGGGCAATGAATTAAATTTATATGAAGATCTGAGAGTGTATGCATTATGCCATGATATTGTATATCAGTTTTAGCAAATTATTAAAAGATAAGGGACGAAAAATGCATCCCTTGTGTATGTTTACTGCCGAAGCTCCGTTACATCGTGTGCACAGCTCTCTAAATGCACCATTATTTGTCCAGCATGATAAATGCTATTCGATAAAGACTTCGTACCTAAATAACAAATAAAGAGATAAAAAGTGAATGAAGGTGAAAAGCCAATGAAGTGAAGGAAAAAAGTCATTGTATTAACACAGTTATTGTGACTTTTACTCAGAGTAATGGTATCAAATTTCACATTCCGCCGTACACGCGCACCATCGCTTTATATAATGCTACTTACATGTAAGTGCATTATTACTTTTAACTTTTGAGCATAGTCGGTTTCAAAATCGTTCATGGGGGTCAATGTTGTAAAGAATTTATCATGAAACATCTTGTGTGTTAACATGTCTCGTAAGCCGGTATGGACCAGTGAATATTGTGCTCGGCTTATGACCGAAAGTTCCCGTGTTGGATTCCCGTCATGGTCACACCGGTGTTCTGTATTTCGGATGAGACAGTAAAAACCGAGGTTCCGTGTTATGGCAGGTTTGGCACGTAAAAGATTCATCAGAGCTTCGGGTGGGTCTTTGCAAAGGTATACGATTTTATTCATTGCATCAGACAGGCGCCGTCACCATATACCTGAAGTGACGTACATAATAATCAATCAATCAAGAAAATGTATCCTAACGTTATTCAATAGATACCTGAAAGCCTCACAGTATCAGGACGCAGTTCCATAAATGAATAAAAAGGGTGCCATCGTTTTGATGTAGGTATTCAATAAAGTAGTAAGGAGGGGAGGCACACTTTCAAAAATGGAAATGTAAAACCACAACATTCTCGCAACCCACGGAGTTTGAAAATGGTATCAACACAATAGTTTATACGATGGCAAGCTTTTCCTTTGCCACAAGAAACACACCTTGCCTTAAAGTAACGTTGCATAAGTGATTGTCATCGAGCGGAAATCATACCTTTTGTTCTTTGGGAAAATTCGCATCCAATATTCCGAATCAATTTCATACACTGAATGTCACCCATGGGCGCTGTGTAAAGGTTCACAATTTGGCTGTCCACTATATATGTGGGCTAACGAGTAGGTTGTTCTTTCTTGTAGTAAAACATTTAAGCATGTATTTTATCCACACAATGGACATTAACAGATATCTATTAAAGTTGTATGCCCTACAATTCAGTATAATTTCAAAAATAAGCGCATGTAAAACAAAAACTGTATTTTTCTCGTATGTCTGAAGTTATTATCTTTGCGTTAATAACATTTTTTGTTGCTTCAAACCCTCGGAGATATCTAAATAAAAAGAAAATACTTCGTAAATAAAGTGGGTATTCCATAAATACAACCATGACCTGACTTCGCACATGCACAGTTTAATTAAAACAAGTACGATGAAGAGAGACTCCAAAAGAAATCGATTTCAGTAAGTACTTACTGTAGCAGACTTGAATACAGATTTTCAAAGTTACTAGTCAAGTTTATTTACCTCGCCCACCACCAGTGTCCGTGATGCGGCGGCTTCTGAATTAGATCACGTGATAACTTGGTTGTAAAAAGTCTGTTTACAAACATCGTGTTTTAGACAGCCATATCTCACTTAATACGACGAATTTGATCCCAACATTTGCAAGAGTCCCTTTTAAATATGTCTTAAGCTTATTTATATATTCAAAACAATTTAGAATAAATCAACCCATAATATGCATTCTACTAGCGAACATAGGTTATACAGCTTTAATTACCTTTTCAATTGATAACCTACCTTTGTGTACCATATTATTATAATGTATCGTGATGGAGTAAAAAAGGTAACGCATTCCAAGGCGGACTATGCGATATCTGATGAGGCTATTTTAAATGGAGACTTATACAGGGAGCGTATATTATTTATATCGAAGGCCATATGTGTATGAATGTCTGGTTTATGTGCTTAACTTAGACTTTATTGTAGGAAATTAAAGCAAAATAAGATTTTAATTTTACAAAAGAATAATCTTATTTACGGTGCATTTAAAACATTAAGTGTCAAAGAATAAGGTTTTCGAAGAAGTAGACAAGAGTTACCTTTCTTTTCCTCGAATATGCACAAAATGAAGTGTAATTCGAATTGAATATTTAATGTATAATGCCCTAACAAAGCATTAAGTCCTTCGCTTTTAAGTGATAGGTCAATTTGAGCAATCAATATGCCGAGCTTTTTTATATTGTTTTTGTTTATTATACTAAAACCTACTTATAAGATAAACAAAAACTAAAAATGATTGTGTATGTACACCAAAAAGTGTCTTACATTTCAGTCTTAAATGATCAATCTGACCGTCAAGGACCTGGAGATGACTTCGTTTATCGGTCATAGACCCACTTTAAGCAGGTAACAAATGCAACGAACATAAAATCTCCCACTACCTTTCCTTTTCAAATGAGGATGTCAACACTTTTACAGATTTGTACCCACCATTTTATATTAATTTTCATTTTCTTAAAGTCAGTTTTGGATTCTTAAATAAATAGCGTGCTATCAATACGGTCAAAGACAAAGTCCTACAAATTTGGTTAATAAGATGAAAATGAATTTAAAATGGTAAGAAATATGTGAAAATGGTATTATTCGTATATATTTGTAATTTCCCACTTTTCTCCAATATTTTGTTTTTCGATTTGCTCTCTTTCTCTCTCTTCGTTTAACATTAGCAGCAGGATATGAAATGTGTTAAAGCCACAATATGATTGTAACAGCGGTCAATATTCTGCATTTGAGTTCTTGCGGAAAACTTGCGGCAGGTACACTAACTCACGTTTTATCTTGTCTGCGAAGCTTCAGTGATCATTTGCTAATGCTGTTATATAGAAAACCTTCCTGTTCTCCAACCCCAGGGCCATTTGGATCACCTCACCATATTTCATTCATATTTACAGCGTGTGAAAAAGGATGACTTAACGAAAATACTTGTCTTTCTCTCCAATGCTTTTGTGTCTGGGTTTTTTTCATATAAAATATAAATTATTTTATTATATATAATTTATCTTAAAAACATAAATTAAAATTTAAATTCGATACATCTAAGACCTTTATTACATTTCATGATGAAGTTAAGAAAACTTGCCTTTCTTTGTATTATATTGGTATGCGCATGTTCGCAGAAAAATGTGTATACTTGAAAGTTAAATAAAAACATAATAAGTTATTTTGTGATCGCAACGTTCAGGACCGCCCACGATCAGAACTCTCAGGTGTGACGTCATGTTGGCAAGATATGTACATATGGATGCCTCGTTTGCGAAATCAATTCCATTCAGCTTTTTCAACATCCCTGGATAGGTCCTAGTACCATAAAGAACAGATTGCTAAAGGCCAAAATCCGTCTGCTGCGGCGTCACCCTGTTGCCAGGTTAGAGTGGTGTAGGAGCCATTGTCGTTTCCATAGCAGAGAATGGGCGGAATGTCATTTCATCTTGACAGCATGTGATCTGGCATACCGTCGTGCTAGACAGCGTTACATTAGCGCATGCGTTATTCAGCACCGCTCATTCAACGGAGTGAGCGTTATGGTCTAGGATGGAATTACAACACATGGACGGATCCTTTTGGTGATAATCGAGGGCAGTGCAACCAGCGTACGCTAACATAACGAGTTTGTACGTCAGCACGGCATTACATTCATTCACAACAATCAGTGTAACGTCAATATGCAGCAGGACAACGTACGACCACACACCGCACGCGTTGTTAGTGATTATCTACAAAATGTACAGAAACAAGACGTAAATGTGCTACCATGGCCTGCACTGTTACCGGAATTATAGCTGTCACTGGATCGAACATGTTTGGGATAAAATGGAACGTTAAGAACCTCCCCCCGCCCTTTCCTTGCTGCGTTTGACGCTTTGGTGCTCATATGGGGAAACATTCCCCATACATTTCTGCAAAATCTGACTCGTTTAATGCGTGGTTGGAGTGAAGAATGCATTGGTGCTAATGTTGGTCAAACACGCTGTTTAACAGTGAGTGTGCGTATCAACAATAATTATCATAGTCCTAAAGAATAATATAAATATAATTCCGATACATATAAAAATAAAATAAATTTCATGACGAAGTAAATAAGAGTTACCTTTCTTAGCCTAATGAGAAATAATATATAGCGTTATCCACATTATGTATTTGATTTGATGATACCCTAATAAATTGTAATGGTCCCTGTTGCCAAGCGATGGATCGAGTTGACCATTCATCAGCCGATTTGACAAAGAACAAAGTATATCATTTAATTTACTCTGTTACCCAAAAATGTCTATCATTTAATGCATACATATAGCGTGGTAAAACTGAGGGAAACAAGAGTAACACTACATATCAATGTAATGGGTGCATCTAGGAGACCTTTTTATTTCAATAGCTTCATTCCTCTACTTCAGTGTTCCTTCATCTTTATTCACATTCGTTTATTTCATGTTTGCATGTGAACATGTCTATATATAATATACATGTAACTATAAATGTTAATTCAAAACAAAAGATTTAATTATAGATGTTAACGTCATTATAAGTTTTATCTGTTAACAAAATTTGTCCCGAAATACAAGTCTGTTTTAATTCATCAAGTCTGTATGTGTGTGGTCGTTTCGGACCATCCTTACGTTGAAAATGGTGAAGAAAATGAGGAAAGGTTTCATTTTGTAAAATATCAAGGGGGGGGGGGTTAAGGAGGTCGGCTCACAAGCCAAAATAAGGAATTCTTCGTTTTGCAGAGACTAGTCAATCGCGTTTGCAAGATAAAGCATGCCATGCCTGGTGTCAATATTATTAATATATGAGGTTGAAACAGGGTAATAACAGGCATAGCACACTATACAAATACTATTTCGACCTTAAAATAATTGAAACATTAGATGTCAAGATGTGCATAAATTTATACAGTTATATGCGTGAGGAAAACGTGATGAGAAACATATACATAATTGTAGGGAATTACCTTGTCCTCTCATTCACAACATCGAGAAAATGGAAAAACAAAGCAAGGGAATTGGGCAGGATGACTTAAATCAGTGTCATTAAGCCAGAGTGGCTATTTGGATAAGGTGCTTGGCTCGTGGCTAAGCGTGGGACGTAAAGTATTCTTCACTGCTTTGGATGAGTCGTTTGCAAAGGTATAAATCCCTACTTTTGTGAAAATATAATCCTGCCACGAAATGGATGTGTATGTTCTCCATCAAAATAATTTGAAAATCGAGGCTGAATTGTATTCTAGTCTTGTATTACCAATTATGGATGCATCCTCAGGCCATCAAGAACAGTAGGGGAAAAAAGAGGGGGGGGGGATCATCATCGATCGATTATCTCCCACGTCACGAATGCTACGAAATTCAAATTTTGCAACCCCCCCCTCCCCCGTTTTTAAATAAGAGTACCTTACCGACTGACCTATTGCATTTCATGTTGAGGTTATGAGATGTAAGTGGCGGTTTAGATAGAGAGGGGTTTTTTCCGCAACAAACGCTAAAGGGTATATATAGATAGTACGGTTGAAGACAGTCAAATAATGATGATCCCATCCCCGATTAGGCTCCAAAAATGGCTGGATACTTTGGGTTATACGTGAATGTCATATGGGCCCTTCCCCTGGAAGCTGGTTAATCGTTCAGTCAACGACAACGGCATAAAAGAGAATTATAAACAAATGCAATAAAACGTAATATATATACTGTATCACTCGACAATGCATGCATTTTTCGGATTAAAGAACTATAAGCAGTGATCATAAAACTAAATTGTATATCTTGCCTGGATAGAGAAATCAATTTTTGAGAGCAATGTTGGGAGGCTAAAAGATTATACAGCAGGTGTTCCAACTCGATTCACCTCGCCCTATTACATTAATCTTATAGCTCATGACAAATGGTGAAGTAATTAAATCAATTGAGCTTCTCTCAAATACTCGCCAATTTCATACAACATTCAATATTGTTTTATTCTGTAAGAATAATAGAAAACCAAATTCCGATTCACTTAGAAGATTCATTACCGCAGAAAACAAAATAAATAACTTTTATGTTGAAGTAAATAAGAGTTACATTTCTTTGCCTTGTATAGGATAAAACTGAGGTGTGATATACAAAATGTATTTGATTTTATAATACCCCTACCAAATTGTAATTATCCTAATTGCTAAGCAATGGATTCAATTGAGCAACTCATCAACCCAGATGACCAAGGACAAAGCAGGAATAAATAATATAAAAGTTAAATATATCCTTTTTATCCACCAAATCGTCACCAATAGTTATCGTTCTTATAACTCGGGTAGATATTGAAAATTACTACAGTCTAAATATAGACCTTTGAGGCGGTGAGAAATGTTTAAGGTCATTACAGAGAATGTGTAAGATCATTGGGAGCTGACTGCTTCTTTGTATATGGATAATATAGTGTGGATACAGACGAGGAATGTAGGTATAGAAGTGTGAGTACGAAAAGGTATAGATTTGTGGTAATTACTGTCAGTTTCCTTGGCTTGTTTTAAATGAGTCTGTTCCAATGTCAAGATCTAAGCTGACGTATTCCATGTCCAAAGGTACGAGTTCTGCCCATTTCAGTTTTCCCGTTTTGTGTAAGATGAATCTGTTCTCAAGTCAAAATCCAGGATAATGGGTTACATGTCCAGAGGAGACTTGTCATTCTTATGCCTCTCAAGAATGAATATTCGATGTCCTTTTTAATAGTATACTTTGAAGATGTTACATAGGGGCATGGCACTGATGTGAGTATAATTAAGGCTATAACATCACTTGTAATGTTAGATCTGAGTTTTAAGAGATGATGAAAACTGATGAAGGTGGTATTATCTATAGATACAAAATATCTTAAATTAGAAAGTTAAATTGACTTCATTCCTACAATGGAGCTTGGTAGATAAAGGCAGTGAAATGTTCTATCTAAATCACGTGAATATAGTTTAGTATCATGTTTCAACTATAAGCGCATAGCATGCAATTTGATTTTTATACTTATATTAACAATATCATGGTAATGACATAATCCAACACTTAAACATCCCATTATTTAGCCTTTAAATAGCATGACCCACTTTGCATTGGTCAACAATTATATTTGCTTAAAAGGATTTAAAATTGGTCACCTGCACACATTGAGCTTTTTATCAGCAAATTGAATGTTTACTCGCGTTTATTATCAATGTTATAGTTATGTGTGTTATATAGAAGGTATTATATACAAACTACTTTAGTTTACCAATAATGATGATATTTATTTATTTATATATGAACATGTACATTAGTTCACTAAAAGAGTGAATTCAACCTTGAGAATCATCTATCTATGTAAGTGACCTGCATAATAGGGAAGAATAAGGTGTATATTATCTATATTATTGATAACGCCAAGTATATTGCCTATAATTTTGATAACGCCAAGTGTTATCATAGGATTTAAACATCAGTTGCATACAAAGTCCGTGCGTTTGGATTTTATCTTTACTATCAATAAACTGAATGTTTTTGGTAATGTTTATTATGTAGAATTGAAGATATGTGTCTAATAAGAACTGCAATACGGCAAACACTCAGTAACCTTAACAGAAAAAAGAAATAAACTACAATACTTCCTATTAGTTACAAGCTGTGTGCTTTATGCTCCATATTAAAAATTTGAATACTATGAATCATTTTTACACTGGTATCTTAGTAATCAATGCAACCACGCTAAGCTTGCAATGTGCTTACGAGGACTTTGAAAAATCAGGGATGGGGTTCAGTTTAAGTCAGAAAAATGTAATTTTTACTTGAAAGATAATGAAAAATACAGTTTTGATTATTAAATTCGTTTTTTGCAAAGCCAAACATTAGAAACCCAGTGTCACCTTAAATACTAAGGGCAAGGGGATGAGGAAGGGGGGGGGGAGGGGGGGGGGTTTACACATCCCAACAGTATATTTCCTACAAGTACGTGTTTATCAATATAATATGTTTAGGAATACCTTTTCATATTACTTATTTCTTCCGTAGTTGTCATTTCTCATTAAAACTTTACATGCTACATATACATGAGTATGTGCAAACTTATCAGTCAATCTTCCTATTAGTCGCAAGCGCTGTGCTTTATGCTTCCATATCATAACGTTTTTAATTTTTAACTATTTTTGTTTGTTTGTTTTCTTTATCTACTACTTTTCCCAATCTGAACTGAAAGTCGATGGATTATCCTTATATTTTAAGACAAATTCAAGACAAATCTTCGACATAATGAAACCCATGTATGTAATACTTACATTGGAGACAATGCCAAAGCATGTATGAACATAAATATCATTTTTTTTTCTGAAATACCAGGCATATAAATTAATTGAATTAATGACTATCTGTTATGGCACACTAATTATTACATTCATGTTCATCACATATAATTACACAATAGTCAAGAGTACCATCTTTCATTATAAACATTTTAATATATAAAAAAGTCCCTCTCGGTCATCCTTTTCCTCAACAATAATGTAGTGTCTCCGTGTTTTTTCTATTGCATCAGTAAATACTAAACTGCGATACATTTAAAAGATATTGTACTATACAATAAATAAATTTTGTGATAGAGTACATTGAATAACTTTTATTTGCCTTGCAAAAGAAAAACAGCTGCATGTGTGAAACGCTGATATATGACCAGAGCATATATCCCAGTATACTGAATTTATGATATCACGGCCGAGAATTTATTGGTCCTGCTAGACCAAACAATTAGCCTAGCAGAGTTGAACATGATATAAGTCAATCAGTTTTGTTAATATATTAAAGGAGATTGTTTACTCATATTGCGTACAATTATGTTGTTCATGCGTGTGTATGTATGTTTGTGAGAGAGAGAGAGAGAGAGAGTGAACGGATACTTAGAAGTGATGTATGGTTAACGAGAAGGAAATTCCTGGGGAATACCCTGTGGTCTTTACCATTATAATGCTATCTTGTTTTATATATGAACTATGTACTGTTCCCTCATTTTGTACTTCCCGATCTATGATGTTTGTGTTTCACGATAGAAATTACCTAATCAGAAAAGGTCACCGTCTTTACAACATTCAATTTTTAGGAAAACGCACCATGAATTTCGAGATGATATTAAATAACTATATCATGTCTCTTAATATTCAGGACAGTCTGAAAAGTCTGGGAAGGGCGACTTATCATTCAGTAGTTTAATGTAAGATTGATTGGTTGAATATTGTTTTACGTTACTTCATGATTATTGGCGTATATGGTGATGGCATCTGCCTGATGCATTGTATAGAAATTTAGACATTTGCAACGGACCCAACCAAAAGAGTTGGAAATCATCTATGTCACCCGTTTATCGAAACACAGAACCCCGGTTTTAATGTCTCATCTCAAAAAAAGCCCCCCAAAAACAACAACCCCCCCCCCAAACAAACAAACAAACAACCCCCACCCCCAAATTGGTGCGCCAAGGGCGGGAGTCGAACCCGGGACCTCTCGATCACGAGTGATTACTACATCCACTAGGCCACAATGGCTTACTGTTTGCATGAGGATATGGGAATTTGCTGACCTTAAAGGAAATATTTTCATTTGGAATGTGGGATAGACCACAATAACCCTTCCTGTATATAGTATATACTTTCGTCACAAGGATCTCTGTTCAATGTTTTTCAGTCATTTAAAATTCAGTTTATACATATGTCTGCCAGGGAGGAAAGTCACGGGGGAGAAAACGTTATCATGAGTATGGACATCCGATTTTTCAGGATTTGTAAAGTTTGTGTATTTTACTGCTGTTGGACTCTAAGTTTATGATGGTGTGCTCAGCACAGTTTTAAGCACATTCGTACTGACATGGAATATATACTGCAAATGTGCTGAACACTAAATTTGTAAATTATTCTAAAATGAAGGAGTATCTCCCTCATGTACAGCTCTTTGGTTGTCACTTTTAGAGAGACTTGATATTGAATGTCCTCTTCAAAAAATTATGGTTTCGATTTCTATAGATTAGGCATTGAGCGTCACTGACGGAATTTAAATTGTCGAAATACACATTTGGTGCATCAAATTAATTCACGATATATATATATATATATATATATATATATATATATATATATATATATATATATATATATATATATATATATATATATATATATACTGATTAGATCTACCTATATTTGCTTCTCAAGTATTCTCAAGTATTTTTTCACTTTGACCTCAGATTTCACCTACACCTCCTTTATGTGTTACTTGAAACACTTACAATTGTGTTCTTTTCCTGTAGATTTCCTTTCAGATATACATTGGAGATCGAGCTTTGTACTTTAATTAGTATAAAAATATATCCACATGACAAAGAAATGTGTAACAGAATGATATATCGTTTAATCGAATTGGATTGATTTAATTTCAAATGAAACGGATTTTAGCAATAGAAGCATTGAAGTCTATTATTATCACTTCCCCAAAATTCACTTACCATCGACATCACGTTATTTTTTTTTTCAGAAAATATAATTCTATTAAAGAATTACTCTAAAAACTGTATTTAAAGTTCCTAGCTCAATACTACGTTACACATATTTACATTTTATCCTGTTTTAGTAATTCGAAGTGAGATGTTTCCTGCAAGTTATTTTATAACTGCTTGATCATTCAAGTAACTTCGTCCGATTTACTTCAAAACTTTTCACTAATATATATACTACAACCAACGAAAATTATCTTAAACAGACCTGGGGGCCGTTTAATGCGTACGATATTTTACCTACATACAAAAAAATAAATCCTTAAGTCTTGAGGATTTATTTGTTCGTACGTAAAATATCGTACGTATGATTCTTTGTGAGACGGCCTACTGACATATTTCAGGGGGTAAAGTACTGAAGTACTGAAATCCTAAACTGTGAATCATAAAATCGAGTTCTAGGGATGAGACACCCGGTTTTTTTTTTTTTTTTTTTTTTTTTTTTTGCTTTTTTTGTTTTGGTTTTGTTTTTTTTTTTTTTGGGGGGGGGGGTGTTTTTTTTTGGAGTGTGTGTATGTATTAAGCCTTCCGCATAAAGATCCATATTTGGTTTGTTGTTAGATCTTACTTTCGAGATATAATATTGGGCATATGATGCAGAAATCATCACACACATACAATATATATAATAAACATTACTTAATACAGGCACAACACCTACGAGAAGTGAATATAGAATGATATAGGACAAATATTAATATAGTATTTATCGAATTTCATTATACAAAACATTACAACAATCCAAAAAATATTTTGACTATATAATCGACAGGACTTTATATATTAATAAAACTATAATAGTATGAAAATTAACTCTCTCTAACTATATCATTCAACATAAAAATTCCTTAGCTACCTATCTATATCATTCCCATAAGAGCGGACAATGTGGTATAATCCTTATGCTTTTTCTCCTTCCTTGTTTTCTTAAATATTTGTGATGTGTGTTGATAATGGGCACTATCTCCACGTTTCTGACTAAATGTTCTCTATTTCATTATAAACGCTTCCGTCCTGTCTATTGACATCATTATCGACATTAAAATTGATATTTTGCCGATACAGGTCATTTGTGTGTTTTCCTGTCCTGAAATTATTTAATGGAATAGATGAGCACTAACAGGTTCATCTTCTTCTTCATTCCCAATTGATAAAAATCTTCTTTTACATACATATAATAGTATTAATCACTTTAAAATCACTGAATATAGATCAACAAGGAAAAGAAAATTTATATTTAGTTTTGACTGGACTTGAATGTATTATATAACTATAGTAAGGAAGTGATACTTACTTTACTATATAATATATTAATGTTGTCATTGATACCAACAGTAGTATCACTATTATACCCAGTGCTGAAACTACAATAAAATGATAAATATTGTTAATTGCTTTAAGTTTCTTGTCATTTAATAAGCTTATCTGCTCTTATAAAACACATTAAATAGTCAAATTTATCATGATATATAAAATAATCATTATATAAAGCAGTTATATATGTATATTGGATTCATATGTCTGTCTATATCCATATATGTAAGATGCAGTGGATAACTAATGTCATGTATTTGTTTAAAGGAGAGATTACCTAAGACGAATGTAGACTGGAGAGGTTTCAAGTGCGTAGATGGGTCCTCTGAGTCGGTGCCCCTGGTAACTAAATGTATTTATACGTAGAACTTAATGTAAGACAAAACAGGTAAATGTAGCAAAGAATTAAATCTTAAATAACAATTTCATTATGACAAACATGAACAGTTAAAAATGTGTAAAATATTTATGATTAAAAATCTAAAATATATGTAAAAGAGAATACAAAATATAAGCAGTCTCGAATTGTAGAACAGTCTACGTGCTTGTAATCTGTCATACACGTCGACCTTTATAAGATCATGTGAGCAAATATATCTTACAGACAAGTTAAGCTAGGCCAAGTTAAATGCTAACGACATACCCTAGTGACAATCAGGAAAACATAATGTGTTATTTGTATTACACGGTACTATCACCTGAGCTAATGAGAACTACATATCAACAACAAAGTCAACATGTCAGCTAACGATTTCTTCTATGTTTAATCGATGTTGACTTAAAAGTTTTAATTCTACTTTGTAATGATTACATACATACATGTTATCAAAAGCATTAGAATATCAAAGAAGTAAACCATGTCGTATAGATGTGAAAATAGGTTATAAAAGCACGAAAGAAAATGACAGTATAATGAGGAAGTATAGAAATCGTTTCATAAAAATGTGATAATAAATTTGCAATACTTTATAGCAGATGCAATTGCTAATATGTTGAATTGACAGCATGTAATTACTCTATGGTTATTTGCAAGTAAAATAAGTGGGTGCACCTATATCTATATAGTCCTATTAAACACAATAGATACATGTTAAAGAAAATACAAGCCAGAATGATATAGATACAGATCAACATGTCTTTCATGTATGTTCTTAGGGGTGTGTTTTGGGCCATATTATAAATCTTATGGATCGTTATCGATCAATCACATGAACGTTATAAAATTTATATTCCAGGAGCATATATTACTTTCGGTTTCCTTCTTTCCTGTATCAATTCTTTCTGTAATAATCTGGGTTGCGTTTATGTCTTCTTTGTAGCAGCCATCGTCTATTAAAAAGGAAAACTGCATTTTACAGTGAATAAATAATAATTTGAGAATATGAAATTGCTTATATTTCAAATATCAAGAATATTAATTTCTCGATTTTCTGATATACTAAAAAGAGCCGTTAACAACTCACATTCGTACATCTTATACGACAAGTAGGTGTCATTATATAAATTTGGACACTTTCCGGTGACTGAGCACTTCACATACTTGAAGTTTTCTCTATTATGAATGTGTGGGCATCCATCTAAATTAAAAGAATAAAACATCATCCAACTTTAGGTGCCTTTCAATATCTTCATTTATAGAAAGTAGAGGTATACCAGAAATCTATCCATCTTCTATGAAAGGCATTTTCACTTAATAGAGAGTACATTAACGCATAAAATTTTCGTACAGGAAATTTACGCATAAAATTTTTGTAACCATTAAATCACAATACCATTCAACCTCTGTGTTTCACCTCTTGGAATGTTTATTCATATCTAGTCATTTTATAAAGGTCTATCTGGCGATGGATGCTGTTGTCCTGACATATCCATGCACAGTAAAGCCGGTGTGGCCTAGCGGATAAGGTGCTCGGCCCCGGGCACACTTGTGTTCTGCCTTTCGGATGAGACAGTAAAAGCCAGGTACCGTGTCACGATAGGCGTGGCCGTAAAAGGTCCCTCACTGGATCGGGTGGGCCAGTTGCAAAGGTCCAAATTTGTCTGCACAGCATCAGACAGATGCTGTCACCATATATGTGAAATACTCGTGGAGTGGCATAAAACAATAATCAATCAATCAACACATTATTGTCATCAATATGATAGCTGCAATTTTATATTAAAGGCAAAACCGTTTTGATAAAACTATAGCAACTGTACAGGGAGAAAACCTGTTTTTATCAAATATCAGAATGATAAAATTTGCAGAGCTGAATGTGCTGCTTACTTGGTGTATTGATGGGATTTTCGTTTGGTGGTATTGATGAAACAAAGTCTTACCTTTAACGTTGATAGACAAAGGAAGCATACAAAATTCAAGAAAGGTGTTCGAAGTTGATTTCATACAATGATATAATAAACCTTTGTCTTCGCCGCATGACTTCAGTAATTCTCTTTGCTTCCAAAGCTTTAACTCAAACGGGCATGATGATGCATTGGTTATTTCCTCTATATTGTTAGTACTCACATTTAGAATGTAAAGGTAAACCAAAGCTCCATATATAAATTTATGCATGATTTACACAGTAAAACCTCTTATCTGCTCGTTCGATTTTAAAACCAAATGTTTTTTCTCCATCACATTGATTATAATTTAATAATGCGTCTGTTTCAAATATTTCGTCTTCTTCATCGAAAGGTACACCATAAACCATGAATCATATCACAATATTCATAAATGATATAAGTCCATCACATACAAATTATTTATGTTAAGGTTCTCTTCTCGAACCGTAAAAGTTGATATTGTTGACGACACTTAAATTTCCTCTGTGAGAAGGAAATACAACCGCATTTCGCTGTAAATATCATTTCTTCCGTATATGGTTTGAGAATAACAGAATACAAATGCTCCAGTTTATGACTATTGGTCGTCATACATGTATACATAAATATACACGCCTAATATAGTTTTCTATTACCGGAAAGATATTGATAGGTGATATATATTGGAAATGAATTCATATATACAGCCCATATTCAGAAATCGTTCTTGGAACTTGTACCTAATCTCATTTACATAAATTGTTAGATATAAATTTTCATTACATATTTAGTATTACATTTACCTGTGCGCTGTATTAAGAGCGTAATATTTCGAACACAAAGAGGCATCACCGAAAATAATACATGCTGCTTTGTATGGGAGTTTCTAATAAAATTAGTTAATATAATAATGCCAACAAGCTTCTACTACGACACGCCAATGATAATAAGGCACATATGAACAGGTTATTCTTCATTCTTCTCCGTCGAAATTTACTCTTAAGGATATACACCCGAGATCCATGATATCTTTAATTACACAATATTATTTTCATTAGATTTTATCGTATTCCATCTATCATTAATTGGAAAACAGTTTTATTTCATTTATTTATTTTCTTCTTTTTCAGAATGTCTTAACTTAATACATGAAAATATATTAGGCACTCAATAGATTTGATGAGTAAAGAAGAACAGGTATGAATTTTACCACCTGAAAAAAAAATACAGTAACATCAGAACAACACCCCTCAACCCCCCCCCCCCCCCAAATTATAATTAAAACAAATTAAAATAACAAAAAGAAAAGCAAATATACGAAAAAGAAACTAACGAAAAGAAAAAAATCAAAACAAACAAACAAAACAAAAACAGAAAAAAAAAATATCAAATGAAAAAATAATTAAAAATACATAGAATTAACAAGAATTTGTTTGTAAAACATATGCCAAAGCGTGGGCTTAAGTCATAACAGCAACACATTTTCCTTAATTATAAGTTTCTATGGCCATAACTCCTATAGAAAAAAATAACTTGACTTGTAAAATATGCGAAATATGATGAAATTCTGATGAGCATTTAATAATATATGAATATATATGAGAATCACCCTGAAACCAATAATGTCAGCCTTTTCTGTCAACTGTGACCTTGACCTTTCACCTTATGAACCTCGAAATCAATAGTGTTCTCCCTCTCTTAATAAGCATATATCCATATTTAGTTTTGATAAAAGATACTTGAAAAATTATCAGAAAAGGAATAATAACAGACTATTTCATCAATTGTGACCTTTGACCTTTTGACCCCAAGATCAGATCAGTAGGGTTCTCCCTCTCTTCATAAATAAGCATATATCCAAATTAGGTTTGCATATGGTGAACTATACTTAAGAGGTCTTCCTTTCTTGTTAACTAAGCATATATCCAAATTTGGTTTGAATATGCTAAAAATATTCAAAAACAAATACATGTTGGAAGGACAGAAGGACGGAAAAAGCAACCACTCAATGCCCTCTGTCATACCTTGTAGGTGCATAAAAAGGAAATAAACTGTGCATGAAAATATTAATTTGAACTGAGCACATATTCTATAATATACAATGTACTAAAAAGTGTTTAATATATTTGTGGTTTAAGAAAGACAACTCTCATAAAATTTCATGGCATGACATAACTAGCCTTTAAAACATAGTGACGTGCTCTGGGATTCGAATGATCTGTCCATGAATAGCCAGAACGTAGACAAATGTGCAAATTACCCTTTGTCTTTGAGGAGAATTATAATAACGATTTAGTCGAAAATAGTGAGCACCGGAACAAATTTGAGGAAGTGGTTTAAATTCTCGCCTTGGTCTACGGAGTATTTCGAAATATCATTATCATAAACCTTACTTGAGGTAATGATAGCCAATACCTTGACTAGTAATTACATTGAAGCTGATTTAGCTTCTATGTACAAAGCAAAAGTTCTTAGATGTTTAGTAGGAGATTCGCTATGATAGTTGGCATCTCAGTGGTAAATATTTTATGACTACTGGAATGGAAGTCAGTATGCCTTTCACTCTTCGTCTTTGATGCCTCTGCATTTTATATTTTGGCAAGGTCACTATATGCTAATCGTTAATATTAAGCAAAGAATACCGAAAGATCCGACAAGTAATCCAATAAGGAAGACTCTGCAATTTACAATATGCAAATATTTTCAAATATTTCTAATAACATTAATTTTTCAGAGACAGATGACTGCATTCATTAATTTTGTTATTGGTGTTCTCTCTGTGATTCCGTGTTCATTTTCACGGAATCTGAACTGCACAAAACTAACCACATCATGCCCTACTGCTGCCCAGTGGTTGGAGAGAGGGAAGCTGTTCAACTGTCCTGGCAATAGAAGATACGTATGCTTGATGGCACCAGGAAATCAATTACGAGAAGGATGTATATTCAATTACACAATAAAAGCTGGACGAAGTTTGTTTATATTATTTTTAACATTTACAAATTTTATTTCATTTTCTTTCTTACGTAATTCTAATTATCATTAACAGTATTCCATCAAGGAGTACGGAATAGAAAACAAAATACTTAATATATATAATATAACCCAACAAAGCTGAAGGCAAACGTTTAATAATAAGGGCATTAGAGTGTCCATGAAGAAATGTAACATGTAAATGTCCTTCTCTGTATTTATGAGTATATTTTTTGCGTAGACATGTGTAGCGGAATTTCCTTTATTAATGCTCATTGATGATATACATGTTAATGAACATGATTGTTTTGACCTCTGACAGGATTAATACAGTACAAAAATTGTTATGAAATTAAATGAAAAGTGTTTTTCTCCCTATATATATTCTTAAAGCTGGCCTCTCAACATAAAAAAGCCGAAGTATTTCGAAATTTTTTTTTCCGGGAGTGATGTTGACCTAGGTCAACCTCACTCCCGTATGTTTTATGAATATTAAATGAACGTCTGACCGAAATACTCGAACAGAGCTTTCTTCCACGGCATAGAAAAAGCAGGCATAGTCATGCAACCGTGACATTTCATCAAAGACACGACAAAGGCAACATGGCGTCACAAACAGAAATACATGTAATTATCTCTATACATTTCCTTTTTGTTTCTTCATTTTTAAAGTAACATACATCAATATACAAAGTTAGTTATAACAAAAGATCGCATGATACTGAAATGTTGTGTGCATTTGCCACAAAAATGCCACCCACCGTACCGTGCTTAACGTAAATAAACAAATTTTAAAGTTGAACGAACAAATTATATTACATGCTCTAGTTATTTAGATATTATAATATGACCAGGTATGACATATATCATAATGTACAAATAGTATCCTGTGTTCAGTTGTACTTGTAACGAACCTACCCTCCCCGTGCAAATGTAAAAAGGCCAATACGATATATGTAATTTGAAAACTTACGATATTCAGGTAATACTATCCTTTCTTCAAATTACAAAAGCCACTTTCCAATATTCCACAACAGGCCGCACATTTGGAAAGCATAATATTATTTATACATGTATACTTTAATGTAAAAAAGTACACATCAGTCTACACATCCGTTATTTAGCACATCTTTTGGAGTGTTCGAACAAGTAACATACAAACAGGAAATGGTTAATTTATTTTATTTTGTTTCATCTTTTTTAATTCAAGTTCAAACATTTTTCATCAATAATAGGACGGGAACAGAAAAAAAAACTATATATTGTGATATTTTGTATTGTTATTTACGGGCTAGTACGGTGACAAATTCAAGAACTAGTAACATTTTTAGCTAAACAACCTGCGTTTTTGAAACACGAATGCCCTAGCTGCAAATAAACATAACTGTCAATGTTCTACCCCCGGGTCACATGATGACGCTTAGGGGATATACTTACTGTTTAATTTTGGTAACTGTAACAACGCACTATAGAAAGTTATTAGGCACTGCAGAATTACGGACGTACATACAGACGGACGGAACGACCGAACCCTTTTTTGCCCAAGATCTCTTAGACAGGAGCAAAAGCGGAAAGGGGGGGGGGCAGGTGTTAAGAGAATGAAAAATGTTTAAAACTCATATATTAATTAGAATTAATAATAATGCTGTTTGTTTGTAACTGTTCGACTTGACATTCATAAAATCATACAAAACATTGCGGAGTTTCTTACCCATCCATCACTGTTATCCCACTCCCCACTTCCCAAGGAAACACTAGGTAAAAAGAACATATGCTGTTTGAAGAACAAACAGCTTTTTTCTTTTCTCCATCATTTCTGTCTCTGTGAATGTAAAAATACTTATAATCGAACACTCTGATTTCAAGAAAGTGTCCTTCGGAATGCTGTATACTAATTTCGAATTTCATTTTATTTTTGGAGTGAGTTGGGAAGGAGATGAAATGAGGGAATGGGTGGGATACAGGGAAAAAGTTTAAATTTGAGGGCAGTGAGCTTAGGCGAATGCCACCCGGGTAGAATATGGAAGACGAGTTTAAAGGATAAGGCAAGAAGCGGTTTAGTCTCCTTTCTGCAGTGGATCATGTTATGAAATGCAACAACATATGCATGTTTACACTATATATGTAGACTTGTATAAGATCAGTTAAAATGACATTAAAGACACATAACTAAATTTTTGTAAAGGAATCAAATAAATGTAAAAATATAAATAATTGAATCCGTCTAGTGCTGTAAGTGTTAAATATCTATGTAAAGTGCATAGCGAAGAAAAAAAAGTTTTCACACCTTTTGTACAGCAATGCTCATCGTCCGTGCAGGTCGCCGCCAGTTAAATGTCACGGTTTGTCGATTTGTCATTCCTTTTATATGGTAAGCGAGAGCATTTGGGTCAGAAGTTCATCCAGTATTCATAAAATACGGGAGCGAGGTTGACCTATATCGACCTGGCTCCCGTAAAATAATTTCGATACATTTTTTTATGGTGAGAGGCCAGCTTGAAGGCTTTATTATGTCGTCTATTTCGACTCGAAATATTAATGTTGCATTTGGTGATTCTAATCTTTTTGACAAGTATATATTATCTTGATTACTTGACAAATCATACAATAACACACTAGTTCCTGCGTGTGATTTAATATCCGAGCTTCAGAATGTAAAAGCCACTGTGAAAGTGGATTACTTAATACATAATAAATTGACAAATGAAAGGAAACTCATTATGTTTGGCGATAAAAATATCACACTAACAATCATATTTTATGAATATAGAACATATTTACCTTTTAATTTGGTGCACCAGATAGGCATTTCGACAATTTATGTCTCTTCAGTGATGCTCGTGACCGAATGATGTGTGGTGCCATTAACTATTCTAAATACAAATATGAGCATACTGCGACTGCTGCTGCTGATTATTATTATTAATATTATCATAATAATTATTATTCCCCTCTTCCTTCCAAGGGTAGACATATTGTTTTTGTCCATTTTCTTCTTCTTCATCTTTTTCTTCTTCTTTTTTTTTCATCCAAATTTTGTCCAGGCCGTAACTTGAATACAAGGTGCACAGCATAAAACATTTTGACTTTGACCTACATTTACAATCTCAAGGTCAAATTCAAAAATAAAATGTCTAGGCCGTAACTTAAATATCCTTTTAGATAAGAATTTGAAACTAGGAACATAGAAAGATGACAGTGTGGCAAGGTGCACAGCATAAAAAATTTTTGATTTTGACTTACATTTACAATCTCACGGTCATTTTAAACAAAAATTGTCCAGGCCGTAACTTGAATACCCTTTGAGATAAGAACTTGAAACTAGGAACATAGAAACGTGACAATTAGGCAAAGTGTACGGCATAAACATTTTTGATCTTGACTTATATTTACAATATCAAGGTCAAATAAAAAATTTGTCCAGGCCGTAACTTGAATATCCTTTGAGGTAAGAACTTGAAACTTAAAAAGGTGACATTGAGGCAAGGTGCGCGGCATAAAAAAAGTTTTGACCTTGACCTACATTTACAATTTCTAGGCAAAAAAAACCCTAACGTTTCAAGGACATTTAAAAATGGTTCTAAATTGTAAATTGTTTGACTTATGGACTTTAATTTTATAGCATATAATAATACTGTTTATGAACTGTGTCAAATATTTTGACCCTGAATTTAACTCAAGTCAGTTTTAGTACCCTTTGTCAGAAACTTTATTATAAATGCAACGGTTGTAACAAAATGAAGCCGGCGTGGCCTAGTGGTATCGCGCTGGACTCTTTAGTGGGAGGCCGGGGTTCGATTCCCGCTCTGGTCATGCCGGTGTCCTGTCTTTCGGATGAGACAATAAAAACCGAGGCCCCGTGTCGTGGTATGCATGGCACGTTAAAGATCCCTCACTGCTTCGGTTGGGTCCGTTGCAAAGGTCAAAATTTGTATGCCCCGCATCAGGCAGATGCCGTCACCATATACGTGAAATATTCGTGGTGTGACGTAAAACAAAAATCAATCAATCAATGTAACAAAATCCATTTATAATGAAGCAAAACTGGTGGTCCCTGGCACTTCGTAATTGTTGAATTGAATATATAATATCAATCGTAAAACACTATGCAACATGAAAGTATATTGTGAATAGTTGCAATTCCACTAATAACATTATGTATGCTTGAATCTTAAAATTACAGTTGGGTGTCCATATACTAAGGAATGTGATATTCGGACAGGTCAGCCATTGTTAGTGACTCCTAAAAACTACCTTCCATGTCCTCCAGGCCTTAATGGGTGTCCTCCGCGCAATCATTCTGGTTACTCTATCTTAGAAATCTACAAATGTAAGAATTCCATTTTGTTACGTGTTCTATGTGTATACAATTTTATTAATAGATTATGTGAATGCATGAAACAGCTCGGTAGGGATTGTTAAGTGTGTAATATAGGCAGAGACGTTATTCGCTGTTATCTAAGAGAGTCGTCCTATGCGTAAATTTGCTAACACTTAAAGTGTGTAACTGATGTAAGATTAAATAATATACAAACTTGAACAGACAAATCTCTCAATATTGTGCACGAAATCAGTTATGAGGCTTCATCCAACCTCTGGCCAAATACTCGTTATTTCATTGGTCGAAAAGGACCCGACATATTATTGTATCAGATATTAGTTTTGGTATCACCCGTGCGGAATTTAAGCGTGACTTCACGTTTGCAGCCAATGTTTGTAAAAAACATGGTGAACAGACAAAACAGGTTTGCAAGATAAAAGATAAAAAAAATTGAAAATTTTGTTGCATAGTGTTTTATAGGGGTGATACGTCTGTCTGTCCGATTCTCAGAAAATCATATATTTATAGTAACACTTTACTGGTAGTTTTTCGTTTATTATAAAAGCTAACAGGCGATATTTGTGCCTAAAACACTGTTTATCTAAAAACAAAATATCGGTCATGAAGAAAATGTACAGTTCTAAAACATGGATTTTAGGATGCAATATATTTCCGTATCATCCATGTAAAACACTATATAACTAATGATATATTCCTCCTATATTTCAGACGGAAGATGTCAGGGAAGAAATTCTTCAGACGAAAGGTAACCGTATTGATTAAAAGACAATAATTTTATTACATATAGATTTTATCTATTAATAGATTTTGAAAAGGATATCTATGAGTGTTGAATGTTAAAATGATACACGAAAGTAGCTAAGCACTTAACATTTCATTGAGAAATATATGTGAAATCCTAAATAGGGAGTGAGATAAAATGTCATATTTGCTATACCCTTATGTATGTTAGGGCGGAACAGTCAATAGTTTCTATGTTTAAATCATTATTGGACTGGTCGGTCAATTCTTCAAAAACTATTAACCAATGATGTCACTAGGTGTTACTTCCTGTTTCTGGGCAGTCAATTGATGTTGTTTGGATGTATAAACTAATGAAGGTATAACAAAACAGTTATTGACTTGAAATGAGGGCAGCATATGATTTATCCGAGACCGTAGGTATCATCATTCTTCGTATTGCTATTCTATTTTCATAATGATGATGAAGATAATGATGACGAAGCTGATTTCAGTTTCTGTTTAATCATAATCATTCTTTTTTAGTTCTGTTTCACCTGATGAAGTAACTATTATTCCTTCCAAAACTCCTCGACATGTAAATAGGACAATAATTATTATTTCTATATCGGTTGCAATGTCCGTCCTATTAATTGCCCTCTGTCGAATTAGACATAAAAGTAAGTATACTGTATTAAGTTCTAAGTGTATTTATTTTAGTATTTTTTCATGATTGTATCGATATTAGTAATAGCAATAACAGTAATGATGATGATGATGATATATACATGCATGATGCAACTTTTTGCCTTAACAATTGAACATAAATTTTACCGAGAGTCTGGTCAAACTAAACTCATTGCCATGTAGTCAGCATTCCACTAGTTCAGAGAGACTGGAGGCTTTTCTGCGATTAGCGTATGATGTACATGTAAATATTCAATCATAGGTTCTATTGAATTGAGTTTTGAAAAATACTAATATTATTATATCTACATATCGCTCCAAATCCTCAAATAAGTATACTAAACGAGTTTTTGATCACGGTATGTCTGAACCGTTGACATTCTTGTTTTTCTGTTCAAAGTATTGAAGAAATCTAGTCATTATAACAGATATTTGGATGCTAGTTAGAAAGTGAATACACATTACAATGTTTATGTTATTTGTGGTTGAGTATTATAATGAAGGTCTCTGTCTCTATCTATACTCAGATCAAATAAATAATTTGAAAGATGAGTAAAAATTAATATCAACGTACTCTGTTTAATGTTAAATACTTATAGCATTTGGGACTTAATGTTTCTTTTTTTTTTCAATTTCTAGTGACATTAAATCATGACTTGGAAAAATTGCGCACGGAATCCTCTTGTCATTTTACCGACGACAGCGAAAGTCCTATGACCCAATTGCTACCATCTCCATCTCAACAAAAATGTGATGTTGAACTACATCATTCTGCATCATCACAGACATTCCATAATCCATCAAGCATAGTTTCTGTAAGCCCTCGATTCAGTATTGTAATCGGTATTTAAAACTTGTTCTGTTTCAGAAGGGACTGCCTTCCATTACTTTAGATATACAGAACATCTACGAGGGCAAATGTTTATATGACAACATGGTGATCTGAACTATTGTCATTTCTGCCGTCGTATTACTCATTTTTCAATACCACTGAAACAGAGACTATATTGCATTTCGTTATCCTGTCCTGCTCTACCCTTCAATTATTCCGTCTGACTGTAGAGAGCAATTATTATATTTAAGAATTCGAATTCATAATAATTTCTCAAACTCCCTTTATTATAGTTAAATATATATTTTTGTCATATTCTGAAAACGATAACACCCCCCCCCCCCCAAAAAAAATAATAAAACCCCCCCCCCCCCCCCAAAAAAAAAAAAAAAAAAAAAAAACAACAAACATAAAAACAAACTTTTGCACATTACCTTATCATTTAAAAACTGTTAACTATAAAAGGTAGAAACTATTCAAGGACTTTATCTATGCAACCTGACAGCGAAGATATGAGAGATCTAGCGTTAAAAATAAAAGATGCATACGTGAAAATGGAAAAAGGATTTATTGTTACATAATTTTCTTTAAGTTGTATTTTTCAAAATTCTTTTAATAACACAGTATGTGTTTGTGAGAGTGAGTAGCAAACAGAAGTTTAAAGAAAAAACGCTTTTTATCAGAAATATGCTGCTATCTTTGGCGCGAAATTTTCGCGTTCTGATGGTAATTATCGATAGCTTTTGTGCATTTGCTAGGGAAAAAGGGAAATTGTACGAATTTAAAAATGAGTTAAAAACAGTAGATCTTTCTCATGCACGGTATAGTTTTCCGTAGTCATTCTACGTGTCACAACGAATTTACTTAAATAAATTCATTGTTTACATTTCTAATTTTTCACTTCAAAATGGTAATAAAATACCGAAACATATTTGATCACGGTGAAATTGATATTCGAAATCGTTTTGTAACATTTTTCCATTTCTATGAAAAACAATTTTATAATTAAGTAATTATTTAATAGGTATAAACTTATCTTAGCGTATTCACCATGAAAGATAAATAATCGGCGTTGATGTCATCGTTATGAACACACCTGTTAAATGTGAGAATGAAGAGTTTAGCAGTGTTTTATGAATAATAACCTTGTATTTAACAAAATTAAAGACCTAAGCATTGTTACGTAATTTTCTTTAAAACCAAAATTTTTATTTTTGTTCGTATAAATCCATTCCCCTGGCTTAGCAATTAAGTTCAATGACATAAGGGTCAGGCTGTTTCTGAGAAATTACAGTCAAATTGATATAATAATAATAATAATAATAATAATTATAATAATAATTATATTAATAATAATAATAATAATAATAATAATAACACATGTGAAGATATTACAGCAGAATAACAGAAGGGTCTTTCTATGGGATGGGAAGACTCTAAAACAATATTGGAAATAATAAATAGACAGGGATTTTTGTGAGTTCTGGCGGTCGATTGAAGAGAAAATCAACATTTTATTGTTGTTGTAAAGCGGTTTACGGAACTACAGTCTCACTCACTACACAAACACTAGCGGTGCAATGATAGCAGACACTATTAAGGTCTGCATAGCGAACAACAGAACAACATAAAATGTCATAGAACACTAGTATTATATTGGAATATTCACCTATCAAAGTTATAAAGTAACATGAAAATCGATCAGACTCAATCTACAAGTCATATACTGAAGTAAGGTTTTTAAACGTTTGAAGTCCCGACATTTAAAATACCGGATATTGTAAACGTTAATTCGGCCCTTGCTGTGAGGATATACTGTATTTTAATAGAATTATTGCACTATTTATAACGATTGCTCCATATTGCAATTTCGTTTTTGCATAGAGGAGTATTTCCTCTGAATTATATGTTCGTCTTCAGTCATGCGTTGCATATTATGTCGAAACCTTTGATAGTCATTCATACAATGTGTTAAGTCAGCATTATATTATATTTCACATCTATACTACTGTGCTTATATATTCAGGACACAATACCCCAAAAAGATGTATCCGTTGGTGATACTGAAAAAAAAAAGACGCCTATCGATGCTAAAGCTGACGTCAGTGCCAAGGACGAGGTATGTCAAAACATTTTTTCCAAGAAGATACAAATTTAGTGTTTTAAAAGTATCCCTTTCCACTGGTGCAAATGTTCATTATAAAATAAAGAAAGAAAAGAAAAAATATATTCAAAATTTATGTCCTCGGTCGCACTTCAACTCATCGGCATTTTTATGGCCGAATTTAAGTATGACTACTTTTCGTAACATCTCTTTTCTAGATTTTCAATTGATACTTCAGTGAATCAGAATGGTCTATGATATGATTCAATATTCATTCTGATAGATCTCAGAAACGCTTGACAAAAGTTTCTTGCTTCGTTTTTTCCCCTTCATGTAGATTAAAATATGTTGATTGATCCCCAAACTGTTGATTCATCTCTTCTCTGGCATACGTTATTGAAATCACAAACAGTGCCGGTGTTATATTCATTACTTGTAATATAAATGCATTGCATACAACTTAAGACCTTTGCAACTGACCCAACCGTAGCAGTGAGGAATCTTTCACGTTCCATCCTACCGTAGCACGTTACCTCGGTATTTACTGTCTCATCCAAAATAAAACACCGGTACGCCTAGTGTGGGAGTCGAACCAGGTACTTCTAGATCATGAGCCGATCAGCTTATCCACTAGGCCACACCAACTTTATAAAAAATTGAGGGATTTTTATGACGTATGACAGTGGATTAAAGAGATGAAGGATATTCAATTGGTGTTGTGACTACCGAAACAATACCATCAAACACAAGTTAAAAGTTAATAGATAACCATCCATATAGCTAACAACTATAAACAAAATACCAAAGATAAGACGTCATGCATATGAGAACTTCTATATTATTATAGAATACATTCAACAATCAAAACTATACAGTAACATCAACACACATGTAAACGAATGATGATTTCTATGTCGTAATACAAACGTAAATCTCTGTACGTTTGAGGCCCCCACTAAAATTGAAAGAGGACGATATTCAGGATATTTCCTTTTATCAGTGGGTTGTGACAAGATTCTTCGTAAAGCTTCCATTTTCCTGTTAGATGAAGGATAGGGTATGTATACCTAACAACAGAATGCCTTAAATGTCATAGAACACTAGTATTATATTGGAATATTCACCTATCAAAGTTATAAAGTAACATGGGCATCGATCAGTCTGAGTCTACTATCATATACTGAAGTAAGGTTTTTAACCGTTTGAAGTCCCGACATTTAAAAGACCGGATATTGTAAACGTTAAATCGGCACTTGATGTGAGGATATACTGTATTTTAATAGAATTATTGCACTCCTTATAACGATTGCTCCATATTGCAATTTTGTTTGTGCATAGATACGTGTTTCTTCTGAATTATATGTCCGTGTTCAGTCATGTGTTACACATTATGTAGAAACCTTTGATAGTCATTCATACAATGTGTTAAGTCAGCATTATATTATATTTCACATCTATACTACTGTGCTTATATATTCAGGACACAATACCCCCAAAAGATGTATCCGTTGGTGATATTGAAAAAACAAAGACGCCTATCGATGCTAAAGCTGACGTCAGTGCCGGGGACGAGGTATGTAAAAACAATTTTTTTCCCTAGAAGATACAAATTTAGTGTTTTAAATGTATCGATTTCCGATGGTGCAAATGTTTATTATAAAATAAAGAAAGAAAAAAAAAAAGATATTCAAAATTTATGTCCTTGGTCGCACGTCAGCTCATCGGCATTTTTATATCGGAATTTAAGTATAACTCCTTTTCGTAACATTCTTTTTAGATTTTCAATTCATGCTTCAGTGAACCAGAATGGTCTATGATATGATTCAATATTTATTATGAAAGATGTCAGAAACGCTTGACAAAAGTTTATTGCTTCGTTTTTTCCCCTTCATGTAGATTTAAAATATGTTGATTGATCCCCAAACTGTTGATTAATCTCTTCTCTGGCATACGTGATTGAAATCACAAACAGTGCCGGTGTTATCTCCATTACTTCTAACATAAATCCCTCGTTGTTATGTTGTCTGTTCAAATGATATTGAAAATACCAATATTTATTGATGGTGATTTGAATCACCATGTGTATTGGCCCTTTCATGAATGCTAGTGTATTTCTCTCATAGAGGAAAATCAAACGAATGGCTCAGCTTATAAAAATTACATCGACTGATTGATTGACTATTGTTTTACGTCACTCTACGATTATTTCACGGATATGGTGACGGCACTTGCCTGATGCATTGCATACAACTTTAGACCTTTGCAACGGACCCACCCATAGCAGTGAGGAATCTTTTCCGTTCCGCCCCTACCGTGGCACGGTACCTCGGTATTTACTGTCTCATCCGAAATAAAAAACCGGTGCGCCTAGAGTGGGATTCGAACCAGATACCTCTAGATCATACGAAGTGCTTAACAAATCAGTCAATCCTTCTCTTGCATGGTGCAATTTTTGGTGGTCATCCTACGAAAAATAAGCGAGTAACAACGAATTTATTTCAATAATTTTTTTTTTACATTTTTCAATTTTCACTTCAAAAGGGTAATAAAAATGATACCCCCCAACCCCCCAAATAAACACCTCCCACTCCAAAAAAAAAGCACTGAAATTGATATTCTTAATCGTTTTGTAACATTGTCGCACTCACTGGAGTGAAAAAAAAAAGAAAATAAAAGAGATATGTAATTATTTTTTAAAATAAGTGTAAAAACACATTTTACTGCCTTAACTATATAAGATGGATAATCGGCGTTGATTTCATTGCTAAGATTCCACCAGTTGAATGTGAGAATGAAGAGTGGAGGAGTTTTTTTTTTATGAATAATAAACTTGCATTTGACAAAATTAAAGAACTAAGGCTTGTTACGTAATTTTCTTTAAAACATTTTTTTTATTTTCCTTCTTATAAATTGATGTTCTATGGCTTAGAAAGTACGAAGTAAAGAGAAAATTTTTTTTAGTCTAGCTGCCTCTGAGAAAATTGCAGTCAAAGTGCCAAAAAAATAAAATAATGATAATAATAATAATAATAATAATAATAATAATAATAATAATAATAATAATAATAATAATAATAATAATAACAATAACAATAATTACAACAACAACAACAATAATAATAATAATAGTAACACTACTACTACTACTATTAGTACTACTAATAATAATAACACATGTAAAGAAAAACAGCAAAATAACAGGGCTTCCGATGGAATCGGTCGACTCTAAAAACAATCTTGAAAATAATAAATAGACAGGGATTTTTGTGACTTCTGACGGTCGATTGAAGAGTAAAACAATATTCTATTGTTGTTGTTAAGCGGTTTACGGAAATACAGTCTAACTCACTACACAAACACAAGCAGTGCACTGATAGCAGACACTATTACTACATGTATCTAAAGATTGGTGTCTGCATAGCTAACAATTTAAGAATGCTTTAAATGTCATAGAACACTAGTATTATATTGGAATATTCACCTATCAAAGTTATAATGCAACATGAACATCGATCAGTCTCAGTCTACTAGTCATATACTGAAGTAAGGTTTTTAAACGTTTGAAGTCCCGACATTTAAAAGACCAGATATTGTAAACGTTAAATCGTCACTTTCTGTGAGGATATACTGTATTTTAATAGAACTATCGCACTGCTTATAACGATTGCTCCATATTGCAATTTTCTTTGTGCATAGAGACGTATTTCTTCTGAATTATATGCCCGTGTTCAGTCATGTGTTGCATATTATGTCGAAACCTTTGATAGTCATTCATACAATGTGTTAAGTCAGCATTATATTATATTATATTTCACATCTATACTACTGTGCTTATATATGCAGGACACAATACCCCAAAAAGATGTATCCGTTGGGGACATTGAAAAAACAAAGACGCTTATCGATGTTAAAGCTGACGTCAGTGCCAAGGACGAGGTATGTGAAAACATTTTTTCCTAGAAGATACAAATTTAGTGTTTTAAAAGTATCCCTTTCCACTGGTGCAAATGTTCATTATAAAACAAAGAAAGAAAAGAAAAAATATATTCAAAATTTATGTCCTCGGTCGCACTTTAACTCATCGGCATTTTTATGGCCGAATTTAAGTATGACTACTTTTCGTAACATCTCTTTTTTAGATTTTCAATTGATGCTTCAGTGAATCAGAATGGTCTATGATATGATTCAATATTCATTCTGATAGATCTCAGAAACGCTTGACAAAAGTTTCTTGCTTCGTTTTTCCCCTTCATGTAGATTAAAATATGTTGATTGATCACCAAACTGTTGATTCATCTCTTCTCTGGCATACGTTATTGAAACCACAAACAGTGCCGGTGTTATATTCATTACTTCTAATATAAATCCCTCGTTGTTATGTTGTTTGTTCAAATGATATTGAAAATACCAATGATTATAGATGGTGAATGACTATACTCGTCAAATGTGATGATGATTTGAATCACCATGTGTATTGGCCCTTTTCCTGAATGCTAGTGTATTTTTCTCATAAAGGCAAATCAAACGAATGGCTTAGCTTATAAAAATTACATTGACCGATTGATTGACTATTCTTTTACTTCACTCCACGATTATTTCACGGATATGGTGACGACACTTGCCTGATGCATTGCATACAACTTTAGACCATTGCAACTGACCCAACCGTAGCAGTGAGGAATCTTTCACGTTCCATCCTACCGTAGCACGGACCTCGGTATATACTGTCTCATCCGAAATAAAACACCGGTGCGCCTAGTGTGTGAGTCGAACCAGGTACTTCTAGATCATGAGCCGATCAGCTTATCCACTAGGCCACACCAACTTTATAACAAAAATTGAGGGACTTTTATGACGTATGACAGTTGATTAAAGAGATGAAGGATATTCAATTGGTGTTGTGACTACCGAAACAATACAATCAAACACAAGTTAAAAGTTAATAGATAACCATCCATATAGCTAACAACTATAAACAAAATACCAAAGATAAGACGTCATGCAAATAAGAACATCTATATTATTATAGAATACATTCAACAATCAAAACTATACAGTAACATCAACATACATGTAAACGAATGATGATTTCTATGTCGTAATACAAACGTAAGTCTCCGTACGTTTGAGGCGGTTCACTAAAATTGAAAGAGGACGATGTTCAGGATATTTCCTTTTATCAGTGGCTTGTGACAAGATTCTTGGTAACGCTTCCATTTTCCTGTTAGGTGGAATGCAGTTCTCAATGAAAAGAATTCAGAAGGCTGTAAAAGGTCAAACAAAAGATTTACGGTTTTTAATGTTCTCAGGATTATACACTAATGAAACATTTACATTTTTATTAAACTGAAAGATACTGTAGTAAATCGATAGAACTTTTATTTGATTAAGTAAAAAACGAAGAAGTACCGAAGGGTAAAATCATACACCAAAGAAATCAGTATCTTAATGATTTTTTTACACCATTACTGCTCACTACAAATACTTGCACTATGAACATACTGCTATCAACAAAATGTACAATATAAATAAAAGGGAATTTTCGCGTCAAGCATTAGTCTTTGTTCAGTTGACTTTTCAAAACTCTAGGAGTTACCCGGATTCTCATATTCATATGTTTGTATAATCAGAATTATACGGCATCATTTCTTTTTATCACTTCATACTTGTTAAAACAGAACACTCCATTCCAGTGCTCAATGTTTACAATATTGCAATGAAAATATTTATCGATGCTTAGGCCGATGTCATTGCTAAGGACGCTGTACGTCCAAAGATCTTTCCAAGAAGATACAAGTTTGCTGTATGCTACATTGTTCTATCCGCTAATGGCAATACATCTATGAAATTGAAAATTAATTAAGACAGTGACGTTGTATGTCCTTCTTTACGAGAATACATACATATAGCAACTCAAGGAAAGATGTCATAAAAATTAGAACAATAGTATTATTAATATGGAATACATTCAGCGATTAAAAACATAAAGCAACATCAATATAAACCAATGATAATCTGCCCAACATTTTCAAGCTAAATACATTGTTATATTTCAAAAATGACTTGGTTCTGGGGTAGATCCCCGAGGAAATATTTAGACAAGGTTCTCTGAAGAGTTATCTTCCTTATTAGTCTGAATAAAACGCCGATTTAAAAAATTTCAAATCTGAATAAGTGAACAAACAAGACAAGTTTTTTTCCCATTTACCTCAGAACCATAGCGTTTAGATAAGAACAATTAAATGTAGCATTATTCATCCATAGCGGGCAGAGTACAATAAAAATTATATTATTGTGTAAGAATTCGAATTCATAATACTTTCTCAAACTCTCTTTCTTATATTTTGTTAATACGACGAATACGAAAGTAACATGAATGTTACGCAATTTAAATATTTTGTAAACTATTCAATGCCTTAAATTATTGAGGAATATGTTTTGTTATAAAATTGTTATGTAAAATCCTTTGAATTATTCTGAAAACGACAACAGTGAAAAGAAATAAAAAACACTTTTGCACATTACGTAATAGTTCTAGAACTTTAAATTAAAACAGCCATTTAACTATAAGGGGTAGGAAGTTGCTGTTGCTTAATTGTTCAAGGATTTTATCCATGGAACATGACAGCGAAGATATGAGAGATCTAATATTAAAAATAAAAGCTGCATACAAGAAAATGGAAAAAGGTCATACTGTTACGTACATTTCTTGAAACGCCTTATTTTTCTTTAAATTAAATTGGACTATGTGTCTGTGAGAGTGAATAGCAAAGAGGTTAAGTTTAAAGATAAAACAGTTTTTCTGAAACATTTAAAACAGTTAAAATGCTGCTAACTACGGTGCGTAATTTTTGCATTCCGAAGGCGATTCTCGATAGAGTAGGCGCATTGTCTGGGGAAAAAAGGCAAATCATACAAAGTTTTTAACAAATGAAGTAAAATCTGTCAACCCTTCTCTTGCACGGTGTAGTTTTTGGTGGTCATCCTAGGAAAAATAAGCAAGTAACAACGAATTTATTTCAATAATTTTTTTAACATTTTGAAATTTTCACTTCAAAAGGGCAATAAAATAATAATCATAAAAAAAACAAAACAAAACAAAAACAACCCCCCCCCCCAAAAAAAAAACCCACTGAAATTGATATTCTAACTCGTTTTGTAACATTCTCGCACTTCTTGGACTTAAAAAAAAGAAAATAAAAAAGATATGTATTTATTTTTTTAATAAAAAGTGGAAAAACACATTTTACTGTCGTAACTATTAAGGATGGATAATCGGCGTTAATTTCATTGCTCCACCAGTTGAGTGTGAGAATGAAGAGTGGGGGAGTCTATTATGAATTATAAACTTGCATTTGACAAAATTAAAGAACTAAGGCTTGTTACGTAATTTTCTTTAAAACATTTTTTTTTTATTTTCCTTCTTATAAATTGATGTTCTATAGCTTAGGAAGTAAGAAGCAAAGAGAAAAAGGTATTTAGTCTAGCTGCCTCTGAGTAATGAAAACAGGTCATTTTTCATATTGCAAGTAATCATCAAGTGTTTGCATCAATGGAAAGGTCTTTTTAAATGCTGTTGACTGGTGCAAAATTTTTCAAATTGCTGCAGTCATTAAAAAGTTATAGACAGTTGAATGCAAGAGGGGTTGGCACACATTGTTGCCAGAATTTGCAAATCTTGTGATTGGTACAATATTAAGCCATAAGAGACTCATAACTTGGTTTTAATTTGAATTTCTGTATTATACAATGAGGCAAATTCACATTTTTGAATATATAAATCACTGGATTACCAGAAGTCTAAACAACAAGTTTCAAATTACCCTCTCGCAAATCTTCTAACAGTTTGTAAGTATATACTGCCTCGTCTTCATTATAAATGATGTTATACCATGAGGGATAACCATGTATCTATCAATAGAAATAGTTACATAGCTACACAAGTTAACTCAAATCATGATAAACTAAAGTTTTCTATGAAACTCAATGTGCCAGCAAAGAAAAGCTCAACAGACAGACAATGTAGGATGAAGCGATCACGTTGGCACCACAACAAAAATTTAGTCATTCAATTACGTTGTTTAACAACACAAAATCTATTTCAGTACTCTTTTTTTTTTACATAATACAACATGCAAATGTTATTTAATTGTGCCTCTCTGTTTATCATATTATGAATAAAATATTCAATTTAATTAATATGATTTACAAATCATAATTTATAAGTATATAATGGGGTGAATTACATTTGTAAAGGAGGAAGCTTGGGTATGAAAAGCAATACTTTATGAAAGTTTAGCATGCCAAGAGAGATATTATGTTTATACAGAAAGCTGTTGCAATAAATATTCAGATTTTCAGATACAATGATGGATTAAAGGTGGGAAGCTTAGATTATAGTTGTGCATTTACCTGACAGTTCGTTCAAAGAATAAATAGAAAATAGAGATCTAATTGCCTAAATTGGTGGTTTCTTAATTAAGTTTACATGTACCTGGGATATGACTTTTCCCCTCCACCAAGTTTCACCTGTGTCACTTGAGAATTTATGATGAATTGTTTTAGTAACCAAGATCGGGATATGTTCTCCTGGGTCCGGGGGTGTGGGTTGAACTGTGAAGGCATGTTCCACCAGCAACTTTACTTTCACCTTCAATTCTTCCACAGATAGTTGCCTGACACGTCCTGCTTCCTTCGTAGAGAAAGAGAATATATTTTCATAGCCTTCTTTCGGTGGACATTGTTTTAGTACATGTTTGCGGAAGTTCAGCTGGGATTTCAATGCATCTAGTTTTTTCTCCTTTTAGATGTATTTCTTCTAATGCACTGTCTACCTGATGTACCGTTTGCCACAGTCCATAAAATATAATTTTATCAGTATAGCCCTGCAGTTTACCTAATCTGACTGCCTCTGCTTCTTCAGCTTTCCTCATTTTCTCTCGTAGAGCTTCCTTCTGCTTCCTTTGAATTTCTGCTTTTCTTTCCTTGAATGCTTTGCGTACTTCAGGCACACTTCTCATCGCTTGGTTTACAAGGTCTCTTTTTCGTCATCACTTTTGGCATCTAACCACAACCTAGTCTTGTTTGCAGTGAACATTATATAAGCCTCAGATGCAAGAACAGCTATGTTTGGATTCTTTCTGAGTAGTTGGTCAAGATACCCAAATACTGATTCGGCAAACTTGTTGTGTTTCATAGTTCCAGAAGACTTACGTCGCATTTCATCAGTTGCTGTCTCCCACTTTCCTCCTGGCAAATGATCTTTAAATAGTTTCTTTGCAACTTCTCCAATTGCTGGTAAAATCACTTACAAAAATACTACAACTTTCTCATCGTGCTCCCAAGGTTCTAGTAAATACTCATACACTCTATCTTTCTTTATTTCAGTTGTTGCACCAAACACCATGGTGTTTCCAGTCATGAAACTTTCTATGTTGGAAGATGAATCAGTTACAAAGTTGACAAGTTTTAAGCAGTACTCATTCATTTCCAGAATGTTAATATTTTTATTTTCTAGAAGGTTCCACAATGGTCCTGTCAAATGTCTGCTTATAAGCCCTAAAGCTTTAGTTCCAGCTACATGCTCAGGTATGTTTATATCGTGTGCAACTGCCTTCAGAAGTGCATTACTCTGATTTCCCATTAGGAACTGCTGAATCTGATTGTGTAGAAAATACAATGCTGCTGAAGACTCAAAGAGAATATTAAACCCGTTCCCATGAAATGGTTGTAAAGGAACACACATCATCCGGTTACTTTTAAGAGATTCATCAAGAAAGTTGCTAAATTACTTGAATTTACCAGATTTCTCGTCCCCACCTCTAGACAAAGCCTTACAAGCTGTTCTGACGAGACGTGTTGTTCCCAACTCTGTCAATTTGGTAAATGATTTATCATAAACCGGCGGCATTCCCTCATATAAGCCCTTTTCCACTTCACTGACTGCTTTGTTACTCGTTTCTGCAAAGTGAACAAGGCTATGCAGACCACAGAAGAAATTTAATAGTTGACTTGCAGACAGCTGGTCTTCTCTAGAAAGGGTATCCCAATTTTCAACTAATTATGGCAGGACTTCAGCTCGCAGTTCTTCTAATAATTCATTAAATTTGACTTCTGTTCCAGCCCTATCACTCATTGTTGACGTGATTTTTAAAAGTATTTTCTTTGCTGGAAGATCTGCCTCTCGAATTCTTTCGTCGATATCTCTCAATATCTCTTGAAATGCTGTGAGAGTGTCTTTGTAAGAAGCTGCCGCAACCCTGCCACATACATAGTTCCCTCACTATCTGAAAGGTGATATCCCGAGTACTTTGTTCCATATTTTGTTGTCTCATCGGTGTATATAGTAATGTTATCAGTATTTGGCAAACACTCACTCAACTGTTTCTGCGAAAGTACTAATCTTTCAACGTTCATGGATTGCACAGTTGTTGGCGACGGCAGTTTATCAACATTTTTCTTTACAAGCATAAGCACTGCACGAATAACATTGGCGCAATTGCGGCTACTGACATGCAGCTGAAGTAATTCATATATGCATTGTCTAAGCTCTGCGGAAAATTTTCATTCGTCTTTATCATTTCATTTTCCATATCTGCAACGATATCAGCTAACCAGTTTCTTTCATCGGTGACATCTCCTAGTGATTTTTGCAAATCCTCAATGATATCCTCTTTCTGTCTGATTTGTGTGCGCAAATGTCCAACTGTTTCATTCCATTCATGTTCCTCAACTCCAATATTCTGTACCCTTCTCTCCAGCCTAGCATTCTTAACACGAATCTTTTTAAGAGCAGAATTTTTTTGCTCAATTCTTACCACTAAACTTTTCACCAAGTTCTTCTGGTCCTTCATTTCCTTTTGAATAGATTTCAATTTACTTCTGGGGGTTCTGCTCTTTTTCAGTTTTTTCTATTTTACCCTGTAATACTGTTTTTTCAGATTTCAGTTTTTCTACTTCCGTCTTAAGTTCGTGGACTTCACTTCCTAGCTGATGTGCTGCATCCTTGAATACTTCAGAATCAGAACTTGGAAGACCAGTCGATTTGGGTTTTTGAAGCTTTATTTCTGCCGAGGGAAATGCAATTTCTTCATTTAAAAATACTTTAATTTTCTCCCTCCCTTTTGGACTTGACTTACTTTTGCTGAAATGTTGATACTTTTTATAAGTTGCAGAAATTAAATGTTCATAGGCTCGTTGAGAAGCCTTTGGACTGGATTGGTCAAGAGACATTAACCACTGAACACACTGACTTTTACTAGATTGTTGAATTTTGTCCACAATATCTTTATTTGTTATAAGTGATGACATGATTTGGGATGACTGTGTTTAGAATTGTTTGCGTTGAAGAGCGTGTGGGTGTAAATGTAATTTGATAGAACACAATTGTCTGTTTGTGTAAAGCAATCGCACAGCTCTCCACCACGCTGTAGTGTCTGTGTTGATCGCTCAACATAAACCGGTGAAACGTCATCTCGCATAGTATTTTCTATTATGAATGAATGACACTCCCATAACGTTTTTCTATAAGCTTTGTTGTATCTTATTTTACAAGATACATCACTTATTATGGTTTGGGAATCCTTTTCACAGAATACCTGTGGAGATAAATTGTGTCCAGACAACAAGCAAGCCATGCGTTAAATATGAATAATAAGTGCAATGCTATTACTATAAATAATGCCTATATAAGGGTGTATGTACAAAGCTAGCTGCTAAGCAGGATTACACACAACTACAGTGCTTTCAAAGCTTTATATATAAATTTGTATGTTTCACCTCCACCACAAAGCTTTAGATATAGATTATAAGTATATACCATGCTTCACATCCACCAGGTAAGTTTTAGTAGGATATTATACATTATACATGTATGGTAGCCACATACCTCAACAGTTTCTGTCTCTGTTTGTCTCCGTCTTTTCTGTCCTCTAAATACTGGACGTGGTGGAGGAATAGTGCTGCAATGTTCCTCGTCGTCTCGAAAGTGTTCAGGAGGAATAGTGCTGCAGTCTGACAATTCGTCTGCAAATTTGGATTAGGTACTGGGAGTGAAAACCAAATTATTGCCATATATTGCAATATTTCATTTGAATATTGCAATGTATTGCGATATTTTGCACAAATGCACTGTTATAAAGGAGAAAATCGAAGAGATAATTATCCTTTACTGATTTACTATCTTTTTTACATACCAAAGTCAGATCGGGCATCGTTTAAATAGGTCATTGAACGATCTTCTATTTATCGCAAAAAATAATGGCCGTCATGAACTTTTGCATGCACTATCCTCTTTTCCGGTAAATAAATTGAAATCTATCCTGGACGAAGCTGATCTTCGAAGTTTACGCAATTCTGATGGATATAAACTCAATTTGATTATTTTATTTTCATATAATAAACTCTTTCCTCGTATTCCGTCTCTTCCACCCAAGCAGCAATTTCTCAAAATTAAATTTATTAATAAAGGCTTCGATCTACATAACATTTCTAATATTTTCCGTGATCATAGAGTCACATCTAAAATCCCCCAATATTTTGAGAATTTAGAACCTCCACTTATTTGTTACCAGTACAAAAAGCCTATAAGAAATCTTATTCTAAATTATAATAAAGTTACATCTAACCCTGATGTTTCAGACTCTATTCCTTCGACGTGTTCTTGTGAAAAATCTAAATATGTTTATAAACCGGCAGGTCATGTTATTACAGGTGACCTAAACTGTATTTCGGACAAGAAATTGCGCACCGTTTTTGGAAAAGGACCTAAATATAGGTTACTGTCCAGGATAGATTTCAATAAATGTCGTGACGTTATAGAAGATGCTTTAACTACATATTGTAAACGTTGGTGTAAAAAAGAACAGGTAAAGGTTCATGCTCTTAATGATTGGAAATACGAGATTTTAAGAATTGTCGATATCCGTATTAAGAACTTTACGGAAAATCCGCATTTATTTCAACAGCCTAATACATTGACGGTAAATTCTATTAAAAAGACGATAGCTGACTTACATGCTAAATATGTCTTTGTTCCTGCTGATAAAGCAGGTAATAACATAATAGTTGTTTGAAAATTATATTATATTGAAGTACATAAAAACGAATTAAACTCCACTCATACATATGTGGAAAGCCCTACCTCAAAAGACAGCACCTTGCACGATCACCTCATGACCATGTCCGACTTCAAAATTAAAACTGATAAATCTGATCTACCAACCATATATTGGCTCCCAAAACTACATAAAAGTCCATATAAATCACGTTTCATATTTAATTCTAGCCACTGCTCTACTACGGTACTATCGAAGCATATTACGTCTGCTCTAACTGCTATAAAAGATCATATTATCAAATATTGTGATGTCGCATTTCATAATAGTAACATCAATTACTTTTGGTCGATTAAAAATTCTCAGGAAGTTATAGACAAACTTCTTTCGCTAAATTTCAAAGCGACTCAAATTTCTCCATTTGATTTTTCTACACTTTATACATCTCTGCCTCATGATTTGATTAAAAGCAAGTTGCTGTCTCTTATACAATGGTGTTTGCACAGAGAATCTAAAACGTACATATGTACTTCCAATAACTCCGGATTCTTTTCCAATAAACAATATACTTCAGATAAATACTGGACTTGCAAGGAATTATGTAAAGCACTAGATTTTCTCATGAATAATATTTTTGTGCAATTTGATGGCAAGATATATCAACAAATAGTTGGGATTCCTATGGGTACTAACTGCGCGCCTCTGATAGCAGATTTATTTCTTTATTGTTATGAGAGGGATTTTATGGTTTCTCTTCAAAAATCAAAACGTTTTGACCTCATTGACAAATTCAATAATACTTGTAGGTATCTGGATGATATTTTGGTTATCGACAACCCTGAATTCGAACAATTTATATCAGAAATTTATCCACCAGAGCTCACATTGAATAAAGCTAATGTAAAGATGATGGATAAATCCAAACCACAAGTCCAAAAACCATGAAACCATAGGACATACAAAATCAGTGAAAATGAAAAACAAATGGAAAATAACAAAATATGTCTACTTGAAGAGCATATGTGAACCCCTGTGATGGAGTGAGATCAGGTGCCCGGGGAGAGTGAGCATCTCCTGCTTGCTAGCAACACCTGTCACATATACCCCGTAGAAAGAGTCGAATCGTGTGAATTCCATATGTATCTATATATGGAGAAGTCGAAGTAGGTAACCTTCTAGTATAGAATGTGTCAAATCTGTGTAAAGTGATCGGAATCGGTCTCAGTCCAGAATATCATTTAAAAGTCTAGATAACGAGATATCATATGGAGTAATAAGAGTCTCGTAACGACCGTAGAACTTCCTCAGTGAGGATGCTAGTCTAGCACATATATAACCTTGGTTGAGCAGCTTAACTGAAAGTCGCCTAGCCCTCAGAACAAAGTCATTGTAATTTGAACATGCTCTGGAATAACGTATTAACTGAGATATGAATACGCCGTATGCGGGCGATGATGGAATGTTGCTACTTATGAAAGGAAAGTTTGTGATAGCGAAATTGAAATCGTCACGTTTGTCATAGAGTGGGGTGTTCAATTGACCATTAATGTCGAAAGACAACATAATATCTAAATACGAAGTAGAATTACTAGTTTCTGTGGTTTCTTTGACCTCCAGTTCACTTGGATAGATGATGCTAAGGTAATCAGCGAATGAAGGATTATTAATTGAAAGCAAGTCATCTATATATCTGTAAGTAAAATTGAAGCCAAGAGCCAATTGTGTTTTTCCTTGCGAAAGCAAAGACTGAATGAACTCAGCTTCGTATGAATAAACGAATATGTCAGCCAGAAGCGGAGCACAGTTAGTGCCCATTGGAATGCCGACAATTTGTTGAAAAACCTTACCTCCAAACACCACAAAAATGTTATCGATAAGAAAGTTCAACATCTGGATGACAGCTGTTTCAGTGTATTTATTTTTGGAATCAGAATTTTCCCTAACAAAGTAAGTTTTATCGTGGCCTATTACTATATATTTGACTTTGCGGCTTCCGTTTTTACTAGTAAATGCATTTTGAATAATTTCCGCTAATCTGTCTTTTAATTTCTGATGAGGGATCGTTGTGTACAGAGTCGAAAAGTCAAAAGACTTGATGCAGTGAATTTTAGTACTTTAATACCTGAGATAAATCTACACCTTTCTTAGATTTAAACATCAAAATTATCAACCACCTAATATATACTAATATTTATGATAAACGTGAGGATTTTGGATTTCCTATTGTAAATTTCCCTTACTTGGATGGCGATGTCCCTCGACTCCCATCATATGGTATCTATATATCTCAATTAGTTCGATCTGTCAGATGCTGTACCGATGTTTTGGACTTTAATAAACGAAATTTACAAATTACTACTAAACTTTTAACTCAGGGTTACAAATATCACAAGCTAAGAAAAACATTCGGCAAATTCTTCAGATCTTATTCAGAACTTCTATCTAAATTTGGAAATATTTCTTTTCAACAGTATGTATCCAATGGAATTTCCCATCCTTATTTTTACGGTGATCTCGTATATAAACTAAGGAAAGTAAAAGGCTCCGATAACGTTATTTTATCATGTAATAAAATAATCAAACGTCTTACAAATAGACAATATGATGTTGAGATCATCAAAAAGACTATAGGTCTTGTATATGGCCCCTCTACAGCCTTATGCAGGCTTTTACTTGAACGTTGCACGCTGACTAACAGGGCGGTGGGGACTATATGACGGGCCTTGTCCAAACCTCTTTCAGAGGAGACATGGTCCTGAACCTCGTCCCCTCTGACTGTTAGTCGGGACTCCTACAGATCTAGGGTCTTAGCTCGCTTTCAGACTGTCAGAGCACGGTTTATCATGTTGATGTCGCATATATTTTTATACCATTATGTATTTTACAATACCTTACGTGTTTATATATTTATGATCTCTCAATATGAGATACCTGTTGACCCTTGTTCTTTACATGGAGAATTATTTATAAATTTTTAAATGTACGTCCTTTGATTGTTCTGCTGTTACGGTGAGTGGGAAGGTGGGCCCGTAAACCGGTTAACCACACCATTTGTTTTGCTTTTGTCAAATTAAATGACCGTCCTAAGTCGGTATCGTAATTGCACTACAATCAAATATTTTTGTAATGTGATATATGTTCTAGTATATTATTTATATTCATATATTGTATAGCTCTATGGTGACTTCTGCCACATAACTGAGCCAGTAACTCCTCTTTTTTCTTTCATGCAGTTCACTTTAATCTAGATTTTAGCAACTTATTCTTATGTACAAGATATTGTCAAATATTTGTATCTGTTGTTGAACTCTTAATATATAATAGCCATGCATGGGAAATATTGCAATATATATTGATATACCAGTAATATCGCACACCCCTGTTGCAAAATGCTCGGGAGGAATAGTGCTACAGTCAGACCCATCATCAAAAAGCTGTGAGGTAGTTTCCGACTCAAATAAAACTTGACTTGCACCGAAGCTCCTAAAAATTGAGTACAAAAGATTGATATCTTAATTTTCTCCATTTCTCATGGCAATGAAGCACATCAGGGACATACAACTTGTCAGCAGAATGCTGAAGATTGTTTCAGTTTAGTTTGGTACAAACTGCAAACATTGACCCCTCCCCCTCCCCCCCCCCCTACCCTTTGCACTTGGCTGTATTATTTGGGGCAATCTAACCTCTAGTCTTCAGAATATATAGTCCTACACTTTCACATAACCCTAGTTGCCCTGTGGCTATCATCCTGAGTGATTCTACCGAATTATTTCTGACCAACACAGCGGCAACAGAATGCTTAAAATATCATAGAACACTAGTATTATATTGGAATATTCAACTATCAAAGTTATAATGCAACATGAACATCGATCAGTCTCAGTCTACTAGTCATATACTGAAGTAAGGTTTTTAAACGTTTGAAGTCCCGACATTTAAAAGACCAGATATTGTAAACGTTAAATCGTCACTTTCTGTGAGGATATACTGTATTTTAATAGAACTATCGCACTGCTTATAACGATTGCTCCATATTGCAATCTTGTTTGTGCATAGAGACGTATTTCTTCTGAATTATATGTCCGTGTTCAGTCATGTGTCGCACATTATGTCAAAATCTTTGATAGTCATTCATACAATGTGTTAAGTCAGCATTATATGATACTACTGTGCTTATATATTCAGGATATAATACCCCAAAAAGATGTATCCGTTGGTGACATTGAAAAACCAAAGACGCCTATCGATGCTATAGCTGACGTCAGTGCCACGGACGAGGTATGTCAAAACATATTTTTCCTAGAAGATACAAATTTAGTGTTTTAAAAGTATCCTTTCCACTGGTACAAATGTTCATTTTAAGTTAAAAAAAGAAAGAAAAAAGAGGAGTTACCGGCTCAGTTATGTGGCAAAAAAAAAGGTATTCAAAATTTATGTCCTCGGTCGCACTTCAACTCATCGGCATTTTTATGGCCGAATTTAAGTATAATTCCGTTACATCTTTTTTTTTAGATTTTCAATTCATGCTTCAGTGAATCAGAATGGTCTATGATATGATTTCAATATTCATTCTGATAGATCTCCGAAACGCTTGACAAGAGTTATTTGCTTCGTCCCCCCCCCCCTCAAGTACATTAAAAATATGTTGATTGATCCCCAAACTGATGATTCATCTCTTCTCTGGCATACGTGATTGAAATCACAAACTGTGCTGGTGCTTGTCTGTTCAAATGATATTGAAAATACCAATATTTAGTGATGATGATTTGAATCACCATGTCTATTGGCTATTTCATGAATGCAAGTGTATTTTTCTCATAAAGGCAAATCAAACAAATGTCTCAGCTTATAAAAATTACATCGACTGATTGATTGACTATTGTTTTACGATGCTCCACGATTATTTCACGGGTATGGTGACGGTACTTGCCTGATGCATTGCATACAACTTTAGACCTTTGCAACGGACCCACCCATAGCAGTGAGGAATCTTTCACGTTCCACCCCTACCGTGGCACGGTACCTCTGTATTTACTGTCTGAGCCGAAATAAAACACCGGTGTGTCTCGAGTGGGATTGGAACCAGGTTCCTCTAAATTATTAGCCGATCAGCTTATCCACTGGCCACACCAACTGTATGAAAAAATTGAGGGACTTCTATGAGGTATGACCGTGGATTGATGAGATGAAAGATTTTCAATTGGTGTTGTGACTACCGAAACAATACCATCAAACACAAGTTAAAAGTTAATAGATTACCATCTATATAGCTAACGTGTATAGACACAATACCAAAGATAAGAGGTCATAGAAATAGGAACATCGATATTATCATAGAATACATTCAGCAATCAAAACTATACAGTAACATCAACATAAACCAATGATGATTTCCATGTCGTAATAGAAACGTAAGTTTCTGAAAGTTAGAAGCCCCCACTAAATTTGAAAGAGGACGATGTTCTGGGTCTTTGCTTTTATGAGTGGGTTTTGAAAAGAATGTTGGTAAAGCTTATATTTTCCTGTTAGGTGGAATGCAGTTCTCAATGAAAAGAATTCAGAAGGCTGTAAAAGGTCAAACAAACGATTTACGGTTTTTAATGTTCTCAGGATCATACACTAATGAAACATTTAAATTTTTATTAAACTGACAGATACTGTAGTAAATCGATAGAACTTTTTTTTTTTTGATTAAGTAAAAAAACGAAGAAGTACCGAAGGGTAAAACCATACAGTAAAGAAATCAGTATCTTAATCATTTTTATACCGTTACTGCTCACTACAAATACTTGCACTATGAACAGACTGCTATCAACAAAATGTACAATATAAATAAAAGGGAATTTTCGCGTAAAGCATTTGTCTTTGTTCAGTTGACTTTTCAAAACTCTAGGGGTTACCCGGATTCTCATATTCATATGTCTGTTTTAATCAGAATTATACGGCAACATTTCTTTTTATCACTTTCATACTTGTTAAAACAGAACACTCCATTCCAGTGCTCAATGTTTACAATATTGCAATGAAAATATTTATCAATGCTTAGGCCGATGTCATTGCTAAGGACGCGGTACGTCCAAAGATCTTTCCAAGAAGATACAAGTTTGCTGTATGCTACATTGTTCTATCCGCCAATGGCAATACATCTATGAAATTGAAAATTAATTAAGACAGTGACGTTTTATGTCCTTCTTTACCAGATTACATACATAACAACTCAAGTAAAGATGTCATAAAAATTAGAACAATAGTATTATTAATATGGAATACATTCAACGATTAAAAACATAAAGCAACATCTATATGAACCAATGATAATCTGCCCAACATTTCCAAGCTAAATACATTGTTATATTTCAAAAATGACTTGGTTATGTGGTAGATCTCCGATAAAATATTTAGACAAGCTTCTCTGAAGAGTTATCTTCCTTAAAAGTCTGAATAGACCGCTCATTGAAAAAACTTTAAGTCTGAATAGGTGAACATACAGGAACAGAACCATAGCGTTTAGATAAGAACAAGGTCTTTTGAAATGAATAATGATTATTATAAATGTCGTCAATTGGACATAAATAGCAACATTGATTGTATATAGTAAAATGAAGCTAATGTTCTTGTTTCAATTTAGTGACTACAGTAAGCACGTTCTCATGGTAGATCTGTCCAAAATATTATTGACGTTTAGAACTATAGTAACCAATGTTGAATTGTCTATACCGTTTATAAGCGGTATAAACATAATTCCATGTTCACATTCTTAGCATGTCTGCAGTCAGAACGATATTTTTCAAAGCTAACACTGCTTTACTTGTATAGTGCAGTAACTCGCGATTAACCCGCACACGTTTGAAGACCTGTAAAGCAGCGGTGCTGTGCGAGGTACTAAGCAAATTCACCGCGCTTCTCTAATGTGTAATAGCGGCTCTCGGAAAACAATTAAATGTAGCGTTGTTCATCCATAGCGGGCAGAGTGCAATAAAAATTATATTATTGTGTAAGAATTCGAATTCATAATACTTTCTCAAACTCTCTTTCTTATATTTTGTTAATACGACGAATAAGAAAGTAACATGAAAGTTACGCAACTTAAATATTTTGTAAACTATTAAATGCCTTAAAGTATTGAGGGACATGGTTTGTTATAATGAATTTGTTATGTAAAATCCTCTGAATTATTCTGAAAACGATAACACTGAAAAGAAATAAAAAACACTTTTGCACATTACATAATATTTCTAGAACTTTAAATTAAAACAGCCTCTTAACTATAAGGGGTAGGGAGTCGCTGTTGCTTAATTGTTTTTATCCATGGAACATGACAGCGAAGATATGGGCGATCTAACTTTAAAAATAAAAGCTTCATACTAGAAAATGGAAAAGTGCATACTGTTACGAACATTTCTCGAAACGCCTCATTTATCCTTTAATTAAATAGGAGTATGTGTCTGTGAGAGTGAGTAACAAAGAGATGAAGTTTCAAGATAAAACAGTTTTTCTGAAATATGCAGTTAAAATGCTGCTAACTACGATGCGTAATTTTTGCATTTAGAGGGCGATTCTCGATAGAGTAGGTGCATTGCCTGGGAAAAATAAGGCAAATCATACGAAGTTTTTAACAAAAATGAATTAAAATCAGTCAATCCTTCTCTTGCACGTTGTAATTTTTGGTGGTCATCCTACGAAAAATAAGCAAGTAACAAAGAATTTATTTCAATATTTTTCTTTTTTACATTTTTCAATTTTCACTTCAAAAGGGTAATAAAATAATTTTTCTGAATCTTATGTTCGTGTTCAGTCATGTGTCGCACATTATGTCGAAACCTTTGATAGTCATTCATACAATGTGTTAAGTCAGCATTATATTATACATCACGTCTATAGTACTGTTAACGATAACAGCCAAACTCGCAATGAGGCTCTGTCCTAGTTGCCGCAGTGTAAACATACCCTTACAAATCTAGCAATTATTACATGAAAGGTGTTAGTTAAAGTGTAAATTTGAATATCTTTTTAGAAATAAATCATAACTTGTCTTGTTAATGTCCTCTTTATAAAACAATTCGGAAAAATACCAACGAAATCTGAGTTCGAGATCAGTCGAAAAAAAAATGTGTCACAGAAAATGGAGGTTATTTTTTGATCGACTGGTCGGTGTGTCATGGTTCCCACTATGTTTCTTTACGAATTGAAGCGTTTCCTTTGCACATGGCACACCAAAACGTTCAGGAGACGTAAAAGAAAGAGCTAGAACTAAAAGTAGGAGGCAGAAGCACGTGTGATGCGAGTTCTGTTGGATTGAAACCTCCAATTTTCATATGAGCACTTGAAATAATTATTAATCAGACAAATAAATCGAATAGGGTTTTTGGAAAGATAATTATTTTTAATATTTTTTGAGTGTTAAACCTCGTGTGAAAACTCAAGCGCCGAAGAGCGCCGCTGAATTATATGATTTCAGCATGTAAGAGTTATCGCCCGTAATGACGGTCAGAGGAAATGAGGTCGTTGACAGTGTCAATAATGAGACGATACTGGTTATAATATGAGTGTAAATTATCTGTAAATACGTATTATTTTTAAGAAATGATGCTATCAAATTGATCTAAGTGCCTGTAAACATGGTAAACAACAATGACTGAAGGTTAAAGTAGTACTAGTGTATGTTCATGTTGTGGGAGGGGGGGGGGGGGGGGGCATATGTGCAGTTAATCATTTTTAATCACATGTTCCTTTAATATTTTGGTGAAGTATGATCAAATTTACTACATTACAACATTATGTATTTTCTGTGAGAGAAAAATATCGCCTGTTATCGTTACTACTGTGCATATATATTCAGGACATAATACCCCAAAAAGATACATCCGTTGGTGACATTGAAAAAACAAAGACGCCTATCGATGCTAAAGCTGACGTCAGTGCTAAGGACGAGGTAAGTCAAAACATTTTTTTCCTAGAAGATATAAATTTAGTGTTTTAAAAGTATCCCTTTGCACTGGTGCAAATGTTCATTATAAAATAAAAAAGAAAAAAGATATTCAAAATTTATGTCCTCGGTGGCACTTCAACTCATCGGCATTTATGGCCGAATTTAAGTATAACTCCTTTTCGTAACATCTTTTCTTCAGATTTTCAATTCATGCTTCAGTGAATCAGAATGGTCTATGATATGATTCAACATTCATTTTGATAGATCTCAGACACGCTTGACAAAAGTTTATTGCTTCGTTTCCCCCTTCATGTAGATTAAAAATATGTTGATTGATCCCCAAACTGTTGATTCATCTCTTCCCTGGCATACGTTATTGAAATCACAAACAGTGCCGGTGTTATATTCATTAATTCTAACATAAATCCCTCGTTGTTATGTTGTCTGTTCAAATGATATTGGAAATACCAATATTTATTGATGGTGATTGACTATACATCGTCTAAGGTGTTTGCATGAATGCTAGTGTATTTTTCTCATAAAGGGAAATCAAACGAATGGCTCAGATTAAAAAAAAATCACATTGACTGATTGATTGACTATTGTTTTACGTCACTTGCCTGAGGCATTGCATACAACTTTAGACCAAATATTCATTACAAAATAAAGAAAAAAAATATTTAAATTTATGTCCTCGGCCGCACTTCAACTCTTCGGTATTTTTATGTCGGAATTTAAGTATAACTCTTTTTCGTTACATTATTTCTTTTTTTAGATTTTCAATTCATGCTTCAGTGAACCAGAATGGTCTAAGATATGATTCAATATTCATTATGATAGATGTCAGAAACGCCTGACAAAAGTGTATTGCTTCGTTTTTCTTCCCCTTCATGTAGATGAAAAATATATTGATTGATCTCCTCTCTGGCATACGTGATTGAAATCACAAACAGTGCCGGTGCTGCATCCATTACTACCAGCAAAAAGACCCTCCTTGTTGTGTTGCCTATTCAAATGATATTGAATATACCAATATTCATTGATGGTGATGAACTATACGATGGCAAATGTGATGATGATTTGAATCACCATGTGTATTGGCCCTTTGATGAATGCTAGTGTATTTTGCTCATACAGGAAAATCAATCCAATGGCTCAGATGTATAAAATTACATTGATTGATTATAGTTTTACCTCTATCAACGTTTATTTCACGGATATGATGATGGCATCTGCCGAAGCAGCAAAAATGGTAAAAATGCAAATTGTTTAACAAGTTTACTTTTTCACACATTTAAAATTTTCCCCAATTGTTTGCAATCACGTGACTGCTATATATAGCACATGTAGTATTAACAACAAACATTCAACAAATACAAGGGCATATTGCCCAATTTGGTAATAAAAATTTGTTGTAAATAATAAATGGAAACCTATCAGTAATATTTATATCTCTGCCCAACTTTTAAGAGGCGTAACTGCTTATAAATACTGCAATGGAATTGTTGAATGGTGTAGTCTTATAAGACATTTTCTAATTAAATTGAAATTCTGTAGATATTCTATAATCTAAAAGTTAGGCCCAGCAAGACGCATTTCAATTAGATATAGAACATTCTTTATGTGAAATTACACAACAAACAGTGTTGAAGAAAAGGTTGCACTACAGAGTTTTTCTCGGCATGTTGATTGTTGCAGTGTTTCCCGCTTCATATAATGCACTTGACCATACGATGACGTCATGTTATGTTTTGGCGGGTTTTCTGCAACATTATATAATTGTGTATTGCCTTAACACAACTGCGTGATTGCATTTAGTAAAATGAAGCTCGTGTCCATGGTTCACTGTAGTGACTCCAGTAAACACATTTTCTTTGGTAAATCCGCACAAAAAATTACCAATGAAGTTTAGAAGTATAGTTAGCAATGTTGGTATGTCTATACCGTTTATAAGCGGTATAAACATAATTTTATGTTCACATTCTTACCATGTCTGCAGTCAGAACGATATTTTTCAACGCAAACACTGCTCTACTTGTGGAGCGCAATAACTCGCGAATAACCCACACACGTTTGAAGTCCTGTAAAGCAGCAGTCCTTTGCGAGGTGAAAGGCAAATTCACCGCGCTTCTCTAATGTGTAATAGCGGCGCTCGGACAACAATTAGATGTAGCGTTGTTTACCGTAACGGTTAGAGTGTTATAAAAGTACTATTATTGTGTAAGAATTACAATTAATAATACTTTCTCAAACTCTTTACTTATATTTTGTTGATAGGACGAATAAATAGGGAAAATGAAAGTTACGCAAGTTAAATATTTTGTAAAATCTTAAATGTCTTAAAGTATAGAGAAAAATGTTTTGTTATAAAATTGTTTTGTAAAATCCTTTGAATTATTCTGAAAACTATAACATTGAAAATAAATAAAAACACGTTTGCACATTACGTAATAGTTTGCGAACTTTAAATTAAAATAGCGCCTTAACTATAAGGGGTAGGAACTTTAACTATCTAAAATGTATAACCATATTGTATTGCTTTAACGATAAATTATGGATAATCGGCGTTGATTTCATTGTTAACAACACAGTAAAATGTTATAATGAAGAGTTGAGGAGTTTGTTATGAATAAGAAACTTGTATTTGATAAAATTAAAGAACTAAGGATTGTTACGTAATTTAACGGTTTATTTTTTTATTTTCCTTCTTATAAATTGATTTTCTATGGCTTAGCAAGTAAGTAGCAAAGATAAAAAGGCATTTAGTATAGCTGCTTCTGAGAAAATTGCTGTCAAAGTAAAAAAAATAAATAATAATAACAACAAATGTAAAGAAAAACAGCAGCATAAAAGAAAGGGCTTCTGACGGAATCGGAGGACCCTAATAACAATATTGAAAATAATAAACAGACAGGGATTTTTGTGATTTCTGGCGGTTGATTGAAGAGAAAATCAACATTCTGGGGTCAGTTGTTCGAAAACGTAGCCAATGGCTAAGCTAGCCAATGGTTACATTACATCTGAGTATATCTCTGAAATGAAAAGTCTTAAAGTCAAAGTCTATGTACTGATTTGTAGCATGTGAAACAAGCTTTGTAATGTAATGTAGATATTTATACAGAAATCTTATAAAGGAAATTAAAAGTCTCTCAAACTTTAACCACTGGTTAGCTTCGAACAACTGGTCCCTGTTGTTGTTGTGAAGCGGTTAACGAAACTACATTCTAACTCACTACAGAAACAGAAGTGGCGCAATCAAGGCAGACACTATAAATCTGTATAAATAATAGACTGACGTCTGTATGTCTTCTAATAGGTTTACTGCACTACTAATAACGATTGATCCATATTGCACTATTTGGTGCATAGAGGCGTATTTCCTCTTAATTATATGTCCGTGTTGAGTCAGGTATTGCACATTCAAACCTTTGATAGTCATTCATACAATTTGTCAAGTCATCATTATATTATATTTCACATCTATACTACTGCGCTTACATATTCAGGACACACTACACTTCAAAGATACATTCATTGATGGCAATGAATTAACGAAGATCTCTACCGACGCTAAGGCTGAAGTTAATGCCAAGGACGAGGTATGTCAAAATAATTCTTTCCTAAAAATATCCATTAAGTGCTTTAAAATTATCCCATTCCACTGGTGCAAGTATTCATAATAAGATATAGAAAAAGATATTCAAAATTCTGTCCTAATCTTCGGTTGCACTTCAAGTCTTTGAATTTTTTTTAACGGAATTCAAGTATTTCATGACATCTTTTTGTAGTTTTAGATTTTCAATTCATGCTTGAGTGAATCAGAATGGTCTATGATTTGATTAAATATTCATTATGATCTCATAGGAGATAAATGTCAAAAACGCGTGACAAAAATTTATTACCCCGTTTTGCATCCCCATCTTGTAGATTAAAAATATATTGATTGATCTCCAAACAGTTGATTCCTCCTTTCTCTTAAAAACGTGATTGAAATCATGAATAGCATTGGTGCTATATTCTTAACTACAGACATAAAGACCCTAATTATTATGTTGTGTATTCAAATGACGTTGAAAATACCAATATTTATTGATGGTTATGCATTATACAATGGCAAATGTGATGATGATTTGAATCACCATGTGGTCATATGTGTATTGGCTCTTTCAGGAATGCTAGTGTATTGTGCACATAATCAATCAAACAAATGACTCAGCTGTATAAAAATTAGATTGATTGATTGATTGAATATTGTTTTACGTCTATCCACGATTATTTCACATATATGGTGAGGACATCTGCTTGATGCATTGCATACGAGTTTAGACTTTTGCATCAGACTCACCCGAAGCAGTGAGGGATCTTCTCAGTGTCAGGCCTACCGTGACACGGAACCCCGGTTTTTATTGTCTCATCCGAAAGACACCTGTGCAAGAGTCGAACCCTGGCACTTTTGATCATTTTTATTATTTAATACATTCAACGATCAAAAATAGAAAGCAACATCAATATGAACAAATGATAATCTGCCCAAGATATGCAAGCTAAATTGAATGTTATATTTCAAACACTTTTGGGGTTAATCCTCTATCAAATGTTCACATAAGGCTCTCTGAAGAGTTATCTTCCCTATTAGTTGGAATGAAACGCTCATTGAAAATTCTTTATAAGTCTGTTTAGGTGAACACACAAGCCCTCAGTTTTTTTTTAGGATACATTGCATACAAGTTTAGACCTTTGCAACTGAATCACCCGAAGCAGTGAGGATCTTTTAAGTGCCACGCCTACTCTGACACGGGACCTCGGTATTTACTGTCTTATCCCAAAGACAGAACACTGGTTCGCCTAGGGCAGGAGTCGAACCGGGGACCTATCATTTACATTTTCCCGTTAAGCTGAATGCATTTCTCAATAAAAAGAATTCAGACAGCTGTAAAAAGTTCAAAAAAGATTTACGGTGTTTAATGATTTCAGGATAATACACATTAGACATTAACATTTTTTTTTATTTTTCAACTAAAACGTACTGCGGTAAATCGATAGAATTTTTATTTGATTAAATCATACACCAAAGACATCAGTGTCTTCAGCATTTATATGACTCCATGTGTATAATTATTACTTGAAGTTTAAAGTAATTTTATTGACGTTTCATTTTTCTATACCGTTACTGTTCACTCCAAACACTAACACTATGGAAAACTGCTATCTACTATATAAATAAAAGGGAATTTTCTAGTAAAGCATTAGTCCTTGTTCACTTGAGTATTCAAAACCCCAGGAGTAACCCGGCATTCTCATATTTATGTGTTTGTATAATCAGAATTATAAGGTATCATTTTTCACTTCTATACTTGTAAAAACAGAACACCCCATTCCATAGAGCAGTGCTCCATGGTTACATTATTGCAGTGAAAATATTTATCGATGCTAAGGCCGATGTCATTGCTAAAGACCCGGTACGTCCAAAGATCTATCCAAGAAAATACAAATTTGGTGTATGCTATATTTTTCTATCCACCAGTGGAAATACTTCAAGAAAATTAAAAATAAATGAAGATAATGATATTTCTGTCATTCTCCCTTACCGGATTGCATACATAAAACAACTCAAGCAAAGATGTCATAACAGTTATAAGTTGTAAGTTATAAGTTTAGGTGAACAAACAAGACTTCAGTTGTTTTCCGATGATCTCAGAACCATACCGTTTCTAAGATAAAAAGAAGGTCTTTTAAAATAAATACTGATCACTGTACATATCGTCGATTGGACCCAAGAAGCAACACTGCGCAGTAACGTTAAGGCACTCCACGACGTGATTGGCATTATATAGTCTATATTGAAAACCATATAATAAACAGAATATATTATTTCTGCAAAAATGGTAAAAATGCAAATTGTTTAACAAGTTTACTTTTTCACACATTTTTCCCCAACTGTTTGCAATCACGTGACTGCTGTATATAGCACATGTAATATTAACAACAAACATTCAACAAGTGCAAGGGCATATTGCCCAATTTAGTAATAAAATTTTGTTGTAAATAATAAATGGAAACCTATCAGTAATATTTATATCTGTGCCCAACTTCTAAGAGGCGTAACTGCTTAAAAGTATTGCAATGGAATTGTTGAATGGTGTAGTCTCATAAGACATTGTCTAATCAAATTGATATTCTGTAAATATTTTATAATTTAAAAGTTAGGCCCAACAAGACGCATTTCAATTAGATATAAAACAGTCTTTATGTGAAATTACACAACAAACAGAGTTGAGGAAAAGGTTGCACTACAGAGTGTTTCTCGGCATGTTGATTGTTTCAGTGTTTCCCGCTTCATATAATGCACTGGACCATAGTGTTGTTACAATGACGTCATGTTATGTTCTGGCGGGTTTTCTGCAACATTATATAATTGTGTATTGCCTTAATGCAACTGCGTGATTGCGTTTAGTAAAATAAAGCTCATGTACATGGTTCACTGTAGTGACTCCAGTAAACACATTTTCTTTGGTAAATCCGCACAAAAAATTACCAATGAAGTTTAGAAGTATAGTTAGCAATGTTGGTATGTCTATACCGTTTATAAGCGGTATAAACATAATTTCATGTTCACATTATTACCAGGTCTGCAGTCAGAACGATATTTTCAACGCTAACACTGCTCTACTTGTGGAGCGCAATAACTCACGAATAACCCACACACGTTTGATGTCCTGTAAAGCAGCAGTCCTGTCTTACAGGACAAATTCACCGCGCTTTTCTAATTTGTAATAGCGGCGCTCGGACAACAATAAGATGTAGCGTTGTTTACCGTAGCGGGTAGAGTGTAATAAAATACTATTATTGTGTAAGAATTCAAATTCATAATACTTTCTCAAACTCTCTTACTTATATTTTGTTGATACGACGAATAAAAAAGGAAAATGAAAGTTACGCAAGTTAAATATTTTGTAAAATCTTAAATGTCTTAAAGTATTGAGAAACATGTTTTGTTATAAAATTGTTATGTAAATTCCTTTGAATTACTCTGAAAACGATAACACTGAAAATAAATAAAAACACGTTTGCACATTACGTAGTAATTTACGAACTTTAGATTAAAATAGCGTTTTAACTATAAGAGGTAGTAACTTAATCTATCTAATTATCTAAAAAATATAAACATATTTTATTGCCTTAATTATAAAATATAGATAATCGGCATTGAATTCATTGTTAACAACACACCAGTAAAATGTTAGAATGAAGAGTTGAGGAGTCTATTATGAATAAGAAACTTGTATTTGATAAAATTATAGAACTAAGGATTGTTACGTAATTTTACTGAAAATGTTTTTTTTTTTTTTATTTTCCTTCTTATAAATTGATTTTCTATGGCTTGGCAAGTAAGTAGCAAAGATAAAAAGACATTTAGTATAGCTGCGTCTGAGAAAATTGAAGTCAAAGTTAAAATAATAATAATAATAATAACAACAACAAATGTAAAGAAAAACAGCAGAATAACAGAAAGGGCTTCCGATGGAATCGGAAGACCCTAATCACAATATTGAAAATAATAAACAGACAGGGATTTTTGTGATTTCTGGCGGTTGATTGAAGAGAAAATCAATATTCTGGGGTCAGTTTGGTCTTGTTTTTTGCCGTCATGGGGTATAAATCTGGTTCCTCACGCGTAAATTTTGTGAACTGCAAAATTGTTCTAGAAAAATATGCACCCGACGAACCGGAATTATCGTCCATGAACACAAAACATAAGAGACTCATTCCTTATATTTTACTTCTAAAGGCTTTGTAACTATTTTTGAAATGAACTCATTTACATACGTATTTTCGAAACTGCATGTTCAAGCTATTCAATTCTTTCAAATAAAGAGAATAGTTCATCTATGTCTAACAGATATTGATTTAATATAACATGTGGAGTCAAGAAGTAATGTAAATATCATTATATCATGAGGATTATAGCATAATCAGTTTATGTCAACAAATACTCCATCAATAAACCTATTTATAGTCCTGGTTTTGATACCGGTAATTAGAATCCGTAGAGTTTGGGGTACATTGTTTATAATTTATTTTCATTCATATATTACACCTAGTCAAGCAATGCGTAATTTGATTGGTTGCTATTTATAGCTCATTCCTTTGTGTAGGATGGTGGCTATTTATAGCTCATTCTTTTGTTTAGGTTTAGATTGTTTACATGTTTTTATGAAGGGAAATTTAGTCAATACCGCCGCCATCCCACCACTGTTCCAGTAGTAAATTATTTTTATCATGTGATTCATCATAAGTGTATGCAGAGGTTCATGATAATACTACAGTTGGACAGACTCAGCTCTAAATATATACATTGATTATCAGAAAAATTTATTTCTTACTTTTGTATATCTTAATTAATGTAAATTACATATTAATTATAAACTAATGACATTAGCATTATTTACTTCAATCTGTTTTTGGCATTTTAATTAATGAAATCACTGTTACTTGAGATTAATTAAGTCCCCAATATTCTGCACCAACATGTCTTAGTAATGTTGGTATTATTAGATATTTAGATTTCCTAGGCTTCAACAGCCTTATGGGTTACACCTAGTTGATCCTTTCCGGCACTTGTAGTCATCTTTGTACATGTAGCCCTCTTTGTTCTACCTCAGAACGAAGATGCACTCTGATTTATCTCTATTGACTACACCGAGTTAGGATCTTCCGGCTCTTGTACCCTAATTATACAAATACACCGAGCTTTTCCGGCACTTGTAGTTCTGTCCACTACACCGAGTTGAGCTCTTCCGGCACTTGTAGCAGTCCCTTACATTACTGAGCTATCGCATATTCAGAATCAGGCTCTCATGACCAGTCTGAGTCTTTTGTTATAAATATATATTAGTCATACTCAGTTGGAAGCTGAGTCTGCCCCTTATGCCAAATGTGTAGTTGTATTATGGAATGTTTATATATTGTATAGTAGTTTGTTTGATGTTTTGAATTGCATTTAGTTATGTGTTATGTAGTTATATTTATAGAATAAATCATGAACGTTTACAAATGTTTAGCCTGGTTTGTTGACATAAAACTTTTGTTATAGCAAAAACAGATCACTCTACTTCATGATGCAGTAATCAAAGGTGACATTGATGCAGTAAAGAAACTTATTGATGCCAAAGTTGATGTCAATGTTAAGGGCAAGGTATGTAAAAAATATTTCCAAGAAAATGCAAATTTTGTGTATTGTAAATCGTTCCATTCCCAGCGAAACACTACTTATTATATAGATAAAAAGTATATAGTACAATGAACCGATATTGAACTGCCCGTTTTATTCAAGCTAATATCTCCGATCGATAGAAATCCAGACTAATATTTTAAACAAAACTAGGTTCTGAATTAAACCATCTATAAAATTTCCATCTTCTTCAACAGCAGAATGCAACGCTCATTGCAAAATCTGTATTTGGGGCCCAAAATGTTCATTGCATAATCTGTGCTTTTGTAGCCGAAAATAAGATTTAAAACATGCAGTTTTACACCGATCTCAGGAATATGCAGTTTATAAGACAAGGAGGTCTTTCAGAATGATTACTATATATATCGTCAATTGCAAACAAATAGCAAACAGCGCTTGCATTTACTTCAATACGGCTTATTTTCTTTGTTCTCTGTAGAAAATCGAATCAATATTTTCCTTGGTTATTTCGTACAAAAAAGTTATTGAAATTCTTAGGATTATACGAATATTTACCAATGTTGTTCAACCTACATCGTTAATGGACAGTATTGACATGACTTCTGCATTTCCTTTGAAAACAAACTAATTCTAATAGAGCTGTTGTGCTATCAGAAACAAGTGTTCCATATTGCAACTTTGTATGCACAGAAATGCACTTCACCTGTTTACATTCATACAGTTTGTATAGTCAGAATGATATTCTTCAACGCTAACACTGCTGTACTCGTAGGATGGGAACACACCACTCTTCAATGCTGCATCTCATGCTCATATTGAATTAATGAAAACACTTATCGAAGCCGATGCTGATGTGAATGCCAAAAACGAGGTATGTAAAAAATACAAGAAAATGTTGAAAAAAGAATTCGTTACACTATATATATTCGTATCTTTAAATACATCTTTTTGTACAATGTTACATTATTAATCCATGCTGGATTGAATACGACATGTTGTTTGACTCAGCATGTTCTAAAATATGATGTTTCTACAGGGGATACATGTCAGCATGGCGTGTCAATACTTAATTGCTTCCTTTTTCGTACTCCACCTGAAGGTCTGAAATATAAAGCTGTATATCCATTTTGCTGGTTAATTTTTCTATTGTCATATGTGGTTGAAAATCACATGCAGCATTGATGCTATATTCCCTTCTACTAACATACTGTCCCTCAGTTTTATATTGTGATTCAGAGGTAATTAAAATACCATCATTTATCGATGGAGTTGAATTATACGACGGCAAAGATGAGGATGATTTGGATCATCTTGTTGATATATGTATATTGATCTGCCAGTGGCAAAATTATTGTGATTTTTTTTTTCGAAAATATGAAAAAAAAAAAATTGCATAAGTATTTTTCGGGTTTCGGAACTACGTTTCAACTCACCTCATAATATTATGGTATACATATCATGGTATGCATGCAACAATCAAAGCAATAAAGCAAATCTTTTGTCATGTTTTGGCTGTAGTAAATTGGAAACACCTTTCTTGTTTTTTTTTATTAAATCCACTGCCATAAAGAACAGTATTGTAGTCGTTTTAATGACATAGTTCTCAAATTATGATTTAAAATTCAAAATATTTTACTGATGATATGATTGATCTATGCAGACAATAAACGGACTCATGTATGGTTACACTGTATTCTAATGAAATATATGTCTTGTTTTATAATTCTGGCTCGACACACAAATATTGTGAACTGCAATTGGAAAAAAAATTACCATGAACACATAAAAACTGTACCTTATATTACATTACCAAATAGATTTTAATTATTTTTGAAGAGAAAAATGAAGACATCTGACAAAGCTGTATGTCAAAAATGACCAAGGAGACGCATGCAAAAAAATAAACGTATTTTAATAAATCAAATATCTCCTTGATTGCCATATCTTTTTTTCGAAACACAATTTTCGATTCCCCAAATCATAAGTTAAGAAAATGGTCCATCTATGTGTAACAGATCTTAATGTATTTAAAAGCTGCAAAGTTCTTACATTCAAAAGCAATCTCGAATAGAAGTGATTTTTTACCATTATCGATAAGTAAATCACAAGAAATTCAAGATGTAATGGAGAAGTGACTTGTGCTGTCTGCAGAGGTACTTGTACATGTATAGTTGGATTGTACCATGTAACATAACAGCTGTGAACGGTAATGCTGTTGGTTCACTTTCCCGTTCTGTGATTTGGGTTTCGTTTGAATTTTGAGCGTTTTCTATAAACAGTAGTATACGGCCCAGTTAGAACAACTTTATTTCGTGGAGTTCCAAAATAATTAACCACCTTCGTCATCTTGTATTGGCCCCTCTACGGCAATACATACTTTTACTTGAACGTTGCACTCTGACTGACAGAGTAGTGGGGACTAAATGACAGACCTTATTGAAAACTGTGAGTCGGAACTTCTACAGATTAACGGTCTGAACTCGCTTCCTCATTTTGATATCGCTTACTATATTTTTGATACCACGTGTGTCTTTTTTTATCATTAAATCTAATACCGTATATTTACGTGGTGACTTTCGTTATAAGGCTGAATCAGTGAATATTCTCTCTTCTTTTGTTTACTAAAACACACACACAGTAACATACAGAAGAACCAGTACAGGCACCTAACATTATTGAGCAGTAAAATCCCTTAATATCCGGGTTTCCTGTGATAAACTCTGGACAACTCTAGAAGACACCGGATTCTTCCCTGATAAAGACTGAAAAACCCTGAATTCTACACTGGAAAACACTGACGACCCTGAAAAAAACTGCAAAAATCTGAAAAATATGAAAAATTCTGACGCATACAGCGACACCGTCCAGTATTTCGGTTACGCACACTTCTATTCCGTCACTTCTATAAACCCTAAAACTGATTTGCTGTAATGTGCCATTGAGATTCCTTTTATATTAAATACAAAGAGTTAATTATTCTTTCAAACCAATGACACTAGTATTATGTTCTTGGTATGTCTTTCATGTAATTCTTTTCATTTTACAGTAAGTCAACCGATGTTTGATAAGACTATACTCTTAGATTTAAATATAAACATTCATTCACAACTTACTGATTAATAAAACAGTAATCAAATACAATTTTTGTATCATTAATAACAGTTTGTACCATATGACACATTGGTGTGTGTTCGTGGAGAATATTTTAAATTTGTTGAGTTTTGGTACTCAACTCTACCAGGTAATATTAGACGGTGATATTTTTGTAATTTTCAAATTGATAAGGTATTCTTTCTTATTTTAGCTTTCTCTTTGAAGGATGAGAACACTCCACTCCACAGAGCAGTATCAAATGGTCACAGTGAGACAGTGATATTACTTATCAATGCTAAGGTTAATGTGAATGTCAAGGACAAGGTAAGTCAAATCAGTATCTCCTATATTCTATATTTATCTCCTACAATATACAAATGAATGGCTTTAACAATGCTTTACCGGAATTTTAATTATAAATAAATAATTTCTTTGCAGTTTCCATCCTTTTATAGTAATGGCCTTTGCCTATTTCTTCTAACTTTGGTAGAGGTGCTCACGCTGGTATGCCATTTATTTAGTTCAGGGTTGCCATGTTGAATGCTGATTTAGAAAAAAAAAATGATTAGTGTTACATTTACAGAGATTTAGATTCCGAGGAGAATTATTTCTTCTTACACAAATTCCATCAAATCAATCTTATGAAATCTAAAGGATCCGTTGAGGTTCTGAAAATTAGCATTTAAATATTCGAAAAATATGCGTATTACGTTTACTGACGTTGTTGTTTTGTCTGATCTTTTCATATCTTTTTTGTGATCATTGCACAGAAAACCAAATGCATTTCAATCTTTGCACGAATTATCGTCGGTACTTTACTAATAGAAATCATAAAGTCCTTTTTGTCACTACGCTATGATTTTCATAAATTCGGATGTGTGGTTATGTTTGCATTGTGTGCATGTCAGCATTTCTTCTCAGACAACTGTGTCATATGTCTAATATGTTTTTCAAAGGAACTGTCTATGAATTGACATGCGTCTTTAGTTAAAATCCTGAATAATTTCATTTCTGATTTCCTGAATTTGCTATCCAATATCAAACAAAGCAATTCTATATTCCCAAAGTCCAAATGGACTGATAGTTTAGCCCAATTTATCTGGATACTACAGCTGGCACTTGTAGGTTTTAATTTAAAGAATAAATACGTTTTAAGATTTATAATAAATTCCTTATAGATGTTCGATAATGTGTACAAGATTTTTGTGTACTTTACTTTGGAAATAAGAATGCACTTTATTTAAACAGACTAAATCAGGTATTGTATAATGTAGCGCCTTTTTCCGGTCTCGTTTTTGTTCGGAAAGGTAAAGTAAGTGTTTGAAGATATACAGGATTTTAAAATGGTATAAACATGTTCAGAAAAAAATAATTTTGTTAAAGAATACCAGGTAATTCACACCGCTGGGAATTCGATTACAGATCATGTCAAAAGTCTTCTCTTCTGCCTTACAGTTGTATTCCTACAGGTTAGAAGTGTAAAGATGATGGATAAATCCAAACCATAAGTCTTAAAATCATGAAACCAGAGGACATACAAAATCAGTGAAAATGAACAACAAGTGGAAAATAACAAAATATGTCTACTTGAAGAGCATATGTAAACCCATGTGATGGAGTGAGATCAGTTTCCCAGGGAGAGTAAGCATCTCCTGCTTGCTAGCAACTCCCGTCACATATACCCAGTAGAAAGAGTCAAATCGTGTAAATTCCATATGTATTTATATATGGAGAAGTCAAAGTAGGTAACCTTCTTCTAGTATAGAAGGTGTCAAATCTGTGTAAAATGATCGGAATCGGTCTTAGTCCAGAATATTATTCAAAAGTCTGGATAACGAGATATCATATGGAGTAATAAGAGTCTCGTAACGACCGTAGAACTTCCTGAGTGAAGTTGCTAGTCTAAAACATATATAACCCTGGTTGAGCTGCTTGACTGAAAGTCGCCTAGCCCTCAGAACAAATTGTAATTTGAACATGCTCTGGAATAACATATTAACTAAGATATGAATACGCCGTATGCGGGCGATGATGGAATGTTGATACTTATAAAAGGAAAGTTTGTGATAGCGAAATTGAAATTGTCACGTTTGTCATAGAGTGAGGTGAAAACTAGGTTCGCTTTCAGACCGGTAAAGCGTGTTTGTTCATTTTGATGTCACGTGATATATTTGGGATATCAACTTTTTATTCCAAAATACTATTGTTGTTCAATTGTATTACTTTTCAACTTTAGCAACCTGTTGAATCTTGCTCTCAGTATGGGAGTTTGTCTATAATAGTGTGCTCTTTCATTTCACCACTTATTTGGTGAATGAAAAGTTCACCATTTAGCTATTTACCTAGCAATTAATAACCTCATAAAAATCACCTGGTACCACTATACATCTGATTAATCCATTATTATATTTATTTTAATTGATAGTACACTACGTTTTCTTCCCAATGTTTTCCCTTGAAAAAAAAAACCAAAAAAAAAAAAATAATAATAACCAAAAACAAAAACACCCCCCCCCCAAACAAAAAATTAATAATAAATAATAATAATAATAAACAATTCAGGTATTTAGAGATCTATGTATATTTCTATATGATATAAAAATGTCTTTTTTATGAAAAGCAAACACACCACACTCACACAAATAAAGGGACATGCCGTTTTCAATGAGTAAGAACCAAAAAGGGCCAAAATGTCAATAACAAGCCTGCAAATTGATCAACATTCAGTTGGTGTTGTTTTCTGGTTCTACTTTCCAACTCAGTTTCCATGGCCTCGTTAATCGGAATAAATGCTAAATGAAAAACATAAAAAAATAGCAGAATGTTGCAGTGCAGTCCAACACAAGTATTATGATTTCTATGATGATTTCGGTATCACACAAATGCAAGAAATAAACAACATTTTCCAACTGAAAATGATGACTTTGCACAAAATCCTAATTTAACGATGTTAATGAAAAACAGATCGCTTTTTGATGTAGTCAATCGCCAACACATTTAAAACAAGGACATTAGTGTTCTATGTTTTATGAGCTAATGACTTGTAATTTGTTGAATGGTGTTCTCATCTCCATTTTGTATAATTATGTCGAAATCTTGTAATTGGTATAACAAAATTGACGTGGTATACTTTCTCTCCCCGTAGTGTAAGGACACTCCACTTCATTTGGCAGCATCAAATGGTCACACTTATATAGTGAAGATACTTATCGATGCTAAGGCGGACGTCAATGCCAAGGGCAGGGTAAGTCAAATAACTTGTTATTCGTTGAATGGTGTTCTCAACTCCATTTTGTATCATTATATGGCGAAATTTTACAATTGATACAAACAAAAGACGTGGTATCCTTTCTCATTCATACATTTCTCCTTGTAGTATCAGGACACATCCCTCCACATGGCAGCATCAAATGGTCACAGTAATATAGTAAAGCTACTTATCGGTGCTAAGGCGGATGTCAATGCCCAGGGCTGGGTAAGTATTCTGAAAGTCACAAACTAATTATTCATAAAAATGTCCAATATCACCAGTGCAAATTATATGAAGAATAAAATTTTGCCAACAAATTCTATAATAGGGATGCCCCCCCCCCCCCCCTCAACGGAATTTGTACGCAATTTCTTTGTTTGTTGGCGGTGGACACGCATTTATCCGATCTTCTGTTTGTCCTGTGTATATTTCCTCGCAATTATTGCACTTTATACAATAAATCAAGTTTGATGATTTGCAATCCATATTTGTATTAGTGTAAATTGCGCAGCCGGTCTTACTGGATATCGATTGTCCAGTATGGATATAAGAACAAGCGTTTGTCATTGCATCATTTTTGTACACTGAAAGTTTGATCATTTTCCAGTGGATCGAATTTTGCTATGGTTAAAAATCGTTTGAGATTCTTTGGTTGCCGTCTACTTTGTATGAACGTATTTTCTTTATTAGTGATTTTAATAATATAGGTAAATTTGACTTGGCTATTTGAAAGATATTTGTATTACAGGGGTTATATGTTACAACAAAAGAATTGAAATAGGTGTCTCCTGAAATTGTTCTACTAGATCCCAGTAGTTCTTCTTTCGGGATTGTCTTTGCAAGTTCAATCCCGTTCCTAATTAGTTGTTCGGGATATCTTTGTTTTTGTAAAAATATGTAGAGTTCCCTTTTTTTCCCTGCAAACGTGTATCTCTAGTTGCGGCATCATTTACCAATGTACAGACTTTTCCGGCGAGGCAGTATGGAATGTTACACTCAATATGGTTCGGGTGACATGACTTGACGTTAAGATACTGATGTGTGTCTGTACATCACTTCAAAGAAAGGCAACTTATTTGTACTTGATTCGCAGGTGAATTTAATAGAATCGTTTAGATTTTTGAAAATATCTGCAAATTTATGCAATAAAATATTAAAAAACAAGCATCCAAGATGTTTTTATATAGTCTGCGAATCTTGAATCGAAATCCCGTTTCCACTTTATTGTAAAGTTTTTGCTCCAAATATCCCATCACTAATGTCGCATAGGTAGGGGCAAACTCGATCCTCATAACGGTGCTCATATTTGAATGTAATTTTAGCTAAGTATAAATGAACAAAGAGGTTTTAGAATTATATCTATGAGTTGACAAAGACGATGAGTAGTACAAGATGGTCCGGCTATGATCGGTCTGAGACTAAGATCAGACGGTTCTTCTAAATATATATATATTCACTATTTTATTCTCTAAAAACAATTTGGATTGTCTTTGACTTGTGTACCTTTGCTAATCCGTAAAATTTGTTTGTTCTGGATTCAAAGTTAGTAAGGTAATCAGAATTTAGCATTCAGAATGAATATCAATTTGATTGCTTAATTTACACAAAACTCCAGTATCTATGTTATCCGGTAATTCGGAATAAAATGAAGAGTTGCTCAATTGATTATATACAAGATTTTTGTAATGTTCTCCGTTCATAATTATGATAGCTCCTCCTTTAACAGCTTCTTCAATTACAATTGATTGGTCTGATCGAACTCCTTTAAAAGCGTTTATTTCAGACTTTGATATGTTTTTATTAACATCACTTTTTGGTGTTAGTGGGATTGAGGAAAGTGTATCAATATATCTATTCAGTTGTAAATTACGGTTCCTTTTAGGTGTAAAATTTGATTTGTTACGGACTAAGGATCCAAAATATTCTTCCTCCTTTTCAGCAAAGTATTCTACTATCCGTAATTTTTTACAAAATGATCTAATATCTTTTTGTAGTTTCTCATTATTCGCTATAGAAGTGGGCGAAAATTTTAATCCATTAGAAAAAAAAAACAGTTTGATTTCATCTAGATCTAATTATTTATTAGAAATGTTAATAATTTTCGGATCTATTATTGAATCACTTTTGCATTCATCTCTTCTTCCTGACCAATACTTAATACCACTATATTTCAATCATTTGACTCCATGTACTACCCTTGATACCAGTACACTAGTATTCACGGCATACTTTGGCTTTTTAGACGTCCCCGAATGTTGTAAAAACAATTACTAGATGCAGTATTTATATACACGAGAAACTTGCAATCATAATGTGGTTTTTTTATACTTTATTATTCTTGTTTATTCATCTTTTTTCATTCAATTTATCATCATAAATTCTGTCCCTTTAATTCCAAATGGAATAAACACTATAAAAAACTGTAATTCAATGGTAATTCAATGCACTTGCCAACCTTTCGGCCTAGCTACATCAAGGATATAACCAATTTTCTAAGACACATTGAATCGATCAAGGACACATCGCCACCAAATCCCATTTTGTTCTGTTTCGATAGTGTGAAGTTATATCCGTCGATGCCATAGAAAGAAGGTCTGGAAGCGTGTCGCGTTGCATTGAACAGTAGAAGTAAGAAAATTGTGAGCACAGAAGCAGAAATGAATATGATTAAAGCAGTATTTGGCAATAATATATTCACATTTAAACACAAAACATACCATCAAAGAGAAGGAGTAGCGATAGGTTCGAGACTTTGACGCAATTGCGCTTACAATTACATCTGCAGAATTGGCCAAAGTTTCCCATTCAACCTTTCTTGTATAAGAGATTAACAATGGATTTGGATTATGGGAACACGGACAAGAAGCTCTGGAAATGTTTTACAAGCATGTCAACAGTATTCACCTAACCATCAAAGTTGAGTCAAGATACAGTACAGAAAAAAATGAATTCCCAGATACAGTGGTCGCAATAAATGGATGTATGGTAGAGACAGATCTCTATACCAAACCCACGGATAAAGACATACACGCACGAAGCAAGTCGGACTACCCGACAAGTGTTAAAAAGTCAATGCCGTATAGGTTAGGTTTACGTATCAAAAAGAGGTTCCAGTTCCAAATTCGTACAATCGCAAATGTATAAAATGAAAAAAGTTAGAGAGGGATCCAGTCTTCTGAACTAAAGGAAACAGAAAAAAGTAAAAGAACGTGTACAGTTGTTCATTACATACTCATCGCAATTACTCGATATACGGAAAATTACCAAGACTCATCTTAATCTGCTTCATAAGTCAGACCGCATGAAAACAATTTTCAAAGCTCCATTAATTGTGGCTTTCAGGAGAGATAGAAACCTTGAAGGCATTGTGGTACACAGAAAAACATAGAATAATTAAAATAAGAGAAGAAAACAAAGACACTCTCTACTCCGCAAAGTGTCCCCGGATTTCGAGCAATATTATATTAAAGGGAACGGATCAACAAGATATCAACATTTAGCATTAAAGTACATGCGAAACACGGAACACAGTATATGGCATTAGTTGTTACAAATGTGACCGAATATAATACATAGGAGGGACGGAAAGGACGATTCGGGAGAGGATCAAAGAGCATTCAGCGAATTAGCGGCATGATATCAATAAAAAGGTTGCAGAACATTTTTATCAGCCGGACGAGATGACTGTGACTTCTATGTAGTCATTTTATAAAGGTGCGCCGATCAGTTTAGGTATAATTGCAGAATTAAAGAATAAGTCTGGATTGAACGAATCAACACGGTAATGCCATCCGGTATGAACACAAAATCGCAACTTGGTGTACTTTGGTCGAATGACTGACCAAAACTTGCGTGTTGTAGACCTAAAAACTATAACGCGAATACACGCTAATGACGTTAAAATGACGCTAACAATTGGAGCGCTAACGTTAGTGACATAAAAGTTTAATATTTACGTTGTGGGCTTTGCATTGTGTTTTAGGTGTTTTTTTATGCATTTGCTGACTTTTACAATGATCGCCAACTACTTAAGAGATTATATTCATCACCCCGATGAAGACTTCGACCAAAACGTTGGGAAGAGCATTGAATTACAGCATTTACTTATTTATCTACTTAGCTTTTTTCTGTCGGTTTTTGGGGTGGGAGTTTTTTTTTTTTTTGATATTTTTGATTTTTGATTTTGGCTATTCGCTTGTTTGTTTTCATTCACATTCAATGTTTTGCAATTAGATAGTTCTGCAAAAAATGAAAGACGTTGTAGACTCGACATGTTCCTTTATAGTTTTTAAATATTTAACATATAAGTCAGCCTAAGCTACACCCACATAATAACTTTAGGTTGTATAGTAGACGCATTTTCCTGGGTAATGTAAGTAAGATAACTACTAAGATAGTGTGCTTGATACATACTTCTTAGATGTGTTTTTATGCTATGACTAGTATCACTTGCGACATAATATTTTCGTCTTTGATGGCTTGGTTTATCATCATAATTTTCAGTGAATGTCACAATGGTAATATAAAGACAACCCATGTATCATTATAAAAAAAAATTGGATCATGCTGGGGTGATAAAATAATTAGTATATCATTCCTCTATCTGCAATCGTCTTGTATTCCATTTTGATTGTAGAATAGAAACAATCCTCTCCATAATGCAGCTACATGTGGTCATTTTGAATCATTAGAATTATTCTAGCATCTACTACTAGCATACTAGTTACCAAAATATATGTCTGTATTAGCAACTGGTGGCCGCTATCGTAGATATAATGCATATTCGACGAACGTTTTGAACAGTTGTAACTGAAGCATTGATAACATGCATGTATCTTCCAAGGAGTGGATCTGCAAATTAATTTCGACACAATTTCTAAATGGTGCGGATTAAGGTTGTGCTTATCCTTAATTCAAGGAGGAAACCTTTGTAAAAATAAACATGGAGAAGATAGCCAGCATGTGCTTATAATTTTCTGTATGAACAAAAGTAAATACAGTACTGTCTATTATGCCAATTTTCTCGTTTCAAATCGAAATGTTTGCTCTGACCAGTAAAATACTGTGAGACAGCGGCAGATTTAAATGGTTTTGTATTACTATTTTGATAGTTATGTAGGAACGTAAGACTCGCACAAAATCTCAAAGCAAATACAGTTTGTCTGTTTCGGTAGATATTTGAAATGGTATTGCAACAATCTAAGAAATTCATATTCTGCACCATTTTCCTCATTGGCTATTATCTATACTCCAGCATCTGCCTTGTAAGTTTCCTAAAATGTTATATTTAAAATAATTTAACGCTTTTGATATCAGCAGTATGATGAAGACAGATTCCGGTATAAAACGTATTGATGGAAAAATAAGTTTTGCGTAGATAAACCTTTCCAATTTTTAGTACATTTTAAAAACTATCTGGATATTCCTTAAACGGATTTCTATTACTTATGCTTACTTATGTATGTTCGATATCAGTATACAACAAAAGCATAGATAAATTCCTAGGAATTTAGAATGAGAAGTATTTTATTTCTGATATAATATCTATTTATGCTATCTATGCTTTACAAGTAAATATTGCATTCGATAATTACGAAGTTTTCTGTGTGGCTAGTATGTGACATACGAACTTGCTCGTTTATGTGTGCACGGATGTGTTGGGGGATGGGTAGTTCTTTTTTACACAATGGAAGATTCCTTTTAGACTGTTCGTCCTTTCCAACACGGGATGAAATCGACATGTTTCTCTTACAAAATTTCTTATAAATATGTATATATAAGTTGACATACCTAGGTTATGAAGCCAATTCATATTTGACGGTAATGTAAGAAAGAACTTCGATAATCCTTTTAATATATATTTCTTATATTCACATGCTTTGAACAGCAACAATGTTGACATATCGTGTAACTTTCGCTGACCCTATTTGATCGCCATGTTTATCATTATGAATTTCACGAGCAGATGCCTTTCTCACAATCCAAGGTTTCAGTGAATGTCACAGTGATAAGTACATGCCACTCATATCTTTTTATAAATTGTTTGAAGAACATTTCAAAATTACTGGTGTTTATTATTCGTACACGATTATTGTATTTCTTATGACGTTCATGTAACGCTATTCTTTTTTCATTTTAGATTAATAACACTCCTCTCCATGAGGCGGCTAGCTGTGGTCATGTTGAAATCATCAGAATTCTTCTATCATCTGCAGCCGACTTCTCTATTAGGAACAATGTAAATGATCAAATAAAATCAAGTATCTTCTATATACAAATAACCATGATAACAACAACTTTCCAATAAATACTTATGATTATTTGATAATGCGAAGCAAAAAGATGCAACAAAAAGAATGACAATCAAGAAAGAATACAATTCATCCTTTGTAAAAACGTAAAAGATTGTTGTTTTTGTGAGAGGTAATTTCAGAGGCATTTACTACTCGATTAACTCCAATTGACGAGGCTATTATACGGATTATACGCTTCAATTGATAATATTATGGTTGCAGGGGATTCTGATATGGTGTAGTATTGTACATGGGCGGATATCAGATGTCAAACCATTGTGACGTCATCCAATTTTTATATCATTCCCCGTATTTTACACTAGTCTCCATGGAATTACTAGACGTCACAACATTTTGACGTCAGATACCTGTTCATATAGGAAATAACTCTGTAAAACGAAAATACCCAATATACTTATATTTTTATTGCACTATATGCGCAATTCGACAACTTATTTTTCTTCAGAGATGCTCAGGAAAAAAAAATTGGGAAGTCCAAAATATTTCCAACAAGATAACTCTATTAAAACGAACGAAATTTACTACGTATATACTCTTTGCAAAGGGAGGCATTCCTTATTTCTGTCACAGTGAAGCATCGTGTTCACTTGGAAAAATTCTTATTAAAATCCGTATTAACTCTTTTACAGAATGGTGAGACAGCTGAAGAGTTAGGAATTCCGAAATCGAAACAAGTTAGTACTTGTAATCTCATTAATCAAGTCAACATCGTTGTGATGAGCGTTAAAAATAATCAGTAGTTCAGAATGCGATTTATACAATAAGTGAAGAAATAATCCAATAAAGGTATCAATTTTTTAATTAGTTGCAATAGTCCAGATTATCATTAACACCCTGGATAACATATTACGTATTATAAGTTTTGTCGTAGTTAGTCAACCATTGATAATGATATATGACAATGTGTAAAAAGAATAATCAAAATCAATGAGTGAAATATAGACAAGTAAAACAATGTAAATACAGGACGCACAGTATAATTTTAACTGTATTCAAATGATTTTCTGATCTGATCATATTCATGTATTGTTTTATAAACATAGATGTGTCTTTTGACTTATTTTCATATCCTTTATTTAACAGGTTTTTAAAGGTAAGTTTAATCAATCCATAGGTAATTATAGATACACAAATTGATACATTAACAGGAATAGAGAGAGAATTGATTTTGAATTTCAATAATCTTGATCAAAGGTTATGATTTTTTTTTCCCTCTTACGCAATCCAGTATGTAACAAATTAACATTTGGAGTGCGATAGAACACTGATTTTGCACCTTTGTAGGCCAGTTTCGTCCTTTATTCCAGCAAAACTGAATTCATTATAACGCTTCTATGTTAAGACAAGAAACAACTGACCAGAATTGTAACTAAATATTCCAATATACAGGACACCTTATGCCAATTCTGACATATTCCTATTGTAATTTTGAGATACTGGACAGATTTACAACACCAACCCAAAATCATGTAACAAAAAGTTGAAATTCCATTTAAATTGAATTTAGGGTTGTCTCCGTGGCGTGACGTTATCTGCGGCATGCTTTGTAGGCTAGGCGAAGCCGCCGTACGGTATAAATTTACTTCATATTCCAATATATATATGAAATTTTTTATACATACATGTTATATGTCATGACGAACTCCACTTTCGTTATGCCAGAGCTAGTTCCAATTACGATCACTTAGCACTAAGGACAAAACGGAAATCAAGTACATGGTAAGGTAAAGGTAGGCAAGTGGTAGAATCAGATTTCTGTTTTATTTTCTTTTTCTTACTTTGATCTTTAACTGAATTTAGACTCTCCACCTTATGTCAATTCTGACATTACAATTGTAATTTTGAGATACTGGACAGATTTACAAAATCCATCCAAAACCATGTAACAAAACATTGAAATTCAAGAGACATTTGAATCAGATTAATACGAATCATTGATTCGGTTTATAAATTGGTGATGATTGGCCGCAATACAGAATATCATATAAAATTCTAGACATGCCTTATTGTATGACCAAAAACCACTCATCAACTATAGACATATCTAACGGACGTAGTTAGTCTACCACTTGGATACTTCTTACTTACTATGTTATTCATGTATGGAATTAAACATGCGTTTCCTATCGCGCTCGTGTCCTGATCGGGAGGCCGAGGTTCGAGTCCCGCTCTGGTCATGCCGGTGTCCCGTCTTTCGGATGAGACAGTAAAAACCGAGGCCCGTGTCGTGGTATCCATCGCTCTTTAAAGATCCCTCACTGCTTCGGATAGGTCCGTTGCAAAGGTCAAAATTTGTATGCCACGTATCAAGCAGATGCCGTCACCATGTAAGTGAAATATGTGTGGTGTGACGTTAAACAAAAATCTATCAATCTCAGTCAGAATGTCCTTTTAGTGCTCATAGTAAAGTGATCATAATTTGAATTCGTTCTAGTATACATATAAAAAATACAGAACATATATACCTTATAATTTAGTGCACCATATGCGCATTTCGACAACTGATGTATCTTCAGTGATGCTCGTGGCCAAATGATTGGAATTCTGGAAGAGCAGTGCTGAAACCAAAATGACCGAAAAGTGAACCAAAAAGTCCATATAAGGACAGAGCTATGCATGAGGGAGATACTCCTTAGTTTTAGAGTGATTTATTGACTTTGATGTCAGTACAAAAGCACTGAAAACTAGACTTATGATGCCCTCGGGCACTATCAGTCCACCAGCAGTGACACCGGCCTAGTGGTTATAATAAATATAGAACATATATACCTTATACTTTAGTGCACCATATGCGCATTTCGACAACTTATGTCTTTTCAGTGATGCTCGTGGCCAAATGATTGGAATTCTCATATGATACAAATATTTGTAGAGCAGTATTAAAAACAAAATGACCGAAAAAGTGAACCAAAGAAACAATCTATGCATGAGGGAGATACTCATTAGTTTTAGAATGATTTGTATAATTTCATGACAGAAAATTTAAAGTATATATCTCATGTCAGTAAAAAAGCACTGAAATGTAGACCGTCAGTACAAAAGCAATGAAAACTAGACTTATGATGCCCTCGGGCACTATCAGCCCACCAGCAGTGACACCGGCCTAATGGTTATAATAAATATAAAACATATATACCTTCTAATTTTGTGCGCCAGATGCGCATTTCGACAACTTATGTCTCTTCGGTGATGCTCCTGGCCAAATGGTTGGAATTCTCATATGATACAAATATTTGAAGAGCAGTGTTAAAACCAAAATGACCGAAAAAGTGAACCAAAGAATCTATCTAAGGACAGAGCTATGTATGGGGGAGATACTCTCTAGTGTTAGAGTGATTTACGTATAAACTGGTATGGGCAGACCGATATTGCCACTCATATCAAATTACCATACATGTATTGTTTCCCTGTTCTTAATAACCAGTGTAGGGTGTCTATTTGTCTCAGAACAGATATGCTACAGATTCTGGGCGAACTTAAAGTGAGATATTAATATCACAAGATAGAAGAAAATAAAATAAAACACAGTGACATTTTGCAAAGTTTAAAGTCACTCAGAAACCGACATCAAGCAAGGTCTGACATGTTGTTTGATTGTAATTCTTTTAGTCCTCTCTACTACTACACAATTATCATTCTATTTGCTGAAAATAACGAAATAATAAGATCGTTATGGATTCAAAAGATACCTGACTGCTTGGTAAAGTTTTCCAATTTCTCTTTTTTTCTTCTGTATTGAACAATCTGCCCCTACTAGCCGAGCAGTTACTTACAACATGCATTTCACTTTTTATAGATTAATGTTGTCCGACAAGTTCTTAATTATTACCGTAATTAAAATTTATCTCGGGATTTGTAATATGTATACGTTAATATAATTTATTTTGAAATATACCATATACCCCTTTTTGTTTTGCAAAAGTTCCATACGAAATAAAAGAACTAGGAGCAGATGCAATAAGACAGTTTTTAAAATCACTCAACGACGATACAGTCACTGCAAATGTTGTTAGCTGCATGTTTGTTGCTCACATTGGTGTGGGAAAAACAACACTAGTAAACAACTTCTCTGGATTGCCTAGAAAGAAAACAAAAATGACGAGCTGCATCAATGTGCATAAAAGAAATATCTTTAAAAACATAAATACCGGTGAATGGAATATGAAAGGTATGGTTTATGTTATTTTTTTCTGACTTATTGTCTGCATAATGCTTACATTAAAAAAAATCCTGATTTTAACACATTCAGATTGAGTGAAATTTCTATATTTATGGGTCGTTGTTCACTTTCATTCCTATCGTTCGATTTCTTCTGTTAGATAATAATATTACATTCATGTTGGTGTGTGAGAATGTGCAATTACCTCAGGTATGACAAGTTTCGGCATTCTTTGTTCTAAAATATATTGATCATTACTGGTAGTAATGTAAATATATGTAATTGTTGTAGATGAACGAACAGAGAAAATGATCGGACCGAAGAATTTTACTCAAATAAACGTTTGGGAATTTGCTGGAAAGATGATGTATTACACAATGCACCTGGATCATTTGTCTCCTCGACGCTTGTACGTTCTTGTCTTTAACGCTTCTTTGGAGATGGACGGGATAGCAGAAGATAGTGTAGATCCTTCTGATAAAGGCAAAAGATCAGTTACAGGTAGGTAGATCATTGCATGAATGTTATTTTATGTGTATTATGGAAATGCAAACATCTGTTTCAGTTATACGATATAAACCTCTCGGCCATATATTTATGTGTATCTGAAATGCACAATGTAATAATCGTTTTTAAACTACAGAAGTATTTATCTGGAAAATGATATCTTTCCTTGTGCTTATTATCTGATCTATTGACATCGGTTGTCACTCCAAATTTAGTCAATTCCAACATGAGCAAGAAAGCTTTTCTCCCCATTCTAAATGCTTTTTGTGATCTTACTTAAAACAACGACAGAATTTCAATTTCTATTGCTACTCAATTCTGCCCCTTTTAGTTGAATCTTAATAAATACATCATTCCTAGATTTATCTGTGGGATTGTATCTCTCATAACTGTTTATGCATGTCAAGGTTCAACACCAGAAACCTACGAATTTCACGTGTAATATCTTAATTTGATTGTTTTCGTAACTTTGCATTGCATCATACAAAACCATTCCAAAATACATCAGATATGCATGCCTTTTTTGCAGAGTATGTAGATTTTTGGGTTACCACAATTTCAACCTATGTACATAGTGATGTCCGGGGTTTCCCAAAGTTTGCAATTGTTGGTACACACATCGACAATCTTCCGGTAAATATAGTTCAAATTCTTATATATATAGTTCTTATAAGATTAGCACTGATGAACTTTTATAGAAGACTGAAGTGCACAATAATCTTTACATTAGGGACACATATATGTTTTTATTACACAAAAGTGTCACTTTCAATGATATCACTAGTAGTAAATGATTTATCTGTAAATTCTTATCCTATAGAAAGTAAGCTTAACATCATATTTAGATCATAATTTACATTATTTGTTAGCATTTTTATCAAAACACTAAAAGAATATTCCCCTAATATCAATGCCTCGCCTAAACCAATTGATTGCCGAAATGTAAAAATAAATAGTATGACTATTTGAATTTATAAAATTACATTCACCAATCGGCATAATACTGATAGAACATTAAATATAATGAATATTCCCCTGAAATCAAGGCCTCGCCTTAACCAATTGATTGCCGACATATTAAAATAAATAGTATGACTATTTTAATTTATAAAATTACATTCACCAATAGGCATAATACTGATAAATGTAGAACATATATACATGTACCTTTTGATTTTGTGCACCATATGCGCATTTCGACAAGTCATGTCTCTTCAGTAGTGCTCGTGGCCGAATGATTGGAAAAGAATACTAAATATAATGAATTATTATCAAAAAGTCGTCACTGTTCAGGAATTGCATGTAACATTTTGAAATGTTAGAATTAGATGGAATCTGTCATACAATATCATTGCATCGACTATAAAACCCTCTTAGTATATTGGATTTCGTAGTCATTTGCGAGTAGTTTATTTTAAGTTGCCTGGGCATACAAATTAGAAAACTATACCGTAGAATAGTGTATCGTCCAATCGCCTTTTGGCATTACAGTTACTAGTATTATACAAAGTATTATTTAAAATTTACTATCTATTGCTTATTTTTAGGATAATTCGAAAATATCCCGGATAATTACTGAGATAAAGAATAAATTCCAACCTCTGGTCGACTCGGGGCAACTCACCGTACATGAAGATTTCTTTCTAAATACGTTTGACATGAATGCAGAAACCACATGGAAACTTCTTGACAGAATCCTTGAATGCAGCAAATCGTATCCAGAGTATCGTCAGATACCTCGATCATGGAACGATCTTCACCAGAAGTTGATCTTGAGAAAATCTGAGAATATAATTAATTTCAATCAGCTTGAAAGCATGAATCGTCAGATGGAAAAACCAATGGATGAAAAAGAGCTTATTCTCTGCCTCGAATATTTTCATAGGCTTGGCGATTTGTTGTTTTTTGTAGACGATGAATTGAAAAATCGTATTATTCTTTATCCAAGAGTGATAATCAGTGTTATGCTATCCTTTATCACCTATTCGAACAAACGATGGGGCGTAAGAAAATGGCAGAAAATGCAAAACTCAGGAAAAATAAAACACGCGTATTTTAATAAAGCGTTACTGGAAAGCAATATTAAAGCCAGGGATGGTCATCATTTACACAGAGTTATGAAGAAATTAGATTTGATATCTGAACCTAAAGTTTATAACGCTAAGGGTTTTGAAGAATGTCAGAATTATTTCTACATGCCATGCATTGTGAATAGAGATATCTCCTCCGATGCCTTAAGTCTCATTGAAAACCAGGAAGCCGTGCTCTTGGCGTTTTCCTTCAGCACAGTTATTCCTACTGCAGTTTACAATAGACTCGTCGCCTCCAGCCTTTCATTATGGCCGGTATTCGATAGCCACTACTACAACGGGCTGATTATCCTCCAAAGCGGACCATTCCATCTCGTAGCATTCAGGAGAGAATGCAAACATATCATTATGTCAGTGGTACATTTAGAGGACCAGAGGTACATCAGTGTATGCTTGTGCAGAACGATCGTACAGTTCGTGGAACAAAGGTTGACTTGGATTCTTTCCACTTACAATACATCAACTTTGCAAACAAAATCCTTATTCCACATTACATACAATTCGGCTGCTGCTGAAAGCCTTAAGACCAGAAAGATTGAGGTCAGTTTTCTATCGATGTATGTTCATATTTTGTATAGTTCTAGTTTATTATGGATATTGATTGATGTCATACCAGACTCATTGTCACAATTTACTGACATACGTTAGAAAATAAGTTATGTATAGGCAATCAAAAAGACATTAAGGATATTTCATTATACAACAAATCTGAGTATGCCCGAAGTTGATCGATTCAATTTAATTAACAGCATCTGTTCAGGTTCCGTTTACTATCTACTCTACCATTAATATCGGATGTATCGCCGTGGGAAAGGTCGAACCAGTCAACCCTTTATTTAATTACCCTTATGTAAAATACGGAAGTACCTGTAGACACATGACTTTGGCACTAACATTAATGTGTCACAGTGGACATTCACGGACCCCTGGAATGGCGAGACCAGGTGCCCAGAAGGAGTGAGCATCTCCTGTTTAGCTTGCCACACCCAGTAGAACAAAAACAACAAGAGATTTTTAGACCATAAATTCATACAGGTCATGCATGGATCTAGATTGGTGGACGGAGGGTTTGTGAAAATAGTCGAAAAGTATTTTTCTTGTTATATTTCGATGTAAAATAATTAAATTCGCACACATGGATGTGGACAAGCATTGATGAATACCCACTCAACAAAATCCACGCCTGTGTGTGTTTATGATTTTGAGAATGTGGATGCCGCCATTGTCGTAAATTTTGTTCAAACTCCAAGAGATATACCTTGAACATTTACTCTTCTGGCAATGAGACAGCACAGCTAATACAGGCAGGGCGACCTTCTGATTGGTCGATGAAGGTTTTACTCAGCGATTATTTTTTCAAAGGAGTTATGTCGGATGATAGTGGTGGTAGCAAACGGAAACCAAAGTGAGAAGAACGAAATCGTTTCACTTAATATCTTACTCCAGAGACAGAAGACCAACTTAAAATTCCCTTTTGAGAAAGTGTAGAGATAACAAGCATAAAGTGAAAACCTCTTTATACACAAAAACATCCCACGAGTTGTATTTTCAATATATATATATATATATATATATATATATATATATATATATATATATATATATATATATATATATATATATATATATATATTAATATTATCATCATATTAGACAAAAATACTGAATTTTCTTTTACTGATATTGGCATCAATACATCGAAAGTATTCATCATACCATACAATTAATTGTAGAAAGAAGACAGTAAACATTGCGATGACAGTTGCAAAAGTAGGGTTTTTTTTAAATTTTGCAATTCACAAAGTGATATCATTTAAGTTCAGTGCTACATAGCAGATAAGTGCCGAATTAAAAGACAAAAAACAAAAAAAAAAAACCACAAAAAACCCATTGCCGTATGACATTGATTTAGTAACCGGTTGAACACCTCATTTCTTGACTACCTCATTTCTTTACTTATCCCTTGAAATTACTTTATATTCAAGTAGGTGTATAGAGAAACATTGATCTGTCAGATAGACACAGTGTATATCAAAATATATAAATCAAAAATTTAGACTGAGAAATAAATTTGCAGAACATTGATTGAATTTTCTGACATGGCACATACTCAACTTAATGCGCATCTGGTGCACAAAATTAAAATGTATATATTTTTTATATCTATTACACGCATTTAAAATATAATAAATATTATAAGAATATATATATATACTTATGTGTCTGGGTGTGTATGTGTTTGTATTAGTCTCTAAAGACTAGAGACTCTGAGAGCTGTACGATATTCCCCGATATTTAATAAACGTCATAACCTTTACTGAGTCTGCATAATAATGCATACTGTAGAATGGAATCAGCACACAGGATGTGCAGCTGGATCTACTAGTGGTAATGTTTTCCCATATCCGATTTAACACGATGAGCAAAGATGCGTTCGATCGAGCAGCCATGCTGTATATTTATATCGACTTTAATCTGGAGGTGGTGTTGGGTCTACACATACCTGTTTATTGGCTAATGTACAGATAAAGACAATCACATTCCTTTAATATAATCAGATTTTATATTGAATAGTTGACGTGACGCTAGAGGCATCCTATGTGGTGGATGACCTGTTTCTAATGAGAACGACAATTGAAGTTAATGACATATACCCACTTGCTGTAAAAATCTACAACCATCAAAAATTTGCTGACGATTTGCAATCCCAGTACAAAGAACTCAGAAAGTCTGATATTGCTTGGCTGATCCTGATGGAGTGGAAAAGACAAGTTGAAACTAAAGAAGACACGCCTAATCTGAAGAACCTAAGGCATATTCTAAATGAATCAAGGATCGATTCTCACATATTGTGCAAGGTATATTAGATATTCATGATATAGATTTCAATTTTTCATTTTTGTGATAGAAAGAAGAATTTCCGATAACTACTCAGCATAAAATATATAAGAAGTAGACAAAGCTACTCATTAAAATATTTCGTCAATAGGAGACCGATAACCTGTATCCAAAATATTCAATACATTTATATTTTGAGTTGTGGCCTAATCTAAAGTTTTCACAAGACGAATTGGAAAACTATACTTGGTATTTACTTGTACCGAATATTCCTACTGTACGTAAGCAATGGGTAGTATAATAATTCTCCCCAGAGATTTGAGGTTTTTTGTTTCCTGACAGATGTTCTTTTTTGTGGATTTGTTAATCTAGATTGCCTTCGATAATTTGATTGAATTTGTTTTTGTTTTGTTTTGTTTTGTTTTGTTTTTTTAATTTTCATGCCATGAAGCAATATTCTTTTTTTTTTTTTGTTACATAATGCTTTTATGCATCTTTTATAGGTTATACGACTCAGGGATGAGCATAGTAAGTTGAATTACATCAAATATTATGTTTTTATGTAAAAACTTTTGTTAGTAACGTAAAATACATTCCATTCATTACACTAGTCCATTGAAATATAGGAACGTTTATATCCTGAAAGATGGAAACGATTATTCAACTGTACTTTGTGCCTTGGTAACTGAATGATCGAGCATATTTGTGATGTTTCATATGACTGCATAGGATGTGCTTTTCATCTACTTTCCTTGGGGTTGACCCTGTTTATTTGGTTTCCAGAATATGGAACAATATCACAGTACATTCACAATTCTTGGTATATAAAGGAGTGATGCTTTAGTATATATTATAAATGTGAATATAAATCGATAAAATGTATTAATATATATATTTTCTTCTAAAAGCTTTCCTCTTGGACCCTGCTTATCTACAAACAGATGTTCACAGTGAACTTCTACATGCTGTCGCTGATAGGATATCGAGTGAGTACATCCATGTGGGACTAGAGTTAGGTTTAAATGCAGATGCCATTTTGAAACTTGTAAAGAAGTTTAAAGGAAGAACAGTTGAATTGATACGCGCAATGCTCCAGGATTGGTATAATAAAAACAGGAATGCAGGCCATGTTAAGGTCGTCAACCTGGCCACCGCTCTCATAAATGCAAAGTGTGATATCTCAGTCCTGCATGAGTTTGAAAAGCTCCATGACCGTAATAGACAAAAAGAAATAGGAGAGACTGCAAATGGATATTTCATGGTATAGCACAGGCATGTTTAAGGATTGGAAGAAATGGAACATTTATACACCACCTTGTCTATGTATATTCCAAGAAAATGGAAATGAAATATTTGTGCAGGTAGTAAGAACAACTAAACCGACATATCACGGAATGTTTGTAGATAATTTCACATTCTTATGTTGTGTTTATTGTGCAATGATGTCATTATTCACATTCTTATGTTGAGTTTATTGTCCAATGATGTCATAATTCACAGCTCTGTGTTGTTTTTGTTAAAGATTTCGACCTGTTTACACGACAAACAATACCAAACCATAATTTGAACTGAATTGTCAGCTATATCAAATTCCTGTATTAATATAAATGAACAAATTGTAACCACATAATAAAACCAAGATTTATTTGCTTTGATATGATTATTTATTACTTTTATTTCTTGCTTGGCGGTGTTATGCCAAGACTGCAAATTAATAAAGGAGCCAAGACCCATCTTAGATCTTATGGGCATCCAAATAAATAAAATTTAATAAATAAAATAAATTTAAAATACAACTATATTTTGATGACACAATTGAACCCTGAGATCAGCGATTCAAAATCACATCTAAATAATAAATAAATAAAATGTCATTTGAAATAGAATGAATTAAAATGAAACACAATCAGTTATCAAATACAGGTGAACGTGCAAAAATGTCATCATCCATAAAGTTTTCGTTGTAGAGTGTCAACGGTATAGATGCTGTCAGAATCAGTGAATTGACAGGAGATTCTTACTTCTTCCGGATCCTAGGTCTCGCCTCTGATTCAAGGAACGCATGTATATTCACTGCTTTCTAATATAATGAACATTACTGTGATATTCCATCAGTTATTGTCGTTTCATTTCTTTTACTATGAATATATACCACATCTTTGAAGAACAATTAAACCAGAAACTATATATGATAAATAATTAAATATGTTGTCATCCACATTTAATTGAAGGAAATTGTCGCAAATGGTCGTGTTATGAAGATCCTCAGATACTGGAACAATTTATAAAATAAATACAACAAAATCCAAAAACGAAATCATAAATATATCAACGACAATTCATTCCTTAAATCTACGAACTAAAGTATTTGGGTATTTAACATTTATGCATAAGGGAATCATGGATAAATTGGAACCATAATATTTAATGTCCCCACAGTTTCGCGATAAGTGGGCGACAATAAAACGAAGTCGTATGGTACGCAGAAGCTAATTAAAAGGCATTGAAAAACACGTCACAAAAATATGTGACTGAGATGCACTTGTGTTGCCGACAAAGGATGTAATCAAACAGTACCATCAAAGAACACGCATTGAAAGTACGTAAATAAACTTCCATAAACAGGACAAGGAGCAACAGGTAACTCAGTATGCCAGTCCAGTTGGAATGGACATTAAGATCATTATGGAATTTACACAAAAGATATAAACACAAGATATACACATACATATGACATGATCTACCTATATAAAGGAAGCTAAGGTCATCTAGGGGTCCCGAATCACTGAGTTTCAGGAATTAATTTCCTCTTAAAAATGTTCGGCATTGTTATTCAAAGGTCCCCATCGTGTTAATCATGAACCATTTCTCAATTTCTACCAATTTTAACGGACAGCTTACCGTAACCATGCACAGATGATGGGCACGTCCAAACCATAAAATCGAAAAGCATGAAACCAGAGGACATTCAAAGAACACTAAGTGGAAAATAACAAAATATGTCTACTTGAAGAGCATATGTGAACCCCTATGATGGAGTGAGATCAGGTGCCCAGGGAGAGTGAGCATCTGCTTGCTAGACACACCCGTTACATATACCAAATAGAAGGAGTCAAATCGTGTAAAATCCATATATATTTATATATGGAGTCAAAGTAGGTAACCTGTTGTCAAATCTGTGTAAAATGATCGGATTCGGTCTCAGTCCAGAATATTATTTGAAAGTCTGGATAACGATATATCATATGGAGTAATAAGAGTCTCGTAACGAGCATAGTACTTCCCCAGTGACGTTGCTAGTCTAGCATATACATAACCCTGGTTAAGTAGCTTATCTGAAAGTCGCCTAGCCCTCAGAACAAAGTCATTGTAATTTGAACATGCCCTGGAATAACGTATTTAATGAGATATGAATACGCCGAATGCGGGCGATGATGGAATGTTGTTACTTATGAAAGGAATATTTGGGATAGCGAAATTGAGATCGTCACGTTTGTCAGAGTGAGGTTTTCAATTGACCATTAATGTGGAAAGACAACATACAATCTAAATACGAAGTGGAAGTACTACTTTCTGTGGTTTAAAAGCACTGATACGACACTCTTGAACAGAGTGCTGTGCAACAACTTGCTCAAGATGAAACCCTTCATTCCGGTCTTTGTAAAATTATTTTTCATCTTTTTGTTCAATCGGATGAAAAATTTTTCAACGTCCCTTCACCCTTGTGATTCAGGATGATAAGCAGTAGACTTTTACTGTCAATATTAGCGACTCTACCACTGGACACACTGAAACCATTTTAAATTGGCGTCAAATGTCCCAAACTAAAAAACAACAAGTATTGGAAGTACTTGTTGTTGCTGCTGCTGTAGTAGTAGTAGACGTAAAATAATATTAGTAGTAGTACAATTTTTTTTCAGTAGGATAATGGTAGTATTAGTTGAAGTAGAAGTAGGAGTCATTTTAGAAGTAGCAGCACCGATAATAGTAGTGGAAGGAGAAAATTTAAAAGAAATAGTAGCAGTATCTACTAGACCTGTCCTATAAGGACAAATACACCCACCCCCCCCGCGGCAACAAAGGTGAAATATGCAATAATTACCTCAAGATACATCACTAGTATTAGTGTATTGGATGTCTCACTTGTACATTTTGAGGTAAAATCAATGAAAATAATCTTCTTTGTGTACAATTTGACCTTGACGATATGAATTTTATTCAAGGTCATCACAGGTCCTTAGGTCATGGACAACAATTGTGTGAAATATAACCTTCCTTCAACGTAACAGGAAGAAGTTATGGCTCGGACAATAATTCTGGCTAAGTGTAGACTGTTGCCTTGAACTTGTAGATATCACCTTGGTTCAAGGTCATGACACAATCTTAAGTCAAGGAGAACAATTGTGTAAAATATAAAACGAACAAGTTACCACTCGGACAAGAATTCTGGCTACGTATGCACTATGATCTTGACCTTGTACATATGACCGTTGACACACCCTTGGGCCATGAACAACAGTTGTGTAAAATATTATCTTTTTCCAATGTGAAAGGAAGAAGTAATGTTTCGGACAATTTGCAGGGACAGAGACAGGCACACAGACACGAACATGCTCCGCACAATACGCATCTTTGATTCATGGATACCAATAAAATGAGGTATACTCCATAGCAATAACGAGTTATGAAACGTACAAGGATTTTTGCCATAGGTGCATTGTGACCTTAAACTTGGAAATATGATCTAGAACCAAGGTCAAGATACACCCTTGGGTTATGGACAACAATTGTGTGAAATATCCCGATTGAATATGGCATTAAGACGTTATAGTAAGTCCAAGGATTTCAGCTATTTGTGCACTGTGACCTTGACCTTAAAGATATGACCTATGGTGGAAATCAAAGCACACTCTTGAGAAAGGACAGCAACTGTGTGAAATGTTATACAGATACAAAATAGCGAACACGAATTTTGATCAGGCATGCACTTTAAAATCGACCTTAGAGATCAGAACTTCACTCAAGATCCTATTCCTTTGGTCATGAACAACAATTGTGGATTACATTATTCAAATCCAACTTGGCAGTGGGCAATATAACCTTGAACTTGAAAATATGACTTTGGATCGAGGTTGACACAGTATCCCTCTGTCTGTCCTTCTGTTCAAATTTGTCTGCTTACCCGCTTGTGGGATCTGGATATTTCAAACTTTTGTTGTACATGACCCAAGGGTGTGTCATGACCTTAACCCATGGTTATATTTTCAAGGACAAATGCATACACAACAAAGAATTTTGTCTGGGCTATAACTTCTTATCCCATATCGGATCTGAATAATATTCCACACAAATATCGTCAAAGTGAAGGTCAGAGTGCATACATAGCCAAAATCAATGTGCGGGCCATAACTTTTTGCTGCCATGTTGGATTATCATCCATGATAATATTTCGCACAATTGTTGTGCATGACCTAGTGGTGTGTCTTGACTTGACTCAAGATCAAATCTCGAAGGTCAAGGTCACACTAAATACTTGGTCAAAATCCATAAATAGGTCATAACTCCTTACTGCTATGTTGGATCTGGATAACATGTCACGCATTGTTGTACATGACTAAAAGGTGGTTCATGAACTTCACCCAACGTCATATCTAAAAGGTCAAGAGCACAGTGCGCACATGAAGAAAAAAAAACTTCTTACTGCCCGGGTGGATTTGGATAATATATCACACAACTGTAGTTCATGACCTTGATTCAAGATTGTATCGTCAAGGTCAAAGTGCACAGTTGTCAAGATAATATTCCCGACCAAAACTTCTTACTGTTATGGTGGATCTGGAGAACATTTCAAATAACTGTTGTCCATGTCCAAACGTCTGCCATGACCTCCACCGAAGGTCATATCTTCAAGGTCAAGGTCACAGTGCATACATAGCCGAAATCCTTGTACACGCCATAACTTCTTACTTCCAGAATGAATCTGGATAATATTTCACGCAATTTTTCATTTTCATAGTCCAAGTGTGTATCATGACCTTTTCTCAAGATCATATTTTCAAGGTCAAGGTCATAGTGCACGCATTTTCAAAATCCTTGTATGGGTTATAGCTCTTACTGCTATGTAGTATCTCTATAATATTAGATCCCATTGTTTTAAATGATCCAAAGTACCGTATTGTACGGGGCTTGTTGTTCGTCTTTGTGTCGGTCCATGAAATTCGTTTGGGTCATATTTTTTTTTTCATTTTGGAAGTAGGTCAAATTTTACACAATTGTTGTTCATGACCCAAAAGTGTGTGATGACCTGGAACCAAGGTTATATCTGCACGGTCAAGGTCACATTGCATACAACCAGAATTCTTGTCTGGACCAGAAGCCGGCGTGGCCTAGTGGTATCGTGCTGGACTCCTGATCGGGAGGCCAGGGTTCGATTCCCGCTCTGGTCATGCCGGTGTCCTGTCTTTCAGATGAGACAGTAAAAAACCGTCGTGATGTGCATGGCACATTAACGACCCCTCACTGCTTCGGGTGGGTCCGTTGCAAAGGTCAAAATTTGTATGTCCCGCATCAAGCAGATGCCGTCACCATATACGTGAAATATTCGTGGTGTGACGTTAAACAAAAATCAATCAATCAATCATCTGGACCATAACTTTTTCTTGTTACGCTGCGAGAAGAATATATTTACACAATTGTTCCTCTTGACCCATCTGTAATGAACTTGAAACAAGGTCATATCTAAAAGGTTAAGGTCACAGTGCACACAAACCAAATTGTTCTCGTTCATTATACCTCGAAATGTACAGGTGGGACATCCATTACACTCATACCAGTGATATATATTGGAATAAATTATTGCATGTTGCTCTATTTCGGATTCGGTGAATTTAAGTACTACTCCGTAAATGCAAACACCATGTATTTATTGATTGAACCAGAAACTTCACTTCATCTATTTAACTTCAAATATAACATCAGCCAGAAATACAATTTGTTGACTTCAGAATAGGTACAGAAAAAAATATGTGTAGATTAAAGTCTGAAACTCGATATAATAGCAATGAAATAAATCTATATGGCGAACAGAACATGTTTACATCATTCCATTCCATTTTTTCTAAATTAAGCAAATATAATTAAGTAGAAAATGTTAAAAAGATGTATTCCTTGCGTATGTTTAATGCCGAACTCCTTTACATCGTGTGTACAGCCATTTAAATGTACCATTATTTGTCCGACATTATAAATGTACATCTATACCTACTTAAATAACACATAACAAGATTAGAAGTCAGTGGAGTGAAGAGTCGTTGAAGTGAGAGAAGGAAGTCATCGAATTAACACGATTGTTTCACTCAGCGTGAAGGTATCAAATTTCACATTCCGCTGTACACAGTGCCCATCTTTTTGTTTACTGCTACTTAAGGATGAATTTCAAGATCAATTATTACTTTCATTGTTTGAGCATAGTCTGTTTTAAAATAGTTCATCGGGTCAATTTTGATTGGAATTCCTCATGAAAAATACTGTGTGTCAATACGCGTCCTAACCTAATTGAGTACACACCTAGAAACGTCACATTATCAGGATGAAGTATTAGAAATTGAAAGAGGGGCAGCGGAGGTGTGAGAAGGGTGTCATCTTTTTTTTTATGCAGATAACTAATTAAGGAGTAACGAGGGGAGCCACACTTTCAAAAATGGAAAAGATACAGTTATGTAAACGTTTTCTTTGAATATCGGTTAAAACTACAAGAACCCCCTCTTTCCACCCACTGGGTTTGACAATGGTATCAACATCATAGATGGCAAGCAAGATGTCTCCAGCTTTTCCTTTATCACAAGAAACACACCTCATCTCATAGAGAGTGACGTAATACGAAGCGTTCAAGTTCAAGCAGAAATCATACATTTTATTGTAAATTGCACATGCTGATCTGTATTAATACTGCACACTGAATATGTCAACCATGGGCGTTCTGCAAGGTATTCAGTTAGGGAGTCTACTTCAAAATGTGAACTTCAGTAATGTGTAAAAGTCCTATTTGTTAAGAACAAATACGTTGGTCAACATGATGAGGCATTAAACCATACTCTAAATCTGTTCTATTTGTTAAACAGACAAGAGTAATTTGTTCAAAGACACCCTATGCAACATATACGACATCTGATGATGCTGTTTCAAATGAAAATCTATAAAGGTGAGTGCATTTTTCTTGTTTAGGGGTATATGTGTATCGCTGTCAGTTTTGTGCGTTTAAGAGTAATTTTCGTAAGTTGGAAAGCATTGTAAGGGGTTTAATGAAAATAGAACTGTGTGTTATTCAAAAAGCGGAACGTATTTAAATGTAATGAAATGAAATTTAAAGATCTAAAGCTATATAATAAATAACCTATACGATTAAGCAAATAAGAGTTATCTTTTTTCCCCTTGGAAAGGTACAAAATGGTGTGAAATCAAGATTGTGTATTTGTATTATACCGCCCCTGCAAAACCTTATGACTTTAGTTGCTAAGCGATGAGTCAAGTTAACCAACGAGAGCGAATAAAGTAGTATACGTACTTTCCATTTGTTAAGGTAGCGATTACAAGACGTTACGCGATCAATTTATGTACTATCTAAATATTGAATTGTTACGTGTTCCCGTATTACCGTTATTTTTCCATAGACATATCAGTACATGATTGTGCTGCAGTTGCCATATTGGAACCCGGTTCATCAACACGTGTAATTGTTTTACTAACTAAATCTTACGACAATGGCGTAAGTTTACTAACGTACCTTCTTAATTCAACGAAATATGTTTCATACACCGGCGTGCGTACATGTACGTAAGGATCAGACTAGCGAGTTGATTGAGTTTACAGACAACAAATGCATGCATCAAATATATTGAAATTTTGCTTTTCATACATGTAAGTCCAAAAGTACTTCTTATAGTATTTATAACTTAAAAGATTGCGACACGCGCTAGACAATTTAACTTACATTACATAGAAACGATTAACTATTCAAATAAGTGCATATGTGTAATACATAGATTGGTAAAATCTAGCAGATCACGTATTGTGGCGAAATAGAAAAATAGAATCCTTCCTCCGATTCTTTTCAATTCAGTATTCATAACAATGTACATGACGATTGACATCCTCCTCAATGGCCCTAAAACGTAATAACCTAGTTCTAAATAATACAAAAAAAATATAATAATATCAAAATATTAAATTAAATCTATAGTTTAAGGGCCCGCCTTCCAAATCATCGAAATAGCAGCACAATCAAAGGGCATACCTTTGAAAAAATAAGAAATATAGAACAAAAGATAGGTAAATAGAAAACTGGGGTCAAAAACTAGGACTTAATGTTCTTTTATTAAAGGGGGAGGGGCGTACTGGTGCTCATACTTTTGAAGCATAAGATGTTAAGGCTTCATACTTTACATTTATGCTGCACTAAAACATCTTTAAAGGTTCACCTTAGATGAACAAGGTGGAGGGTCAAATGTCAAGAACTAGGACTTATCATTTTTTCACTTGGTTACTGAATTTCATTGCATATATATTTCACCAACACAATATATTCTTGATAACTTTAATTGAGATTCACCTGTGTAAGTGATAATCTAATGCACTTTGTTAGTAACACGCGATCTTATTGACTGTCCGATTAAAAAACTGCAAGGGTATTCACGATACCCCTGCAGTTTTTTATGACGTCACGATACCCTGCAGTTTCTGATTTGTGATGTCACGATACCCTGCAGTTTTTGTATATGACTGTGGTTAGCGAATTGGATTAGAAAACCTTAACTCTTGCTTCTAATTCTAATTATTTTGTCAAATGCATTAGAATGGCTAACGCCTCGCACTTAAACTTAATTTCTGACAGGGTATTCGCCGATACCCTTTCAGTTTTTGTAAAACACTCGCATGGTAACCCCTAAATCTCAAACAAAGCTGTGTTTTATCTTCAACTCAAGGTCATATTTCACAGGCCAAGGTTGATAAAAATTAATGTTTTAGGGGTAGAGTAAGATGGAGGTCATTCCTTCTCTTAGATATCTTGAATGATATATTGTTTAGAAAAGGGGGTTACGAAACCAAATATGAATGGTGTATTCATATTTTAACCAGGATCTACATGATATCCAGAAATCTCATATGAAAAAAATAAAAATTAAAACAATCAATGCGACATTTTTTTCGAGTGCCCCTTGCAATCGCAACTTTAATACAGAAGGGGCAATTATAAATACGACAAAATTGCTTCAAATGGCACCTGGTGGAGCAAAAGAAATGTAGGAATGTCTGGTTGATTTTTAATACAATTGGAGAGTCACGTTATGGAAAATATTTTCTCATGATAGTTTCTATCTCTTCTTGTCTGTCATGGGCCGAGGTTTAGCATTCAGTATTGAGTAAATAATTATATAGGAATATTGCTTGTATCATAAACGGTAAATATAGAAGTTAATAGAGGATAAAAATGAGAAGGCAGACCACTGTCACAGCTGAGGCATTGTAAATATCACTATATCTATTGTACCATTTTTACAGATAAACAATTTCCGACCGGCATAGCCCGTTCTATGGCGAGGTTATGAAATATTAGAGGCAGTTCAGAAGAGATTGGTGGCTTTTTTGCTGCAAATGTACATATCATAGACAGATGATAATTTTGAAAACAGTCAATTGGTATGATTAATTTTTTTTACGGGAAATACTGGATCTTTTGCTGTGTATGGGTAAACTCGTAGATATACAACCGTTTACATTTATGCTTCTTAGCAGAAAGAGCACACAAAATTGACTTTAATAAATGAAAAGATAATGACTTTAAATCATTTGGCAAGATATTCTGTAAAATTACATTTTACATTTGTTTTCCTCCTTTCTATCTCGTTATATCAAAAAAGAACATCGTAAATGCCGATACATATAAAAAAAGAAATTTTCTTTGACGACGTAAATAAGAGTAACCTTTCTTTGTCTTATAAAGGAGAAAAATAAAGTGTAATCCACGTTACGATTTGAGTTTATAGTATCCCTATAGAAATTGACATGGTTCTACTTACTAAGCAAGGGATCGAAATGATCAATTCATTAGCCGAAATGACCAAGGGCCATGTATCACATATATTGATTTGGTTCTGTCTTTCAATAAATAAAGGAACATGATAACTAGTTAAATATTGCTTTAAGTGACACCTGAAGTGGCTACTTCAAAAGAAAACGTATGCATGGCTCTTTCAATCTGCTTTTTACGCAACAGTATCTGTTAACTAGGGTCAGTATTATACACTTATGGGTCACTTTCGGTGAAACGGTGAATCATAATGAATCTATGGAAAATACACGGCCGCTGTGATGTTTCTCATTAAAATGGTATCTAGTGTTTCACATGTTCATGTTTCTCTATATATGGTCGCATGTGATGTTTGGTTAAAGTAGAGTTAACGCCAGAATTGTTCACCATAGCCTGTCTCGAGTTTGTCATCATCAAACATCTCTGTCTGTCGGTCTGTGTGTGCGTCTGATGAGGAGGTTTGTTTCCATTCATAACCTAAACATTTTCAATGAAAATAGGGAAATGTGTCCATTTACAAAATAACAAAGAATGACATTTTTGAAAGAAAGACTGAAACCATAATATCACCCTGATTCTCTCAACGGTTTCATCAGCATCATAGTAACACCACCCCTTCCCCTTGTATACGTCAATAGCATATTAAATGTAATAGTTTATACGACATTCCGTTACAAACATACTTTGTTAGTCCTTTTAACCGGTTCAGTATTCAGTGGAGAGTAGTCAAATGGAGATAAATCATTCACCACCTAGTATCAATTATGTAGATAGAAAGTTTCACCTAAAGGTGTAGGACAATGCGGAATGCTATGATTAAGTTCGTATGTTTAACACTTCCCTGGATCTAATCAGTGATCCTTAAGCGAAACAAAATATCAAACACATGTATGCAGTCGATAGATGACATGAAGGACTGAGGTGAATAAGGAAGCAATAGCAAACTACTATAGTACTATAGTTTATTTGCAAAGAACCATATGGTTTATATGCATACAAGAAGTACAAAATTCTCAAAAGACATACAGAGTGAACGATCAGACAGATGAAGATTAGCAGTTAACTGTTACACAGTAAATTAGAGATAATTAAATTGAAGAGGACAGACAATGAACTAACCATACATATAAATGAATATATATAAACATGTATATACAAATTTTACTTAACCTAGGGGATCGAAACTAAATAGTAAACACACAATAGAAAACAACAGGTAAATCACACTCTCAGATCTCTTATTTGAGAAGCCTGTTTCAGAAATCTCCCAAAGTTACATAACTGTTTTTTGTTTTCAATCGAGAAAAGACGTACAAGTTTGAACATTGAGGGTCGAATCCAGTAATATGGTTTAATATATACCCTTCGGATATCAGAGTACGCAGGACAAATACTCGTCCTCGACCGTGTCCAAGCAAAAAGGGCAGACACGATTATTTCTACTCTGTTATATCTACCTTGTTCGATACAAAGTGAATGTGAAGATAATCTAAATTTAGACAAAAGCACAACTAAATCATCTGGAAGAGATTTATGAAGATAATATTGAAGCGTAAACGAGCTGGTAAGGTATCTGTACATGAAACATTTAGAAGAAGTTTCAAAAAATACGTTTCTCTCCTTCAGAAAATATCAGTCAGTCGCTGTTTGAAAATATACAGGATTGCATTCTCATCTTTAACACCTTGATCGTTCCAAACTTCACCAAAACCAACTCTACATAAGATATTTTCTACATTAAATAACCAGCTGTTTTCATACATATTTAAAAACATTTCGTCCAAAAGTGAGCGCAATATACAATTACTTGTTTTCAAGAGCTTTAACCAATACTTAATTACTCTAACAGTACGAAAAATCTTTAATGGAAGTCTACCAAGTTCAGTATAAACCATGAAGTTAGGGGTACTGCGTTTAACCTTTAAAATTCTTTTACAAAAAATACAAGTGCACTGTTTCAATATCTTGTCCCTGATGAAGACCCCATATTTCACAGCCATAGTTTAGAACACATGAAACATATGTATCGAAAAAATTGAGTTCCGATTTAACATTTAAAGAATAATCATTACATTATTTTAAAACACCAAACATACATTTTTACCTAGCATGGCAAGTATACTTTGAGTTTTATGGAATTTACCATTAAAATTCAATGTGACACCTAAATAGTTAAAAGATGAGACAACTTCAATTTTCGAATCGTTAAAAAACCAATTATCGTCCTTACCCAACTTTCCATTATTCCTGAAAACAACAATTTTGGTTTTTTCGGTATTTACAGAAATGTACCATTCGGTACAATAACAGCTCAATTGATCAAGAATATGTTGTAGACCATTACGACTTTCAGATCACAAAACAGCATACATGAGTAAGAACATAGCAATATCCTGCAAATAAACTGACTCACAGGAATTACGTATTAAACACATTTGAAGATCGTTTATGTACAAAGAAAATAAAAATGAAGACAAGGGCTCGCCTTGCATCAAAGCGTTTGTTCAAGAGAACATTTCTGAAAGGTTGCTTTTGTAACGAACACAAGCTTTTACCCAAGCATATAACTGTTTATTGATAGTAAGTAGCTTCCCGGTGACACCACTACTAGCAAGCTGATAAAATAACTTGTATCTATTTACAGAGTCGAAAACTTTGCGATAATCCACAAAACAGCAATACAATTTCTTCTTAGAACTCAAAAACCTAGAGACTAAAGACTGTAAAGCGAATATGGCGTCAGTTGTACCGAACCCAGATTTGAAACCGAACTTGGCATCAGTAATTATATTATTATCAGAAGACCACTTCGATAATCTATTATTAAAGACAGATGTAAAAATCTTTGCCAAATTACTAATAATGGTGATCCCTCTATAATTATTTGTATTATTGGTATCACCTTTTTTGTGAAGAGGTAAAATTATACCTTCCGACCAGCTAGATGGAAAAACACCATTGTCAAATATACAGTTAAAAAGTTTACAAAGCATTGGAGACAAGATGTCACAAAATTTAATAAAGTATTCATTCAGAAGATGATCAGTGCCTGTAGCTTTTCCAGCTTTCAAGCGCTTTATAACATATGATATTTCGTTTTCACATATAGGTATATTCAATTCATCAAAAATAGAAACATCGTGATCATCATTGACATCACTATTCTCATCCTGACCAACGTTACAAATTTCTTTAAAATGCATGTAAAAATCATTAATTGACAATGCACTGTGTACTGTTTTATTTTTTTCTGAAAGATTCTATAAAACTGTTTTGGATTGTGCTTTCTAACATAGCTCAATATATTACCCTCATGTCGTAAATACTGCCTCTTGATTTTACTACAGTAACGTTTATACACCCTCTTACAAGTCACAAGATTATTTCGATTAAAATCAGATCTGTTTGAGTTGCAAATACGTAACGCACATCTATAATCATGGTACAAAGATTTACACCTGGAATCAAACCAAGGTTTGTCCGATGCTTTGATCTTCTTATGAGACACTATAGTTTTCATACAATATTTACTGAAAACATCATTCAAAACGTCAGCAAATATATTTACACCTTGATCAATACGCAAATTAGAAGATTGCATATCATCAATAACACCTTGTAAATCAGACACCCTTTCATTCAAATCCGCCTTCATACTCTCCAACATATCACCGTTCCACTTACATACATTTACAGTGTTATCATTCAAGCACTCACCAACTGTTCGAATCATAGACGGACAACCAATATTCAATTTGAATTCTAAAATGGCATGATCCGACCATTTATTAAAGTCGTTCACGTGCATTTCCTGAATTAAATTATAGTTGTCCTTGTCAACTAAAACATAATCGATAACGCTTGACCCAAGGTGATTAAAAACCGTAACTCTACCGTTCTTGTCACCTTCCGTACGGCCATTACATACTCTCATACCGCTGGTTATGCAAAGGTCCAGGAGCTTTCTACCGAAAGTATTCGTAACGGTATCTTCTGAATGCCTTAATCCGCCACCAACATCATTAACATAAGAGAAAATAGATGGAAGATGGTCAACGAGAGTTGATGATATAATGCGTCTAATTCGATATAATCCTTTCCCAATCCAATACGGCTATTGAGATCGCCCGTAATAACTACCACCCCTTTGTCTTTAAACTCAGCTATGTCACCCATGAGGCAATCAAACAGATCAATATCGTAGACATTATAGAAAACATTGTGCTCATGAGGAATATAGGAAAAGCATATATAAATATTTTGACCACTATTATCTAAGATTTGAAACCAGATGATACTATCCCCGACACATTTGATAAATTTAATAGAGTTAACTAAAAGTGCCTATACAAGATTATGAGACCGCCTCCCTTAGCTTTTAGACGGGGATACGACAAATAAGAAAATTCAGACAAAGCAATATTAAGATCCAGATTTTCATTAGTTTGCCAACATTCTGAAAGAAAAATTATATCAAAGCTCACTAGAGTATAACAGAAATCAGGATCATTTAGTTTATGAACAATTCCCCTATTTACATTCCACGATGCTACCCGAAGGTAAGAGTTAAGTTGTGTGCCCTCAACACTGTCCTATGCCCTATCCTGGTTGCGTGACTGCGCAACAGGTGCTCGTCGGCTCGGCGTATACAACACATTGTTGATATACAGCTTGTTATATACGAGTCTTGTTGAATTTCCTTTCCTGCGCTCTTCCTTCATAACCTGGATCAGCTCCCGACGTTGGTCATTGATTTCAGCTGGGAAGTGCTCGTTGATGAAATATCGAGTGCCCCGCAGCTCCTTGGATCGGTACCTGACATCCTGACGTTGCCTGTAATCACCAAATGTGGCTAAAATTACTCTTGGCGAAGTAGGCCCATTCAAGCGGTGTACCCGGTCGAACTTAATACTGCTCACTAACTCGGACGCCATATGAAGTTGATCGGTTAGAAATTTCCTCAATACGTTCTCTGTGACGTCAGGGGTTTCACCGGGTGTCTCTGCGATCCCAGAGAAAAGCAGGTTGTCCAGCAAGGACCTGGCCTTCACATCAATAATGTCTAACTTCAGCGCCTTGTTCTGTTCTTCAAGATTATAGATTCTATCAGACATATTTTTCAACTCAAATTCAACACTATCTGTTTTGTCACAAACCGCTTCGACAATGTTCTTAGTTCTCGCAACACTCTCTGCCACCTCTGACTGCACCCGGTTCACATCCTTTTCAAATTTAGAAATTTTGACATCCAACAAATTCACTTTATTGTCTAACGCCTACAACCTCTCGAGCTTTCTTGTTACTTCACACAGTTTTACATCAAAAGATACTTGTAAAGCATTGAATTTATGAACAAGGTTTCTGGCCCAGGCAGGGGCATCCTGGAGTGCTGATTCCGAGGAATCAGATAAGGGGATCGAATCTAATCTAGGAGTAGATGTAACGTTTGCACCAGTGTCTGTTGATTTACCATACAGTATAGACTGCGTATCGTTTAAAAGTCTACTCACTGGCATGGACTCGTTCGCACTTTCGTCTGTGGATGCGTATTCTTCCTTTTCTTGCTGTTTTACCCATTTCTACTCTATGATTCAATGATTCTTTATTCAATGCAAACACCTGAGCTACTCGAGAACACGTCCGTCCACCTGAACGGTCACTCACTCACTCGTGTGACTACAGTCCCCGTGTTTGTTCCGAACAAAATGATATTTTGTTTCACATTTTGCAGTAAACCCCTATGTAATAAGTAAGCAATTACGGACAATCATGCCATGTAACTTCCATCTGTTAAAATCATTTGACAAATTTAGGATTTATCTTCTTATTAATCATATTATTAAAACAGATCAATACAATACAGTTTCACATGTGACATTATTCAATTTGATATGATTAAATTGGTTTTACCAGAATTATGATCTTCACCTTTTTTCATTCATAGCATACTTACAGTTTCTATGGGATATGATAACGTCAGAAATAAAGAATTGATTATCATAAAACTTATACAGAATGCTCTGATAAAATAGAAGACTATACCTTCCGATCTGGAAATATGCTTTTGGTTCTTGTTGGTTAATTGGTGTTTTACGTCGCTTTAAACAATTTTTCAGTTATATCGCGACAAAGAAGAAGGAGTTAATTAACCTCTTAAATATAGTGACGCAACCCGAGAATCGAACCCGGATTGTCGGCGCCGCAAGCCAAGAAAATTTACCACCACACCAAGTCTGCCCCCATGGAAATAAGCCATGAGAAAATATCCCGTTCACTGATCTCATCAACTCAAACAGGAAATGTGTAGCATTGAATCATTTGAGATATAACCAACCATTTAGCCGTAAGCGTGCAGTGCAGTGATAATTAAAATTTTACAAATAGAAAAAATATGTCTGCAAGTCTTGCATTTACATAGTAATGGATTTGTTGAGAGGAAAAAAAAAAACACATGTGAAGGGCTATCAGGTTCTTGGGGGAGACACATATAATTCATATCCCCCTTAGTTTTCTTTTTTTAATCACATTAGTTTCTTATGTGTAAAAGAGTATGAACCAGATGAAGAATGATAACATATAAATTTTATTTTAACTGAAATGCGAATATTCTTTATCAACGGAAAACCAAAATAAGCGACTGCTAGATTTGTATACTTATCAGGTTACAAGTGTATGACCGTTTTGCACCAACTAGCCCTTTTCTTCAACCGGAAAAAGGTCTTAAATAGGACCCAAATATATATTAATAGCTCCAAAATTTTCTTATAGTACAGAGTAAATGTACTCTGACCTGTGATATGCACTTTATATCAACAACCAATGAATTCTGATCTATATACTCTATATAAATTTGTTATTTTGGATTTTTGTTCAATGACAAATCATATGAGATGTCAATTTTATTTGTAAGAGGTAAACTTACACTTCCAACATTTTACCTCGGCTGCAAAATAATATTATGACTTATAAGATTCGATAGGGTCTAGCCAACGCAGTTAATATTGCTCTTGTATTACATTATACTGCCTTCGTTCCTTTTTCAAGTCCTTATCGTGTTACTTCACCCTTTTCCATCATTTTCAGCGATTTAAGAGTGTGAAGTGACAAACATATAAACATCGACTTTAACTAGATGTTTTCGTCTCCCTTTTCTTTTTCTATTAAGGATAATTATTTTATTAAATAGTATTACAAAATACTGAACGTCATGATACTACAAATATTTAATGTCATATTAAGATTACATTTCGCGATGAAGAAAATAGGAGTTACCTTTCTTTCCACATTGAACGGTATATACGTTCTATATTAATTTTCAATGTGATATGTTTATGTGGTATGCGTGTACCACAAATATTAATTCATTTTAGAATACATTTGAAATGTACATGTGTTTACTAAAGTTGCGTATTTCAGTGTAATGGATGCCACAGTTGATTTCTTTCAACCCGGAAATTTTGATACAGTATTTAAGAAAACTATTTTATCAATGTTTTACAGCCCTGATTTGCTCAGACTGCTTTAACAAACATTCATCTATATAAACCATTATTTTGACCAATATTAAAAAAAAGAGAGAGATGGAGGATGGCGGGAGGACTCTATTGAAACAACACACATCTTGTGATAGTTCCGATCACAATGATATCAAGGGTCCCATCTTGCAGTAAACGAGTATCCCTCCATTTATCGCTATATATATGAATGTTTTCAAGAGAAGCATTGTTTGTAGATATATCTAAAACCTCTCATTCTTTAGTAGATCCCGTAAGTAAGAATTTAGAGTTTGTTTCGTCTCTTTATATTCATTAGAAAACAGTACTCGTAATGTAACAATAATAGGTATCGGATGTAGAAATATTCGAAAACTGCATGGACAGAGGAGGTCGCTTATTAGCTGTAGCTTTTGGAAAACAAAATAAGGAGTACGTTCATATTACAAAATATAAAAACAGATATCACCTCTTTGCACGGAAACGGGAAAATGGGGCATCCCTGTATACCCCAGGAACTGCAAATTGTATGAGTTCGCGCTAATGATAAGTTTGTAAACAGGACTAAATTGATCACAGTATAGGGAGCATATTTTTAGAGGATATTACGAATTCTTCGATGTTCATTTTATATATAGTTATTGTGGGACAACCTGGGTGAGCAGCATCTTTAATAATGTAAAGATGATGGATAAATCCAAACCACAAGTCCAAAAATCATGAAACCATAGGACATACAAAATCAGTGAAAATGAAAAACAAATGGAAAATAACAAAATATGTCTACTTGAAGAGCATATGTGAACCCCTGTGATGGAGTGAGATCAGGTGCCCGGGGAGAGTAAATTTCTGCTGTCCAGCCATAAATTTCACTCGCCAGCTGTAAATCTGGTACACTTCATTGCAAATATTTTAATGCAGGATAGCGACTTATGTTTTATGTACACCCTTATTTCAAATACATTTTCTTCTCCTTTATCATCTAAAAGGCGACATACATCGTAAAATGTAGGTGTTCTTGTTGGCGACACCTACCTTGTGATACAGTGAACTATATTTCTAATAGACGTGATTTTCATTTCCCATTGCACGATTTGCGAATATAAATGCCAATTTGGGCCATTTTACATGATATTTAATAGTTTCAAATATATCATTTTACCTTGATTTCCTCACCTGTTACTTAGTGTTAAAATTAAACAAAAATGACTTTGAATAATAAATAAAAAAAAATTAAACCGTTATCCCCCTCCTTCTGTTAGGGTTGGAGGAGTGTTTCTTTTGTTAAAACAGCATACTCCAAATTAATTTAGATTAGTATGGCAGACTTTTGTCTAAACTCAAGTCCGGGGCTTGATGTCGGATAGTATTCGTTGTTGGAGAAAAGCTCATACTTGCCGACAGTTCCTTTTGACTCTAACCCGAAATAAAAGTTTGACTTGAGTTGAATGGTTTAAGTGACGGTAAAACATTTCTTAATCACACGAAATCAACATGGCTCTTGTATATGCTGCCTACACTACTGTTTAAACCCCTTTCAGACCACCTCTCCCTTTTCCGTCATTTAATCAAGTTCAAAAGTGAGAAATATTAAAGGTATTCAGCTTCCATAACATGGACATATATACAGACACTTGTGCACGTGCGTTTCCAACACCGGAATTTCAATTAGGCAGGATTTCTTGTCTTGAATGGGAAAATTTGACTTCGTATTCTTGTCTGTTTCGTGTATTCGTGCGTGTATATTTATGTATTTACCTCCTCGACTTAAAAGGTTGTTACAGGACTTTTGCGACGGGTGTTGCATGCAACCATGGGACGCTTACTCCTCCCGGGCACCTGTTCTCACCTCGATTTTATTGGATATGGTTTACCCTTCGGTCCTTCTTCGTTTTTTATTTCCACTCTCTCATCTCTAGTATTTATTATTGTTTTTCTGATTAAAGATGCATTTTTTTTTTCTTAAATGTAAAATGTGAAAGGAACTGGTGTGGCACTAACAACAGTATACCACAGAGGACATTCACGGACCCCTGAAATTCAGAGGAGAGACTGTGTGCCCAGGACAAGTCAGTATAATACAAAACACACCTTTGACATATTGTAAAGATTTAAAGCCAGATTATGATTGCCTTCCTTGACGAAATAAACAGGTGTTACCTTTCTTTGCCTTGTAAAAATAGATGTAATGTGTGGAATACAATATGTAGATAATTTTATCATACCACCACAGGGAATGTAATTATCGTCAGTTTAACGAAATTGAACTTGGTGACTAAAGCATGTGTCGAATTGTTCAATGTTCTAGAAGAATTTTTTTCTTTATTTGTTATCATATAATAGATAATATCGAGTTATGCGACAGCTGACGAGGGTATTTCTAATGAAAGCGTACATTTGTATATATAAATGTACATGTATTACTGCACCCATTTTAGCGCAGAGGCAAACATAATGCGGATTTGGGAGTTAAAACGGAAAATGATTTAGCGCATCTCTTAATCGAAAATAAAACAGACCCTTGGTTTATCTTACTAACTAACAAAGCATTATTAGCGTGTATTTAAATTACCGAATAAAGAGTAGCTATAAATACCCCCCCCCCTTTTTTTTTGTTTGGGGGGAGGGCGGTTCTTCAACTAAAGTAACATAATACTAATTTAAATTAATCATCATGAACTATTGTTTAACATGGCACGGGTGCTATGTCGATCAGTATTTAAAAAAAAAAATTAAGTCGGGAAAATTTTACCCAATTTTTATTTCGCCTCGACCTCGAAATAAATACACAACGGAGATGATTGGTAATTAGTTTTTTAGCCCACACAGACCAAATGGATGTTTCATGATAAGGTTCTTGTCCCTTCTCCAACTCCCTATCGGATCATCCCTTCCTTCCCATCAATTTAGCGACCTGAAAAATTGTGATGTAGTAAAAGTAATCAATTTTCACTCTCTTAAATTGTTTTTGTCTCTCTAATTTTTTTCTGATATAGAAAGTGATTATATTGTCTTTCCTAAAAAGTACAACATTTAAACCAAACTGACTGTACAGTTTCGTGATGAAGGAAATAAGAGTTACCTTTCTTTCTTTTGAAAAAAGATCAATGTAATGTGTTAATAATATTAAAGTAATATTAAAGTAAATATTTCCTGAATACCTTTACCGCATGATTATATGCATTACGGCATTATTTTTGGCATCTTGATTTTTGCAGTTAAGCCTGCATCATATAACCCAATGGTCAAAGCGATGTCACGAGGTCGTCATGTTATGATTTGGCGAGGTTTTTTTGCCACATTGTGTAATTGTACATTGCCTTATAACAACTGCCGATAAAATATTCGATGTCTGTTGCCAATATTACATATAAACCACGTCGCATGGGAGTGTAAGGTAGAAGCTACATTTAAATGTATGATGAAGGGAAATAATATGTGGTTGGTCCCACAAAGGGCGATTTCTACACAAAAATCACGTACAATTGACAAACAAGTGCCGATGTATTTATTGTCATTTCTTCTCTGTGGTACTTTTCAAAAAAAAAAAAGAACCCACTAATTCACCTATTCCGTAGAATATTGGAAATAGTTAGAGTGGTGTCATTGACGAGACTAAAACTCCTTGAAGTGAAGGAAACCATTTTTTTTTTTTGTCTTATTGATTGATGAGTGTTTTACATGACTTCACGATTATTTCACGTATATTGTTACAACATTTGCCTGATGCATTGCATACAAATTTATAATTTGGCAACGGACCTACCCGAAGCAGTGAGGGATCCTTTACGTGCCACGCTTCCCGTGACACATGACCTCGGTTTTTACTGTCGCATCCGAAAGACAGAACACAGATGTGCCAAGGGCGAGAGTCGAACCCAGGACTTCTCGATCACAAGCAGAGCATCTTATCCATAAGCCACACCGGCTTCTTCTTTTTCATATAAAACGTTAATTTCTTACGCGTTATACAGATAATATGGAACAAAAAAAAAAGGGGGGGGGTTTCATACCTCAGTTGTAAGACATGATTGTTTTTTAAAGTTAAATTATCTGGTTCCTATGGATCTGACGTGCAGATTAAATTTATGTCCTTGGTACATGTAGATAAAAGATCCCTGTTCTGCATTGTAAATTTAAAGGGCAATTACGTCGTACGACGAAAGAGTGGGTTATTTAAACGAAAATACGTGAATGCCTTTTGTGTATTTCTGTAAGGATATGCACTTATCAATTGCGTTTAAAGTCACATGTAGTAGGTCTATAATCACCCTTCTTGGTAAGACGCATAAGAGTATGAACGTTAACAAGTAATTGTGACTCGGAATTTTTGGTAATTATTGAAAATAACCACATCTTTTCTTGGAGAAATAGCCTTTATATATGGAAGCTGTATAAAATAGAGATAGGCCAGAAATGCGGTACAAAAATGTGAGTAAAAAATGTTTTTGAATTTTGTTAATTCTCTTCGCTTACGCTTTTGTGTGACAATTCTGACGAATACATTTCTCTTTTTTTAAACTGCCTGGCTGGATACATCAACACCAATATGACTCTTATTTTTTAATCGTATCTCTGTATCTTATGGCTTCATGTTCTGAAAAAAAAAATCCATTTACTTGTTAAAATATCCAGTCTACGATTCAGAAATGTTTGAGGGGAGGGGTGTGTGTCGCCAATTAGCTGTATTTTTCAAGATAGAAATAAGGGGTTTTACAGGAAAGATAAACAATTACACATTGATGGACGTCATAGTTTATACGTTAGTATAAATATTATCTGTCGTCGCATGTATACAAATCCTTTTGCAAGCCAAGATCAAGAATAATGAGATCGTTTTCATTTGTTCTAAATGGTATAACATAAAAGGAATACAGTTGGACATCAGATAGTGAATCATAAAGTGGTGATTTATGAAGCAGTTTACTGCGTATGAGATGTCTGCATTAATAACAATACGGTAAATCGGCAATATGTCACTTATAATTTAAAGAACCTGCAGGTTATATTCAACACTCAATACAATGAAACGTATCCACTCAAAGTCGTAAAAAAAAAATAACTTGTCTACTGTGATCTACATAGAACCAATCTTTTTTTTTTTAATGTTTTATTCCAAAGACTTGGTATGGAAGTAAAGATGAATAGCAGAATTGATCCTCCGATGATTGCTTAAGTGGCAAAACTTCGTCTGTTATTTTACCGCAGATGCATACTATGCCCCAACACTTTCCAATTTGATGATAAAGTATTTAACAAATTCAGTAAGACAAATTAGAACCGAAATCTATTTTCATTGACAAACTACACAATTTGCTCACGACTTATGCATGCGATAGACTTAGCGAATTTGAATAACTCAGTTCATATTTTGTTATATTCTTTGAATAATTGTAACTATCAACAAATGTAGCTTAATATTCAGTACAAACCTGTCACTATTAAAGAGCAGATTTTCAGATTTTCCTAACAGTAGGAGAAAAGAGAGTCTATGATTGTAATTCTGTCTACAAGGAAACTGATATGGGTTTCAGATTTAAGAAAAACAAAAGTGAGCATGTCGGAAAGAGTTTCGCACTTCTTTTCAGTCTGTGAACTTTTTTTTGTATGTGCTTTCGGAAACAGAACCATAAACCTTTAACTATTTATATCAAACTGGCTCGTGGGTGTCCTGTTATTTGGATGAAAAACTAAAAGTTGATGGCTGATACCTCTGTAGATTTGGCTTATAAAACATTCATTGCTGTTTATAGGTCAATTATGCATGCAATTACACATTGTCAGCCACCTGGCCTTTATGAAGTGTAGAAAAAGGAATGTTACAGAAGTGTGTGAGATATATTTTGCACTATAAGAGAAACATTAGCTTGTAGAAGAGAGTGTGGTTCTGTGTGTCTGATAAAAGGGAGGGTTGTTGACGGTGTTGAGCCATCAGGAACGCCAGAGTTAATATGCTGTAAGCTTTTTCTTTACCCAAAGAACTGCTTCTAGGTAGAAAACAATGCCTATAGATTCAATGTGCAGGTAGGATTATCCATGTCCCACACTTGAAAGAAATACGATTTCAAAATTGTTGTTTGGGGTGTTGTTAGCTACTTTGACAAGTGGAGGTTTATATGTAGTGGGTAAGAACCATTCGTATACATTGTGATGCTGTTGAGCAGGGGCATTTTACTATGGAACACTGCAATCCCAGTCTTGTCTACTCCCAACCACCATGTATATAGCTACCCATAGGTCACGGAAATTCGAGTAACTTCATGCGAAAACTGAAATTACCAGAACAACCACTGTGAATGTGTGTATTTCTTTTTGGTTCATTTTTCATCCATGTCAACTATCATTAACTATTTACTGATTCATCTATTCCCTACAATATTGCAATTTAGTTAAATGGTGTTATTTACTAGTCCTTGAAATGAATGACACTTTTTCCAGTTCATCTTGCATTCGTAGAATATTTCTACAAAATGGTCAGGACAAAGAAAGCAACTAATAAAACTTTCGACTATCGGACACGTTTGTCAAAGGTTATTTTTTTTTTTTGTATTTAAATCTGACCTTTCAAAGCGAGGAAAATATTAAATCTATGTCCCGGGCACCGGCATTTATCAGCACACGAATTACTTTAATCTGTTCTCTTATAACGTAAAATGTAATTAGTTCCAATTTACTGGAATCCGTTTTGACTGATTTACCAGAACGATGCATCTTGATTAAGATAAGAAATTTAAAATAATGATAATCTAAATACAGCAATCCACCAACGTAATACTGGACGTTTAAAATCCTTTTTAAATATTACTAAGAGGTCTCTCCGGCTTAAGAAAGATATTGAAAAAAATTGTAAAAAAGACAATGCTGTCGTTCGAGGACAAGATTCTTTTCATTGCGTCTGTTGAAAAAGAAGATTTATAGTGTGGATATAGAACAAAAATTATGTAACGAACCGTTTGAGCAAGTTATGAGTTTTTTAATCCCTTAGCTTCAGTCTGATATTTAGAACTGATACATTCCTCTTTGTATACACTCCCCCACTGGATAAAATTCATACACACACACACACACACACACAGACACACACACACACACACACACACACACACACACATACACACACAGTACTACGTACGGTGTTTACCTCAAGACAAGTAATGAGAAAGACTAGTGTGAACTGTTTAAAGCATTTTTATATAAAAAAGTGGAAAATACAAGTGACGACACCTTAAGTGGATTTGCATAATGAAAACCTTCTGAAGGAAATACTAGTGGCAACATCTTTACACAATGTAAAATCTATATACATTATACATACAAAGAAATGAACCATTATTTGACAACTACTTTTTATATTATTTAACCCTTTGCTACTTTATTGTTTACAAAATGTACTGTGGATGTAATACATATGAAAATGAAAGAAAAATCAAGAGGGGTGAAGGATGGCTGAAGTACAGGAAGGAAGCTATTGAAATAATAGGGCCCCTGTTTCCTACATTGCCGTACATGCATTTCCTCCTTATACGCTACAATAGATAAGTATGTATTGAATGGTAGAAATAACTTTGCTAGGTAGATCAACATCATTCTAATAATTATTTTCATGCGTCCGTCGAAAGACGGGACGTATTATGTATGGTGATGTCCGTCCGCTATGGAAAGCGATAATTTTAGCAAACGTCGGCCGTTTTTCCATGACACTCATACAAAATGCTTCAATCGTGTAGGGAAAGCCGCCTCTCGATTTACAGCTAAATCCGTTTTCTCGTTAGAGTTATGTGACTTGAATTTTATATTTACCATGAAAAAATACTATGGAACGCGATAACGTTACTAAACGTCAGGGGTTTTTTTCATGAAACTCATACAGAATGCTTAAATTGTGTAGGGGGAGCCGAATTTTGACTGTGAACCAATTCCGTTTTGTCGTTCCGGCGTTATAGGACTTGAATTTTATTTTTACTATTATAAAATGCTATGGATTACGATAACTTAATTAAACATTAGTTGTCATAACTCATACAGAATGCTTAAACAGTGTGAAGGGGAAGCCGCTTGTCAATATTCGGCAAAGGGCAAGGGTAAGTAACAATACTGTGACGGCCTCGAATTTAAGGGATTTTTTTAAAATATGTTTTTAGATTTTATGTTATTAATTAACTTAAATAAGACTTACATTTTCCTTTGCTAACAAGGCATAGTCAAAAACATTGATATTCTTGTGCTACAGGACGATGAAGTAGTGCATGATAGCAGAAAATGTCAAAAATCAACGAGATTTTTAGTTTCACATGGAAAATTAGAATTGGCCCAATGAATGTTTATTGACAAAATTTCGCATATTTGTGAGAAATAAGGAGTTCAATCACTACAAAATATATTTAATGAGCACTTATGGGGCCAACCTTAAGATAAAACTTTTTTAAAATGTCGCGTGTAAAAGTTTCCGTATTCTCCCAAATTGTGTTGTGCAATATTTTTCACCGTAATATTTCCATTGAAGCAGATGAAGATCAAAGCATAATAATTCCTTTTCCCGTAGGGTCCCATTATAAATTACCAAATTTCAATCAAGATTTACATAACGTTCTGCATCTTAGCTTTGTATAACCCATATATCAAAACGTTTGTCAGACCCTCTTCTGGACCCTCTTCTATCAGAATTTTAACAGTTTACTATTTTGAAATTGTTTGAAACGGGTCGGCCCCCCCCCCCCCCCCAAAAAAAAAAAAAAAAAAAAAACAAAACAAAAACGAAAACAAAAACAAAACAAAACAAAAAAAACAAAACAAAAACAAAACAAACAAAAACAAAACAAAAAAAAAAAAACTCAAAGAATACAAACAAAAACAATTGCCAAATTTCAAATGTAAAGAACTTTTTTCTAGGTCATAAAATCTTTTCATTAGCAAAATGATAAAAATTTCTGATTTTACCGTACAATCAGTCTTTAATTATACATTGATCTTAAATAATTTCATCCAATCAGAACCCCTGATACAATGAATAGTAGTCCATCTCTTTTTACTGCAGATCAGCCAATCACACGTCATGTTAATTCTTCGACCTATACAAGACCATATAGTGATATACTATAGATATTTTATTTCCTCGCAACAGCCTTGCAAGGAGGAGGGGGGGGGGGGTATTGTAATAATACTGTCGTATGTGGGTGAGTGAATGGGTGCATGTGTCTGACAGGAAACCTCGTAGACACCCTAGACCTCAGAGATGATACTTGAATATAATGACAGAAAGATCCCTATTGATTTTTGGGTTAAAATGTCGAAGGTTAAGGTCACTAGAGGGCATAATAGAAAAACCATGTAGATATTCTAGAAGTCACAGTTTTGACCCTATTGGGTTCATACTTCACATATGGCTAAAGGAACGTCCCTATTTATTTGGGAGGCAACAGATCAAAAGTCAGGGTCAGTGTTGTACTATGAATGTTGCTGCTGTATGAGGGGATGCTGTGCTTGGCGTTGATCTCATTCCTGTGGTTTCCTTTATAGATTCAAACAAAATACGCAAGTAACTGGTGTCACATGGCTATGGCACTAACAACAATGTACCACAGTGGACATTCACGGACCCCTGAAATTCAGAGGTGAGACCAGGTGTCAAAATTTCATTGCCAACCCGCTTATTTACCGAAGGTTCAAGTGAGCAATTGTGATCAATCGTCGTCCGTCGTCCTTCCATCGGTAGCTTTTCATATTTTCGACTTTTTCTTCAGAACAGCTGAACAGAATTTGAGGAAACTTCGTATGCATTTTGTTGTTTATCGTCCAGATTCGTCAACAGGTGGCGCCACCACAAGCAAAAGTAGGTCATAGAGGGTACCCTTTTTTAACAAACTTTTTCTTCAGACCGAGGTCATACAGAGATAAACCGAATGTGTAGGAATGATCTAGACAAATGTGTGAAGAAGTGTTCTTATTTTTATTAATTTTTTTGAAAAGTGTCATGTTTTTCAGTTAATTGATAGTGATGATTCCTAATGGATTATTTTGATCATAATTATGGTAAGGAATATTATTGTGAAAGAATTTTGTGAATATCGCGATTTTTGGATTTTTTATGAATTTTTGAAGACTATCAAGAAAAAAAAAAGGGGGGGGGGGAGGGGTAGGCCATTTTTCACATTTTCAAATTTTTCTGCAAAACTGTTGGAAGGATTTAAATAAATCTTTGTAGAACTAAATCATTTATGATCCCCTTCAAATTTTGTCGTTTTCGTCTAGACCTCTTTACAGGTTGCGCCACCACAGTCAAAAGTTGGTCACAAAAGAGTACCCTCATTTGACAGTCTTTTTCTTCATACTGGCTGTATACAAAAACAAACAGAATGCATAGAAATTATCTAAGGGGACTAATGAAGAAGTCTTGTCATTTTGGTTCCCTTCCAAATCAAATGTCAGAATTTTTTTCGACTTTTTTTTGGACTTCAGTGTAGAAAAGTGTCATATTTCCTAGTTTATTGATAATGATGATTTCGTATGGACTATTTTGATCATAATTATGGTAAGGAATGTTATTTTGAAAGAATTTTGTCAATATCCGATTTTTTTATTTTCTGTGAATTTCTTAAGACATCCAAAAAAGGGTGTATAGGGACGATTCTTCACATTTTTAACTTCTGTTGTTATACCGCATGAACAATTTTAATGAAACATGGTATAGAGGAAGTACCATAGGTCCTCTATCAATTTTTACATTTCATCCAAATTGGTCAACAGATGGTGCCACCATGTCTAGATAATAGGTCTTACAATGGTACATGTACCATTTGGTAATTAAAATATGGAGAGAAGCAGTTCAAATCCAGCTGTGGTCATTTTTTTCTTCATTTCTTTAAACATCTAAATAAGTTTTTAGATATTTCTCAACACTCAACATATAAAATTAGGCCATTTTAAGTTGGATCTGGACAATATTTGAAACAATTGTTGTTCATGATCCAGATTTGAAATCAGTGAACAATAGGCCCCACCAGGAAAATACAAATTTGTTGTTTGAAATCAAATTTAAGATATTTTCAACATTTGTGATAACTTAGTCACAGTTATGAAAAAACAAATAACCTTTTCTTTCCTGCATGACTGATAATCTAGGTACTCAGGTGAGCGATATAGGCCCACTTGGGCCTCTTCTTTCTAAGATTTACGCATTTTGTTATATTACATAAGAGCTGTCATTTATGCTTCTACAGTAAAAATTGCATACGTTAAACTCAGAATATCTATCAATACATATCTTGACCCCTATCACCTCATTCATTTACTGTTTAGTAATGATTTAAATATATCCATGACTTTCTATTAAGGAGAGCAACATTAACATAGCATAATACGTCGATCATATATCATTTCAAATGCAACAACTATCTAATTTTTCGTATCTTAAAAAGATTTAATCAATCAAATGCACCGTGAACTTGACCTTGGAGGTTTGTCCTTCGTCACAACATTGAGACATGGGCAACAAATCTGTGAGATATTGTTTAGGTCGATGAAGACTGTAAAAAGCTCTAACTATCTAACAAATATATTGTGGCCTTAAACCTGGAGGTAAAACCTTGGCTCAAGGTCTCGGCACATCGTCTTCCCATAATGATCACTTCTTTCAACAATGATAGGGAGGCCCAAACCCTTTCCTTAAAAACACATGAGATACACTTTTTAGATACCTATAAATAATTTACTTGTATCACAATATACCAAAAAATAATTAAGTTACAAAGCATATTTTATAGTCAACAAACTCTGAAAATTTCATCGGTTTATCTCGAGTACTTTACAAGGTATGATATATTGCATTTTCACACCTTTTTCAAGCAAATGAAAATGCACAACCTCGCAGTTTTATGAGTGTATAACTTAATCAGTTATGCATAAAATTTGTGATTTATTTATATTAATCTACTTTATGTACTACAGGTATTACGAAAAAAGATAAAAACATTGGTTGTAAGTCTTATCATCTCAAATATAATCTCTTAAACTTGACGAAGAATGCTTTTTTCACTTTGATGAAAATGACGAAGTCCAAATGTCCAAGGTCATTTTTCTAAAAACGTATACAACGATTCATAATAATGTTAAAACTTATTTAAAATGTTTACTTATTAGGATATTTCAAAGAATTTAGATTGTATGACAAAAAATAAGCTCTTTATAAGCAAAAACATTTTAACCTAATTCAGGGGCGGGTAACTCTTTTAAAAAATGTGAAAAATATCACATACCTTTTAATTTATCATAGTATAGCTTAGTTTTGTTTATATTAATCTACTATATGTATTATATTCATTATTTTAAAAACATATAAACTTTTAATTAAAGTGTTATAATATCAAATATTAATTCTTCATAAATACAAATTGTCGTAAAGTTGAAAGGTTGATTTCAATTCCTGTTCTTTATGTCTCCTTCATGATAATCCACAATTAACAGGAAACCTGATAATTAGTCCTTGCCTTTCATTGATATGAATACCTAGTTTATTAAGATCGCTAATTAATATCTTGAAAGCTGTTAAAATGTATGAAATGAAGGGTGATATTTGCTGGGTCAGACAGCCGGTTGAGGTGATATTACGTAATAATTTAGCCTCACAGGTGACAGGTGATCGCCCTAGATCTTCAGATTTCGCCCCTAAATTGGCAGAGTATTTGGTTTATATTGTATATTGGACTTTTACTTGTGCCCCCCCCCCCTCCCATTTCGGAAATTCTGGATTCGCCACTGATATAAATACCAAAATTAATTAGAGAGGATTAAAACCAAATCATTTGAGTCAAAAGAGGCTCTTAGTCTCGTCGTTTTTCCTTTAACAAAAAAATGTCTTCCTTAAATATGAATAAATTAACCCCCCCCCCCCACCCTTCCTTTCGCAGAGGTCTAGACTTATATACAATTAAAATGTAAGTCTGAAGTTGTAAACAGTGGGGTCAATGTAAACTAAATGATGAAATGATGTCTTATTTCATCGCACAATATATGCCTTGGTATTTATTACATTGAAATGTGTATTTCTGTACATAATTCTATACGACAATACGTGGAGGTCGCCCCGAGTCAGAGGAAACACGTGTAAAATCGTATTAATAGTGCTACAAAATTACAATAAACTATATAAAATCGTCAAATATTTAATTAATGTAAATACCAATAATTATCAATTCGAATATAAAAATCGTCCATGGTATGTATTAGCCCACGCGCCCACGCTGTTCTTTAAATTACATCAAGAATGATGAAATGAAACTTTTGAGAAGTAAAACTTTGTAAATAATAGCTACGGGGTAATTATACTCATAATTACTTCTATAGACATTGTTTTCGTTATGTGTTCTCTTATTTGAGAACTATATAATGTACGATTGTTTACTATCTATATCGATGTAATCAAATGACTCGTGAAAACAATATGGCGGACCGTTGTTTTGGCAAAGAGGAAGACGCTATCTTTTTATTTTCAAATGTTTGTACTCATTTCTAGGTATATTTTCATAAAAAAAAGGTATCAAATGAATCGGGGGAAACATACTTATCGCATATTATGGGCCGGTAGAAATAAATTAAAAATTGAAAATTATATATATATAAAACTTACGTGTGCCCGCATCGCACATCATTTTCGCTTCGGCGATCAGCTGTTTACAGGTAATGGACGTATCTACCTGAAAAACCTCACCTCACTGGATTTGATACAACTGTGACCCCGAACAACGCCATTGAACATACCGCTTTTATGCTTATTGATTCTAAGCGCGCCGTCAATTATAAGGCAAAATAAACACCTCGCTGTACCGCTGCGGTATCGTTAGATATTTTAATCATGTTAGCTATTTTCAAATTGCCCTAATTTCTTTATTTCTACTCCAAATGAGATGAAATTTGAGAAATGAGAAGAAAACAAAATGAATATTCTAATGACATGATTTTGATTTACATGTTAAAAATATTTCCCGATAAATTATTGATGCAAAAATTGCAAACAACGCATTTTGATTAATTTGAACTTAGTTATTTGCGATGGGCCTCACTAACAATGAAGATAATCTAACAGGGTATATAGAACCTGCGCTTCAGACAAAGTGTTAACTTGATTTGATTCCAAACATCTGTGATTTTACATTAAAATTTCAAATTTTCGCCCTCAAATTCATAAAATATGAGAAATAAAGCATGAAAAATTCCTCAAATACCAAAATTCAATATTTCCTATCAGAAAAACAACAAAAACCTTGTTTTCAAAGTAGGGCAAAATTAAGCCCTTACTGATCTTAGTCCTTTTGTTTTGCCGATACAGAGTTATGAAGTTTGGAATTTTATTTTCACTATGATAAGATGCTATGGAACTATTCACTGGATATATTCAATAATTACCCTCTTTTGGGATTTCAAGAAATCGAATTGTTTCTATCCAAAGTTAGCGACGGCCGTATCAAACTACGCTAGGCGTTGGTCCTGTTAAGCATAGACCTTCGCTAAATTAGAGCTGATGTTGGATATGGTGCACAAATCATGCAGAGCTCGTCATGTTTTAGAGTTTGTCTTGAATCACCCCTACTCAAATTTGGTCTGTTTATATTCGTTAGCAAACTGCATATGCAGCAATATTAGCTTCTAGATTTAGAAATGCTGGAAAATGTATAGAGGGAAAGTGTCACTCTTTAGTTATACACCTTGGTAGAGGATATGGGGGACTGCATGCATTTTTAAAATACATATTGTAAGATTTCGGTAAAATTTCCCCTGAGGAGGGGAGGGACTCCCCACTATTTCTCTGTATCTGTCAATCGTTTGAAGTCATGCTAAAGCTAAGTTTTAACGATACTGCTTGTATATAGAAGTTGCTTTTAGATATAGTTGTTGCAAGACGGCATCTGCTGGTATCGTATTTAAGTTGCTGCTGTCCAGCTACCCGCTTAAAAATAGACATTTAACTGCATTACATCATGCATACACGGCTACCTCTTCAGTTCTCTAAAATTGGAATTTGCTTTGTCAGTGTTCCAACCACGTGAATGTGAACACTAAAATGGCAAATACAGGAGTCGTAAAAGTAATCGACTATGCAGCAATTATTAAAATACAAATATTTGAAAATATTTGAATAGTACCTTTATTGCCCAAATAATATAAAATTAATACAATCTCTCCATTGAATCATTATCTGACCAAATCTTGTTCTGTGGTGTCAAATTTCGAACTTTCATATTTATCTCTATCTACATTCCATATTAAGCCCATGTACAACAGAGACAGATACATACACTTTTATTAAAATAACATTATGCATTGTGCAACTTATTTTCAACGTTCTTCAGCATACTGCAAATAACAATCCTTCGATTAGGCTGGATGTGAAACCATATATACGAATTACATCTACACAAAAGCGACAAGATGACGACAAGAGCAAAGGTCATTCTGAAATCATGTTTACAGTTTCAATAATTCGTCAATGTAGAATAGACTGCAAAAGACTTTTTTCCTGAAAATCTTGCAACTGCAAATGTAAAGTAATATCAAAAGTAAAACTTCCTGATCATCGAATTATTGAAATTTTTAGAAAAAAATTTCTATGTTTAGAAAAAAGAATTCTGAATGCATTTTAAACCAGATGGTGCTAAACATGACATATGCGTAAATCCTACATTGTCCTGTGCGAAAGTAGTCGGTTATGAGACGATGAAACATATTTCCACAGAGCATTTTCCTCTCTAACTTTCATACTACGTGTCTAACAGATGCTGTGTATGTAACATGAGTTCATTGGGTTTGTTGCGGCTATTCAAGGAAGTGGGGTTTTGTAAATTGTTTTTATTAATGGTTTTTGTTTTTGATTTAGAATGCTCAATTTTCACAGACTTAGGTACTTCCGTCTCTGAATATATAGGTATGGTGACAATTCCTGCATAAAACAAACTATAGGATTTAGAGGGAAAACTTACATGTATAACAATCACAGGGCCATACATTTAAAAGAAAATGAAAATACATTAAACAAAATAAAACATGGAAAACATATACATAAATGTGCATGTATTTACATATAAAGGATTAATATAGAATAATACTTCTGTCCTCGTCATTATATTAAATAACTGCATATATTTGTTTTGAATTACATCAGATAAAACGATACGGTGAAGTAGCGTTAATATGATTATGATATTAAATCCGACTTGTACGTTTAACAGAAATACACTTTAGAAATCATGGGGTTCGTGTTTATTAGTTATATTCTCGTTGCGTCTACCTGATATTGTATAGACTGATATAGTGGGTATTGTTCCTGACTGAACGATTGTGACAGACACTGGATCCTCATAAGAACGGCTATTGGACACTTCAGACTGAACATCCTCTATTTCATTATACACGCCTTCTTCACGTCCATGAACATGAGAATTAACACGGTACTTGACAAAGTATTCCTTTTTACGATATTTCCTTGTCCTGAAAATATTTTCATCGAATACATAATGAGGAAACGCTTGCTTATACAAAATGTAACCATGAAAAATTTAAAACGAATAATGTCGAACAATTTCAGGAAATGATGCTTACTTTCGTATGTAATATGCTGAAAAGGTCAATGATCCACAAATCAACAGTACGAACATTCCCGCTAATATACCTTTAACAGAAATTATTCAACAGTTTTATAAATAATATTTACATAATATGTTGCTTGGAAGTAACAGTTTCAAGTCAGCTCGATAAACATTATTATAGGTGAAAGAATGAGTAAATTACTTTTTTTACCTTAGAATGGATATTTAACTCTTTATAATCAAAATACTACAGTAATTCTACACAAACTTTTCTCTTATAAGTCTGTTATAAGATTTTGTTTCATATTTAGTGTTTCATTTGTGGCTTTTTACTACATATATTTAATTATAAAACAAATTACCTAAGACGAATTTATTCTGGAAATATATGGATGAAGTAGAAGACGTCTTCGACTTGATCAATTTCGTAACTGAATGTATATATTTATATGTGAAAATTAAGTTTTCATAGGATATCATAACTGGCATAAAAGTATAATTTCCCCAATATTCAAGAAGGGGAAGTATGAGAAAATCAGATACTAAATCAAATTAACATATTGCATAAAGTGACCCTCCTAATGTACCTAAAGAAAATTAAATTGGAGCTCCAAGAGATACCACACTGCCACATGCAGGAAAAAACCCATGCAACTTGAAACACAGTACAAAATGTCAACAGATGCATATATGCGAAAAATATTACCGCCTGTTACCCTCTTTCTATCATCATTACTTGTTGTAAACTCCACAATCGTATATGGATCAATAGTCGCTGAATATTTGGGACTGAAATTCATAGCAGAAGTTCTGAAACATTTCAATAGAAAGTAATTTGTTTACGTAGCGTGACACATTTCTGTGTTTATTTACACAATATATACATTATATATCAAGTTCATACATAAAAATTGATATGCTCTTTACAACAATACATTTTCCTAAGTAAACCAATCGAATTATGTGACTGCTAATCGGTATTCTCAAGCAATAATATAACTGACATGGTAGATATTTTTTTTTGTATATAATATTTTTAATTTTCACGAAGTTTATTTGTTAAATGTATTAGAATTTATCTATGCATTGGCAAGAAATATCTGAAAGGGAACTGTAAGCCGGTTTGCTAATGGATCTGACCGTTGTGCATGTGATGAATTCACGATGTGCATGGGCAAATTACCGCTTCATGTCACATTGATTTTTACATAAAACATTTAGTATGAAAGAAATAGGCACTGAATAGTTTCCTTGTAATAGGCGTTTGAAAAATGCCATATGCATGTAATTTTTTTTTTCATTTCACTTTGGATAGCCTCTGTCACATTGTATACAGCCATTTACTTTTTAATTGTTCGTACTCGCAAAAAAAAATCGTAATATGACACATGTTGGTTACCTTTCTATAGTAATCTGGGTTGCCTTTATTTCTTCTATGTAGCATCCATCGTCTTTTCAGAAAAAAAGAAAGAAGAAGAAGAAGAAAAAAAAAAAAAAGAAACTGTGTGTTTATAGTGAAAAGAAATACATAATTTGAAAATATGAAACGGCTTATAAATTAAATTTCAAGTATATGACGCAATATTTATGGACATAATGATATACCACATAGAAATGTCAACAACTCACATTTGTACACTTCATAAGACAAGAATGTGACATTTTCTTTACGTGGACACCTTCCGCCGATTGCGCACTTGACAAAGTAGATATGCAAATTGTCACCATCGTGAATTTGTGGGCATCCATCTAAATTAGGAAAGTAATACATCCACTTTAAGATATTTAATATATATAATATGAAAAGTTCTTGATGAGAACATGGAGGTACATAAATTTATTTGTCTTGCTATTGAAGGCATACTACTTGACGGATAGTAAATAGCAAAAAGATACTACAGCTAACAAGGCACCCTTTATTTTCCTTACATTTCTTCCCCGACGGGGACACGAACCTACGACCTATGGTACCGAATCACCTCGCTGTCATGCATCCGACCGTCGAACCGACTGAGCTACCCGTGCTTCACAAAAATAGAGTTTTAATAGCCAATCATTAGCTAATCGTACGAATGACAACACGGCCATGGAAAGTGAAGGGATTTACCCAACGTAAAGGCAGGCGAAGCCTCTGAAAGAATACAACCATTGAAAGAGAAATAAACATATAAATCACAAATAGAATCAGTGAAACACTTGGGAGTACTATAGATCTTGGATCTCCGAAGAAATACCTGAAAGAAAATAATCACTAAAACAGAAATATACATAGGTCTATAGTACTCCCAGGTGATGCATAATTATATCTATTAATTCGAGAGCAGTGTAATTTTTTTTTTCATGGGTGCGGCGCCGTATATTTATCTGGAAGATAAACATGGCTATCTATAGAAATATTATGAACAGTTTAAAAACTGCGCCTACACAATAGAATAATAAATATATTGATGTTGCAGTACTGATATTTGTGATATATACATATATCCATTTATAATGACTATAGTGTGTTTCAGCAAAAAAAAACCCCAAATAAATAATCCATTACTCATATACAAAATCATTTTCTTTAAATGTAGAAAATGAGATGAGTTAAAACATAATATAAAAAGTTATTACACAATATTGTCATCAATATCTAGTTTCATTTTAAAGCCAAAAACATTTTGATTAAAATATAGATACTTCACAGGAATAAAACCTGGACCGGCGCCATAAATTGAGAAAAAAAAAAACTTAATTTCATATTCTTCTGTTTTATAATGAATTAATTTTATTGAGTTTTATTCTATCAATAAATAGAATTAAACCATTATGTGTGACAGTTTATTGGAACTTTTGATAATGGAATAAAAGCAGTGATTTAATTGATTGAAATAACAATTGATTTAAGTATTTTCTCAGTTATTTTCTCAGTATTTTCCCTGTTTATTAAAGTCGCATATCATAATAATAAAATCACAGTATTTGCAGAGTTCAATGTGCTGTATTTATTTGTGACCTTAATAAGCTTTAAAGGTATATTCATTTCCAATATACGTTTATGCGGATTTAGTTTGGTAGTATTGAATGAATCAAAATCTTACCTTTAACGTTGATAGACATAGGAACCATACAGAATTCAAAAAAGGTGTTCCAAGTTGATTTCATACAATGATATAATAGACCTCTGTCTTCGTCACATGACTTTCGTAATTCTCTTTGCTGCCAGCGTTTCGACTCAAACGGACATGACGATACATTGGTTAGTTGTTCTATATTGTTAGCACCCACATTTAGAATAAAATAGTATACCAAAGCTCCATATACAGATTTATGCATGATTCACATGTTAAAAACCTTTTAACTGAATGATCGATTTTGAGAACATAATACGTTTTTTCTCCATTATATTGATAATAATTAAAACATTTGTCTATTCAAAATGTTTTGCCTTCCTCATCGAAAATTACACAACAAACCATGCACGATATAAACAGATCTATATATATGAGGGAAGTAAATGAAATCCTCATTATGTATCCTAAATATCTATTTCCGAGCCGTAAAGCTTCGTTTGGATGATATTGTTGACAACTCTTTAATTTCCTCGGTGAGAAGGAAATAAATCCGCACTTCCTTGCAAATATCGTTGTTGCAGTATGTCTACTAAAAATATGTGTATATAAATATAGAACATATATACCTTTTAATTTTGTGCACCGTATGCGCATTTCCACAAGTTATGTCTTTTCAGTGATCCTCGTAGCCGAATGATTGGGATTTTCAAAATATATAAAAATATGAAGAGCAGTGTTGAAGCTAAAATGACCGAAAAGTGAACAAAAGAATCTTTCTAAGGACAGAGCTATGCATGAGGGAGATATTCCTTAGTTTTACACTGATTTACTTAATTTGATGACTGAAAATTTGATGTATATATTTCGTGTCAGTACAAAAGCACTGGAAACTAGACTTATGATGCCCTCGCGAGCTATCAGTCCACTAGCAGTGACACTGGCCTAGTGGTTATAATAAATATAGCTTTTGGTTATAATATGTAAAATTAAAGGTATATAAAATACAAAGTTGCCTATTGGTTTAATGTTACTATACGTGGTGTTTGCGCTTCCACGAATCAATATTTTACAAATGAACACCCTTGTTTTGAATGACTTGGTTTGGGGAACATGGGATTCGAATGCTCCAGTTTATTAACACCCCCCAAACACACAATCATACAAATGTGGGCGGGGAAGTATAGGAATCACCCTGTCTTATCCCCTTTTCGAATTTTGATAATATTTCAAAAAAATGTTGTACATGCCCAAAGAGTGTGTCATGACCTTAACCCGTGGTCTTATCTTCAAAGTCAAGGTCACAGTGTACATATAGCAAGAATCTTGTTCGGGTCATAACTAATTACTGCCAAGCTGGATTTCGATAATATTTCACACAATTGTTGTCAATGACGTAGAAATGAGTCCTGACCTAATCTAAGGTCAAATCTTTAAGATCAAGGTCAGAGTGAATACATATCCAAAATTCTTGCTCGGGTCATGCTTTCTCACTGCCAGTTTGGGTTTGTATGCAAGATATTCTTCCATAGAACTGTTGTCCGTGACCTTAGGGGGTGACATGACCTTAAAGAAATCATTGTCCAGGCCATTTATCCCGACTGCTATGTTGGATATAGATAACATTTCACACAATTGCTGTACACACACGTCCAAAATCATTATCCGGGTCATATCTGTTTAATGTCAAGTTGGACTTTGATATCATATCTCACAATCGTTGTCCATGATGCATGCCTGTGTCGTGACCTGACTGCATATCGTATCTCCAATGTCAAGGCCATAGTGCATGCATGGTCAAAATCTTTGTCCATGCCATAATTTCTTACTGCTATGTAGAATCTGGATAATATTTCCCATCATTGTTTTCCATGATATAAAGATGTGTCTCTCATTGTACGAAGCTGTATGTCTCTCCGTGAAACTTGTCCGTTTCATAATTTCTTCGTTTTAATTTTTAAGGAAGATAATATTTTATACAGCTGTTTGTTTAAACCGTACTAATGCAGGTAAATGCAATATTCTAAATTAACATACATAATGTTTGGGATTGAGCAAAAATAGTCTTACATAAAGCTCTCTCATCGATTAATGGAATATAACCGAGCGAGAAATGCTTAAACCAAAACAATATGTATGAGTATATGACAATAAGTTGTTTTTATTGATTGATTGATTTTTGTTTAACGTCACACCACCAATATTTCACGTATATGGTGACGGCATCTGCCTTATGCGGGGAATACGAATTTTGACCTTTGCAACGGACCCACCCGAAGCAGTGAGGGATGTTTAACGTGCCATGCATGCCACGACACGGGGCCTTGGATTTTACTGTCTCATCCGAAAGACAGGACACCGGCATGACCAGAGCGGTACTCGAACCCCGGCCTCCCGATCAGGAGGCAAGCGATACCACTAGGCCACGCCGGTTTAACTTGTTTTTATATATGAAAATATTTGGGAAAAAAGATAAAACAAGAACAAAGCTAAATGTATGAGGAAAATATTTTCCTGGTTATGACAAGGAGAAATCAGAGCTAGACCCCCGAGGATGAGGAATGGATATTGATTAAGATGGGAAGGATAGGAGGAAGGATGGGTTGTGGAAAGTGCTATGTATAGATAGAGCAGTGAGTTTTATATTTGTGAGGTAGGAAGTTGGAATCGAAAGGGAAGTGAGAGAATGGTGAGGGGGATGGATGCTGGCGCTAATCAAACCGTTTTGTGAGCTTATGTACTCCTGTACTTTCGAGATGTTCCCATTTGTGATGTCATTATGCGAAGAGCTTTTCTTGATACAATTAGCTCCTCAGTTTTATTTGGATTAAAATTTACTCACCAATTCTGAGACCAGGTATGGTTTTTTTTTTTCTAGATCAGCGTCTATTATCTCAGCTGCAATTGCTGGGTCTTGAACAATAAGATATAATGACGTATCATTTGCGAGGAGTCTAATATTGGATCCAATTTCTACAACTATATAATTTATATAAATAAAAAATAACAGTGGACCCAATATTGACACCTGCGTTAACGAATTGTAATTAAGATAACAGCCTTCCATTGCAACTGTCTGAGTTCTGTTATGCAAACAGCATTTAAACGAATCCAGTAAGTGTCTAGTAATGTCCATCCGTCTGGATTTGAATAGAAGTCCCTTATGCCAAACCCGATCGAAGGCCTTACTGACATCACGAAATACAACTCATCTCTTTGCCCTCATCAACTACCTTCGAGAAGGTGTGGCACAAGTCAACTAAATGAAAGACAGCAGAATCGCCTGGTGTAAAACCAGATTGAACTGGTGTTAATTTATTATTAACAATCAAGTAATTATGTAAGTGTTTGAATAAACATTTTGCAAACATTTTACCTATACAACTCATGAGGGATATAGGTCTATAGTTACTTGTTTTTGTTCGATCTCCTTTTTTGTGCACGGGGACTATATTTGCTGTCTTCCAACTATTGGGGAAAATTGAAGTTGGTAAAGAGTTATTAAATAGTTCACGTCAATGTGGTGAGAGCACTGTAGCTTCCACTGTTATAGCTCGGGGCCTACTAGATCAGACCCACGGGCTTTGTTTCCATCTATTACATCCTGTTTTGACAAAACTATTTCACTAATGACAGTATCTGAGGGATTCAGACGAGGAAGGGTGGCTTATGTGTCGTCGATAGCGTTTGTGGCACTAGAATAATCATCAATGATATTTGCTTTATCTGCAGATGAACTATAATTATGACCATTGTGTATTATCATTGGAATGCCACTATCATTGATTTGCTTCAGGAACTGTTTAGTTATTTTCCACTATTGTTTACTGTTTAGATTTTAAAGTGATTTATTTTAGAATCACGGACTAGATCTGTTACTAGAATGAAATGTCGATACCACAGTGGTCGCTACAGAAGGGTTCAATAATTCCCTTATCTGTACAATATAAATTATCCGATACTATGACTAGATCAAATAGAGTCTCTGATATCTCAGGTCGGTGACAGTACAAGTTGGTGTAAGTTAAAAGTGTCCATAATGCTCTTTATATTTTTATATTGTCTCTGATTTAACATATTTTGTCACCAATTAAAATGATATGTTCACAACACTGAATAGCTTGTCCACTGGATATTTTACCAGGTCCCAATCTTCAAACCTTTGATGTATATAAAATGTATCAAGATTCTCTTTTTACTAAGAACAATTTTAGCCCAAATTGCCTCAACATCTGGCATATTAAGCTGTTTTAATGAAGGGAACAGTTGTTGTTTATATCCCTAGAGTATGTCATTACATTGAATAAAATCAGATTGACAAGGTCACGTTGCATACATAACCAGAATAATTTTCCGAGTCGTAACTTCTTCCTTTTAATTTGGAGGGAGATAATATTTTACACAATTGTTGTCCTTGACCTAAAGGTGTATCATAACCTTGACCCAAGGTGATATCTACAAGGGCCATAGAAACAAAACAAAACATACCCAAAAACCTTCACTAAAACTGAACACATATCTCATAGAATACAATGGACTTAAAACAGAATTTAATGTATTTGTAGTTCAAGAAAGACAACTCTCATACAATTTCCACCCAAATTGTGACAATAAGGCATGACGTAACTATTCTCCAAAACACAGTGACACACTCTGTGAATTGAGTGACATTTCCATCAATACTCAGAACATAGACAGAATAATTCTTTGCCGTTGATGTGAGAAGTACAACAATAATTTACTCGAAAAGAGTACATACTAGCATTGGTTTACCGGGTATGTAGTCATCATTATCAAAAAGCTAACCTGAGGTGACGTATTTCGATGGCAATTACGTTGATGCTGATTGTATTTTTGTGTTCGAGCTAATAAATAATAGATTTGCCCTAGTATTTGTCAAGGTTTAAAGGATATTTCATTTCAGTGGTAAATATTCTACGACTTACGGAATGCAAATTCCTATGGCTTTGAAGTCTTTGCATTTTATGTTTTGACATGGCCACTATATGTTGACATTAAGCAATAAAACAATAAATATCAGAATAGCAATTCATTGAGGAAGAAAAAATACAGCAATACACAACTAATGTATTTTCAAATATTGTGTATTAACTATTACTTTTTCAGAAACCAATGACTGCGTACATTCATATAGTTATCGGTGTCCTCTGTGTGACTCGGTGTTCATTTTCACGAAATCTGAACTGCATGAAGCTAACTACATCATGTCCTAATACTGCTCAGTGGTTAGATAGAGAAAAGACGTTCCACTGTGCTGGTAATAAAAGATACATATGCTTGATGACTCCAGGAAAGGAATTACGGGAAGGATGCATATTCAATATCATAATACAAGCTGGACGAAGTTTGTTGATACCATTTTTATATACAAGTTTATATTACATCACTTATACTTCCGAATATTTGTTGTGAATTATTTAAGATATACGCCAGTCTATTCGTATGGGAATAAGTAGAAAATGAAACGCAAGTACGTACTGTACGCGTATTTAAATTAACTAAACAAAGGTGACGGCCAAAGTGTGGAAGTAGAAACTTCTGATACATTAGCGTGTCCATGAGAAGGTGTAGCATATAACTATCCTTCTTCGTATCTTTGAGTATATTTCTGCTATTGTAGAAATCCATAAGTGCAAAAATGAAAACCACTTTGCTAAGATATCCCACTAAACACATAAACTATTCCCTTTCTCATGTTTTCTTGAAAAACATAAATTACGTTTATCCACATTACTATGTACATACTACGTAATGTAAAATTAATTTGGGTCCACAGATACAAATAAGAATTTAAAATTGCTTATCATTATTATTAGAGTCCTCCAATACTATCAAAAGATACTCTTTTACGAAGATGATTTACTTTATATTTCTTATATTATACTTGATAATTAATTGTGGGGCCAGGTAGCGTAGTTAGTAGCGCGCTCGCTTCTCACCAATGCGACGCGGGTTCGATTTCCGGTGTGGTACCTGAGCTGTCACTAACCTGGCTTCGTGGATTTTTTCCGTGTACTCTTGTCTTTTCCCCACACAAACGACACCCTTACGCCAGATCCGTGCCAAAGAGCAAGATTTATATAAGTTGTTAACTTGTCTCTTAATCGTTGTAAAATAAATAAAGTGTAAAGTTTATTTTTATTACTTTATATTTCTTGCCCTTATTATTCATATTATTATTAAATTTCTAAAATTACCGCAATTGTCAGTGCAATTTTCTTAGAAACGGTTCCGTTTGCATACTTCATTTCAGATGCAATTGTTTAATTTTTTTCTGCTGTGAAATATTATGTTCAGGGTAAGTCTACACAACGCTGAGGTGCTGACTTAATAGATATAGTAGTAGTAGTACTAGTAATAGGAGCAGTTTATGATCTTTTCATTTATTTTATGTTTAATCACACTCATGTAGCAAAGAAAGTCAATTTTTGAATTTAAGATGAAGTCACTCTTGTTGAAGAATTAACGTTAAAACAGGGATCATAGTGCAAATACAGTATTATGTTTAAAAAACCAATTATGAAGTATTTTAAAGTTGTTTTTGTAAAAGTAGAAGTTTTTTTCCGCCAGATTGAGTGATCGGAAGCGTTTGTTTTATTTTCATTTTCCCCTTTTTTGCACAAAGATCCAACGCTGAAAACACTTTCTTATATTATTTGTTACGAAAATTCTCGTATTGAATGTCGACATAGAAAAAAAAATGTTGCTATATGAATGTAGTATAATTTATTCATACATGAATATGTTCTAACATTTGATCAAGGAAGATTTCCCCATGTCAATGTGAAACACTTTGTAACTGTTGTATTGAATATAGAATGTCAATCGTAAAACTCTATTTGACATGCAAGTATATTGTGCATAGCTGCAAAAAAATTCTAGTAATATCATGTAGGTTTGTACTTTGTAATTACAGTTGGTTGTCCATGTACTATGGAATGTGATATTCGGACGGGTCAACCGCTGTTAGTAACACCCAATAACTACCTTCCGTGTCCCCCAGATCTTGACGGATGTCCTCCACGCAATCATTCCGGTTACTCTATCTTAGAAATTTACAGATGTAAGAATCTCATTGTATAACGTATTCTACATAAGTAAAATTTTGAATATATTTTGCAGATGTGTGAAACGGCTCTGCATAGTCATGGTTCGACTAAATGTAAAAGTATTCTAACAAATGAAGTTTGTATTTAATGAAGGTGATTAATATATATATAAGCCCGATCAGACAAAGCTCACGATATCATGCACGAAATCAGTTATGAGGCTACATATACGTCCTTTATTTCAGATGCAAGGTGTCAAGGAAGAAATTCATCAAGCAACAGGTAACCGTATTGATTAAAAGACAATGATCTCATTTTATAGAGGTGATACCTTTTAATGGATTTTCAAAAGGATATCTGTGAGTGTTTAAATGAATAATCGAAAATCAGGACACTTTTCATTTGAGAAACATATGTAAAATCAAAAGAAGAGAATAAGGTAAAATGCCGTTCATGTTTTCTAGCGCAATCACTTTATATCACTGTTGTATAGTGTATATGTTAATTGAAAAAAAAATTATGGAAATGGCATTATTATATACTTGAATTCATATATCTAAACAACGATGGTTGAACAACTCTAGAACTTTGATTTTGAACAAATAGATATGAATATCGTAAATTTAGACCGTACGGCGGTTTCGCCTAGCATACAAAGCATACCTCCGAGGCATAGAAGCTCTTCTTGGAAAAATACATAACTTAATTATACGAAATTTTAAAGTCAAGTTACGCTCATTTAAAGTCCCATTGCTCTCCGGACATTAGTCACCCAAACAGGAGAAATATAAAGTTATGAGTGCTATTGTATATATAAATGGATTAGACATAATATGATACAAAACAGAACAAATATACCTTTTAATGTTGTGCACCATATGCGCATTTCGACAAGTTATGTCTCTTCAGTGATGCTCGTGTCCGAATGATTGGAATTCTCAAAATATATAAAAATATCAAGAGCAGTGTTACAGCCAAAATGACCGAAAAGTGAAGTACAAAAGCAACGAAAACTAGACTTATGATGCCTTCAGTGACACCGGCCTAGCCGTTATGATAAATATAGAAAATATATACCTCTTAATAAACAATTATTTTTTTTTTGGGGGGGGGGGGGGGGGTTTGTTTTGTTTTTTGTTTTGTGTGTGTGTGTTTTGGTGATTATTGTACATGTATATATTCGATATATTTCTACTACTTCTACTACTGCTACTACTACTACTACTGCTATTACTACTACTACTACTACTACTACTACTGATGAAGATGATTATGATTGTGATGATGATAATTATCATTTCATGTATTTTTAGTCATATTCATTCTTTTGCTTTTTTTCTTTTTTTTTTTTTAGTTCTGTTTCACCTGACGAGGATACTGGTACTCAGACAACCAATATTCCCCTCGAAACCCCTAAACATGTGAACTGGACCATAATCAATATTTTTATAGTGGTTGGATTTATATTAATTTTATTCTTAGTTATCTTCATCGTCCGTCAAAGTAAGTATAATGTACTAGGTTGTAATTCTATTTCTTATTTCTTTATTCTATGTTCTATATTCTATGGGTATTCTAACATGACTTGAGAATTTTCCCCTATATGTCCCACAGAGTTTCACCGTGCTTTATTCTCCGATATATTCACGGTCAGAATCACTACGCCTTCTAAGCAGTCATTCGTTTAAAAGCCCCGACCCCACCCATCGGTGTTATTGATTTTGACAATGTGAATAAAATCAATTTCCAGAAAACCGATTTAGGTCATGCTATTTAGGTTTTCTGAAAATCATATTACTGATTTTTAGGTAACAACCACTTTCAATACACAAAATTCTCGTCTGCATCCACTTTCTATACACATAAAGTACATGCACAATGGATACAGCGGACGTCCGTCAACCAAAAGTTGGAGACATTTTCAAATCAAACCAAGAAAAATTCAAGATTATAAACAGGGATGTCATTAGCAAAACAAACTATTTACTTGAAACACGATCCATATTCCAAAATGCTAATATAAGTGCTGGTGGAAACATCAATCTGACTCCGTTAGGATCAGATAAATAAACATCGTAAAATTGAGTATTCATTTCATTCTCTGCACCGTACAGCAGTGTTTATTTCTCTGACATAGACATCATCACAATGCTTTTCGGTAGCAGTGGTTGTTGACGACCTACATTTATTGTTGTTGAAATAAAATATTAATATCAAAGTACTTATTTTCATACTTGTTTCTACAGTTCATGTCAGAACGGAAATAATGACGTCCTAGTCGTTATCTAATGGCCAGTAACCGCCCCTCGTCGCATTAACCAATCAAATTATTACTGGACATTAGATAACGACTACGACGTCATTATTTCTTAAACAACAATAACAACAACAGCAAAGGCAATGATGATGATGATAATACTGATACTGATGATGATGATGATGACTGCATGATGAAGAAGATGATGATGATCATCATCAACATTATCATCATAATGAATATCATGTGATAAATGCAAAATACGAAAGTAACTGGTGTCACATGACTATGGCACTAACAACAATGTACCACAGTGGACATTAACGGACCCCTGAAATTCAGAGGTGAGACCAGGTGCCCGGGAGGAGAATTAAAATGTAAAGATGATGGATAAATCGAAACCATAAGTCCGAAAATCATGAAACCAGAAGACATACAAAATCAGTGAAACTGAAAAACAAGTGGAAAATAAGAAAATATGTCTACTTGAAGAGCACATGTGAACCCCTATAATGGAGTGAGATCAGGTGCCACCCGTCACATATACCCAGTAGAAAGAGTTAGATCGTGTAAATTCCATATATATTTATATATGGAGAGGTCAAAGTAGGTACCCTTCTAGTATAGAAGGTGTCAAATATGTGTAAAATGATCGGAATCGGTCTCAGTCCAGAATATCATTTAAAAGTCTCGATAACGAGATATTATATGAAGTAATAAGAGCCTCGTAACGACCGTAGAATTTCCTCAGTGACGTTGCTAGTCTAGCACATATATAACCCTGGTTGAGTAGCTTATCTAAATGTCACCTAGCCCTCAGAACAAAGTCATTGTAATTTGAACATGCTCTGGAATAACGTATTAACTGAGATATGAATATGCCAAATGCGGGCGATGATGGAATGTTGTTACTTATGAAAGGAAAGTTTGTGATAGCGAAATTGAAAACGTCACGTTTGTCATAGGATGAGGTGTTCAATTGACCATTAATGTCAAAAGACAACAAAATATCTAAATACGAAGTAGAATTACTACTTTTTGTGGTTTCTTTGACCTCCAGTTCACTTGGATAAATGATGCTTAGGTGATCCGCAAATGAAGGATTATTAATTGAAAACAAGTCATCTATAAATCTGCAAGTGAAATTGAAGCCAAGAGCCATTTGTTTCTTTCCTTGCGAAAACAAAGACTGATTGAATTGGGCTTCGTATGAGTAAAGGAATATGTCAGCAAGAAGGGAGGCATGGTTAGTGCCCATTGGAATGACGACAATTTGTTGAAAAATAATAGGGTTTTTTTTGCGTTTAGTAAGTTTATTATTAATGTTCTATTTTCTTATAACACTATATCACTAATTAATTTACGCATTGATTTTCAATATCTATATGATATATTAACGGACATTGGAATTTAAAGCTTCGATAGCCGGTTTTTTTCCGTGCTTTTGAATAAACGAAACCTTTTCATAAATTGTATGAATTGGCTATGGAATGTGTTTTTCTATCCAGTCAAAGCCTTACGTGTGTATCTCTAGAGTTTTGCCTAAAGAATTGAACATAGACTTTACCAAGAAAGAAATATTGCCCATCTTTGCATCAGCATAGAGAGACTCCTTTCGATAATGAGATGATGCACTGGAAAATATTTAAATCATATATTCTATTGAATTTCATTTTTATTATTGGATTTACAGGAGGTCAATGGAAAAAAATAGAGTACTTATAGTAATCGAGTAAATGATGGCAATCGTACTGAAAAAGTAACCATTGAAATTTTCTTTTGCGTTTCTTTTTAAGTAAATCAAATCAGAATAACAGGCATCGCTTTAGAATATGGATGCACGTAGCAATGTTACCTATAAAATATGAATTTTTTAAAAGAAATTATATTATATTTTAAAATGGTCAGTACCTGAATAATAATATATAGAACTATATCAAACGATACTCATTCGAATATTTCACTGACCTCAAGAAAACGTTGAAACCTGTACCTCATCAGAAATCACTTTTATATTATGGTATGTACGTTTTAGGAAATAATTATTTCTAAATTTCAAAGAAAAATAAAAAGAAGTGCTTCATTTTCCTTTCTCCCCCTCCCCTTCCATTGGTGATTATAACGTAGTGACATTAGAAACAAACAAAACAAAACTGCATTATCTCTTGTGTCTTGTGTCGCCACAGTGGAAGTCAACAGAATGTTATTACTGTCCGAAAGTTAGTTAATGTAAACTATTATCACAGCGCTATCTGTCATTCGGCTGTCAACTTTTTACATTTTCAACATTATTTCTAAGACCGCCGACAGGTATTTAACGCGGTGGTAAGGTAGGAATGAAATAATAAAGATTTCCTATAGTCCCCGAGGGTATCATAAGTCTAGTTTTCAGTGTTTTTGTACTGACATGAAATATATACTTCAAATTTTCAGTCATCAAATAAAGTAAATCACTCCAAAACTAAGAAGTATCTCCCTCATGCATAGCTCTGTCCTTAGATAGATTCTTTGGTTCACCTTTCGGTCATTTTGGTTTCAAAAGTGCTCTTCAAATATTTATATATTTTGAGAATCCCAATCATTTTGCCACGAGCATCACTGAGGAGACATAAGTTGTCGAAATATAGTGCAATAAATTCTAAGGTATATACATGTATGTTCTATATTCATTTACTACAAGTGTTGTTCTTCAATTCAAAATTTGATGAAATAACGCAATAAAGTGCTCTTCTTTGATTCATTTCTTCAGGTAAGCTGCAAAGATAAATAACCCCAAAAACATCGGAGTGATTTAATAGTGTCGTAAGATGTACTGTTGTATCTGATCCAAAATCAAAATGATTTTTGACATCATAATCGGACATCGTTACTTTTAACTTTTTAAATTGGCAAAATTAAAAAAAATATATCGTTTTTGCGGAGGTTATAAATTTGAAAGCATTCATTATATAAGAATAATAGTTTATTGTAAATTATTTTTCCAAATGGAATATGGTAAATATGAAATACTCCGAGTCCCTAAAATTGCTGCTTTCTACTAGGCCAGGTTGCTGTAGATGTGGGTCCATGTTGGGGCAATTTATTCCAAAAAAGGGTACCGTCCTTTTAGAAACTTCCTCTACATTATAGGTGTTGATCATCAAATTGCATCAGTTTTTTGTTTCATTCTTAATTTTAAACAATTTGTCTGTTAGGCATTTCGTTATTTTCATACTCCAGATCAGGAATGAATTGGGACACGCGAAGGATATGAATGTCAGATTCAACCAGGATGTGTCAAAATATGCAGTTTTTCAAAACCTGATTCGAATTTATTGTAACTATTCTTTGTCAAAGTTTATCTATTGCACAATGCTTTAGCACACCTGTCTTTCTTTAGTGTTCCTTTAGGTTCACTTATATATAGGTTCATATACTGTACACATCATACCGTAGAAAACATTAAAAGACGGACGATTTAGGTTGTCCAAATTCTTGGTATAATATGCATTATTAGTCAAAGAAGTCCGATTGCTACAAAAATTGTTTTCGGTATAGGAATATTGCAGGTTGGTAAACACACAACATGGCGCATGCTTCTCGTTGTGCTGCATGCGATGCTCAGACAACATGCTGTCCTCGACCCTCGGCTTAGGGCAACAGTTGGTCTTCGGGTCCAATAGATCGTCTTTTACCCGACACCCAAGTCAATAGGTTAGGTTGTCCCAGCTCATGGTACGATATGTATTATTAATCAGATTAGTCCGATTCCTACAGAAATTGTTTTCGGATGTAAGAATATTACAGGTCCACATTTGTTTGAGGAACACTTACAAGTTCTATCCGAACAAAATTCATCGAAAATATGAAATGGTGAAATATTCAAATTTTAATGTGATATATACAGAAGAAATGTTATAGCACAGTAGATTGTCAATGATGTTGTATATATCAAATTGAAAATATTCTGAAGGATATTCCGGGGAGCACCGATTTGTCTGTGCACCCGATAGGCTTTTATACTGATCGCCATGTCATCAAGTATAGCAAGATAGATAAAGGAATTCGTATAAATATTAGATATTTAAATTCTTAATTATCACAGCATTTTTATCTTTATTTTTCAGGATACCAAACGCCTTCAGATTCTATCTCTGTAAGTTTATGCTTCGTATTGTTATGAGTATATTATATATGAGAACGGGAACACCATCCGTGATTGAATAAATTACTCTATTTCATAAGTTACTTACATTCACACGTTGATATGAGCACAAGTTTAAAATTCACTTATTTGTATTCATTAAATGCACAAAAATCCGCATAAATGTAAAATACGAAAGTAACTGGTGTCACATGACTAAGGCACTAACAACAATGCACCAAAGTGGATATTCACATAAGTAACATTTTATTTCATTGGTAACTGTAGGTGCTCCAAATATCTGAATCGATCTTAACGCGGCTTTTGAGTTGTCGACCGTGGTATGATAAAAGTCGAGAGTTCCTTCAGAACAATCAGAAGCTGCATAAGAATGTATACTTGTCTATGCTTAAATGGCATCTGGGTTGGGGTCCCGGAGGATGGAAACCATTCGAATGGAATGCGAGGCGATCGGAGAGATAATTTGACTGTAGTGAGTTATTTACTTTTGTTTATTGTACATCATCAGTGGCCTTTTAAAAAAAATGAAAGAGGGGTTGCTTTACACAGTAGCGATGGGTCTAAGATGAGATTAATTTCTCCGTGTACGACTAACCTTTTTGAGCAAAATTCCTCCTTCCGTCGATCACCATGTGGACACTGTATATATTGATGTGTAGATAAATAGGTCTTATTTTATTTGATACCACGTTTGAGACTAATTGTGAAGAAAATTTAATAACACAGACGAGAAGAGGTGTGTTTTTGGTAAATCGGAAGTTCTATACCTTCTTCTTATATTGGTGTACTTCAGGAGGTGGAAGTAAAATTGGGTATTAGCAGAAAGACCTGTGATACAAGAAATTCTAAATAACCGCTAGAAGTGTACATATTCCCATTTTTCCAGTGATAAAGGCCAGGAGGTCAAACATGTGTGAAAAAAGTATTTGTCTTTTTTATGTTTAGATCCACTTTCCTTTTTGAGGATTTTAATTTCTGTACATAAAAGACACAATGTCTTCGCCACTATTCTGCGTGACAGACCACACAATCTGAAAGGTATAATATGGAGGTCTTGACAGATGAAATGAAAGAAAGTTAACAGACTGCGCAGAAATCAAAATGCTATATGAAAGTTCAGAAATTTCGCATAGGCCATACAAGATCTATATCGACATTCAAAACCTTACGAAAAAGAATTTCTACAGTTTAATTACCCCTGAATAGCAATCCTGACCTCTTTTTGTTTCTTCGCGTTGCTTTCTTAAACCGAAATCATTAGTATGATACATTTCTTAGTTTGTCACGTTATTTTTTATTATTAATCTTTAACGTGCCATGCATACCACGACACATGGCCTCGGTTTTCACTGTCTCATCGGAAAGACATGACCCCGGCATGACCAGAGCGGGACTCGAACCCCGGCCCCCTGATCAGGAGTCCAACGCGATACCACTAGGCCACGCCGGCTTGATTTAATTCGAAGACCTTGTGTCTTCTAAATATTAAGTGTATATTTTCAGAAATGCATGATATTAACTACCCAATTCGAAGAGGCGTAGTTCTTTTTCTGATGCATGAGACGAGGTGAAGAAACTTGTCATAATTTCATTCATTCAAAACACATCTATCTACTATTACTTTGTATAAAAAATACACAAACATACTCATGGATACGAAATAAAAATAGATTAACGAACATTCTTTAAATTTCTTTAATAAACGCAGGTGTGAAAAACCGAGTTAATGTTATTTTTTTATTTGCAAGGTCAAATTTTATAAGATATCATCATGTGGTAAGAATTAATATAAATAACAAGATATGAATGGACTCGATCGATTATGTTATTACAGCGGCTTTCTACATTGTACACCGACACGGTCAACTGATCAAACCGTGCGCACGATCTGTCTGCTAGGAAAGACGCTACGGGGGGAAAAGAAGCCAAAATGAATTGAGAAAATAAGAACTTAAGGACTTAAAAATGTATTCGAGACAAGCATGCTATTCAACACAACAGTGTTCGACACATCCGGGGTGAATTTAATCATATTATGAGGGAATTTTTTCGGGACCGACGTCCGACTTCGAGATATCCCGGGTATTCGAGATATCAGTGTTCGACATATCGAAGTATATATATGTATATATATATATATATATATATATATATATATATATATATATATATATATATATATATATATTTAGGTCACCTCAGTCACTATTATCCATTGACATTATATTATTGCACATCAGATCATATTTAGGAAAGTTTGGTCACATATCATTCCATCATAGAATGTTTGGTATAGTATTTTCCACAACATTCTGTAATATGACTGTACATACAAATCAAAGTTTATTTTTCTAAAACAGATGACTCACTAGGAAAGAATTGACTTCTTTGACATGAAGTAATATGAAGTCTATTTATCTATCAGTTTGTTAGTCAGTAATTGATCTGAGAAATGGTAAAAATTGTATTTTCAGTCTCTTTGATTCTACAGATCTATGGATAAAAATGTTACACATTGTTGGGTTTTTTTTTCAGTGAGAGAATGTATATAGAATTCTGCTGTGTGAATATCATCAATGAGAATATTTTCTTTTGATATTATATATTGTCTAAATTGTATTGCAATGTACAAACAAGAGGAAAAATTTGTACAAAAGTGTTTATTTTTAAAATTTAATAGTTAAGGACGAGATAACAGTAAGTTATTATTATCATAAAGGTCATAGTCAAAGTCACAAGGTCATTGACTTCCTATTCATTTGAAAGGGCTTTATTAGTGGAATACACCTGTCGAATATGAAGTCTCTATCTCTTATGATTAAAAAAATATGAACAAGGTTAAAGTAAGCTATTTTAAGTGTAAAGGTCAAGGTCAAGGTCTCAATGTCATTGACCTTGGTATTCATTTGAAAGGGTTTCAATAGTGGAATACACCTGTCAAATATGAAGTCTCTATCTCTAATGATTCAAAAGTTATGGACAAGGTTAAAGTAAGCAATTTAAAGTGTAAAGGTCAAGGTCAAGGTCTAAATGTCATTGACCTTGGTATTCATTTGAAAGGGCTTCAATACTGGAATACACCTGTCAAATATGAAGTCTCTCTCTCTCTAATTATTCAAAAGTTAAGGACAAGGTTAATGTAAGATATTTATAGTATAAAGGTCATGGTCAAGGTCACAAGATCATTGACTTTGATATCATTTGAAAGAGATTCATTTGTGGAATACAACTGCCAAATATGAAGTTGCTATCTTTTATGGTTCAAAAGTTATGAACATGGTTAAAATAAGGTATTTTTGGCATAAAGGTCATAGTCAAGGTCACTAGGTCATACAACTTGGTATCAATTGAAAGGGCTTTATTAGTGGAATACATCTGCTAAATATAAAGTCTCTATCTTTTATGGTTTAAAAGTTTTGTCAAAGTTAATATCAGGCTGAATTATATAAAAATGCTTGAATTTTGTGAAATGTGCTATTTTTAGCATCAGGTATTTAGAATAATATATTGAATACCCACCTTTTTTATTTCTTTAATTTTATTTTTCATATATGAAGTTGTCATAACATGTGAGAGATTTCCAAAAGTCCCATGACAAATTTGTGAAATAATATAAGCAATGTCATTGAAAATACAGTTTTTTTTTTTCAAGTTGCTGAATATGTGTTTCCAAGGCATTTTGAAAATATCATTTTTAGCAAATGGATCATAATTTTATTTTTATTTTTGTGAAATGTGTTCATTCTAGTCTATATTTTGTCACTATGTTAATAAAAAAAAGTTGGTTGCCATTGTGCTTTCTTACAATCTATCATGAAAATGAAGATTTTTCTGCTTTTCATCTTCCACTGAGATTAAAAATCTCGACTTCACTGTTGCCATGGTAACGGTTGACAAATTATTTTTATTGGAAATAAGTTCATATGATGTAACTACTTTACACACAGTGTTTTGTCCCAATCTAAAAGGATGCATTTCTGACCCCTTATGGTAATTCTGTGGTATTTACAGAGAATTGCTCTTAAGAACCATATTCTATTTTAAAGTGATTTTTTATTTTACCACTACAAAGTATAAACCATAGCTGATAAAATGATAAATATAATATCTGTTGATAGAATTTCAGAATTTGGTTACTATAGCAACACGCATGTGAAAAAATCTCAATTCTCAAATTCTAGCAAGAACATGTCAGTTGGAAAGATTGATGACAAGAAATATAATGTACCCCTACTATACATTTTTTTAAAAGAATAATATTTGTGCGTTTTCTCTGTTTTCTACTTAAAAATCATATTTTCAAAGAGTCAAAAATCTTTATTTTAAAAATTATCAATTTTTTGAATTCTTTAAATATTTAGTTTATATTTAAAGCCAGACAACCCTATACATATTATAGATGACAACAATGTGTATGGATTACATGGGATCCCTTACATATGTTTTTCAAGTAAAAGAACTGTTTTAGCATTTGATTTTACTTTGATATACATCTAACTTGTTTCATAGCAAGCCTAATACATTCGATGAAAGGAATGATGTTTCTGTTAAATTCATTGTACAATATAATATATTTTAACTGTTTGATCTTGCCCCTTATTCAATTCTCTCATCATGACAGGTATGAAATTACAAAATTTGAAAGCAAGATGCATAAATGATACCCAAAATTCAAATTACGATGTAACTAGAAATGTTTGTCGAAGGGTCAATGATTCCCGCCTGTAATATTTGCTTGTTGACCTGTCCCAGAAGGACAACAAATACATGTAATGAAATACCTATGTTTTACTCTAACAACAATGGTAGATTTTGATCAGTTTACTTGACCTTGACATTCAAATTATTTATGTGATTGTCATAAGGAACACATGTGTGAAATATATATGCCTCATAACACCACATCTCAATTTAAAGTTATGGAGTTGTGCACTGTAAATGTGAAAGAAACACAGAGGGATAGGGACAGGCGGATGATGATCATAGTGATACCTAAGATTACACAGAGTTAAATTACAATATGATTTAAAGAAAAAACTTATATCAAATCCAGATCTGTTTTATAGAAACAAAATTCTAAATTCTAAAAACAATTTATTCTATTGCACATCGTATAAAGTCTTGTATTTTGATCGGTCACTGACATGCAAGAATTCTTCTATACCCGTAGGCTGTAAAATGATGTCATTTGACCTAGTTTAGGTACTTGAGTTAAATTGATCATTTTCGTGATTTTATGATAGAGTTTGTGATCAACAGTTCAATCTAAAGTTAAATATCTATCATTTTGTAAATAATAAATTCTTATTCAATGAAATATCTGATATTATAAGAACTACAGGAAATCAGGACAGATTATGCAAAAGATGAGGTAGTGAACAAGAACAGAGTTACCAGGTAGTGTTTTACACACTTTGACTGTATCTGTGAATGCCCTGTCAGGAATATCTCTTTCACCGCTCGGCAAACGACTCACAAGAAACTTAATTTCTGAAAAGATATTCACAGTTATTCTGTCAAATTGTGTAAAACACTAACGTGGTGACCCCTAAATGTAATGGAGTATTTATTCTCATTTACTAGCTTCTAATACATTGCGTGTTTCGCTGATGTCAATAGCCTCTAAAACAACCTCAGGAACTGAGTCATCATTTAAAGCCATATAGTTTAATGATTTTTGCCACGGTGTTTTGAAATCACTGCATGTCTTGAAAACAATAAAGTGATTTGACTTGAACGAAGACGTTTAGTTGGTGTAAAAAGCAATTTCTCTTCTGCATCTCTAGCACTTCTCATCTACATCAGTTACATTTTCCTTTTGTCCACTTTCTTCTTTTTGGTAAACATTTCTGTTATTTAGGATTTTACAGAATGCAAAAAAGCGATCTATTTTCTTTTCTCATTACGGAGGGCCTTTCCTGTTGGCGTACATTGCTTAAACTGATCATGAAACGTTTGTGGCTAGCAATTGACAATTGCTTGGTCATTTAATTTTTATACAGTCATAACTTGATAGTTTTGATAATTTGTTATTCTAGTTGCCTATTATTAGGTGATTTTGAAGGGCATTATGACTGGTAGATTTTGCTACACACAGGCACTTGAAGATCTGTGTCATTATGCATCCTGTTAGCAAATGCTAAAAACTTTTCTTTTGGTATAAGGTGTGTAAAGGTGATGGATAGATTCAAACCATAAGTCTAAAAATCATGAAATCAGAGGACATACAAAATCAGTGAAAATGAAAACTGGATAACGAGGTATCATGTGGAGTAATAAGAATCTCGTAACGACCGTAGAACTTCCTCAGTAACGTTGCTAGTCTTGCACATATATAACCCTGGTTGAGCAGCTTAACTGAAAGTCGCCTAGCCCCCAGAACAAAGTCATTGTAAATTGAACATGCTCTGGAATAACGTATTAACTGAGATATGAATACGCCGTATGCGAGGGATGATGGAATGTTGCTACTTATGAAAGGAATGCTTGTGATAGCGAAATTGAAATCGTCACGTTTGTCATAGAATGAGGTGTTCAATTGACCATTAATATCGAAAGACAACATAATATCTAAATACGAAGTAGAATTACTACTTTCTGTGGTTTCTTTGACCTTCAGTTCACTTGGATAGATGATGCTAAGGTAATCCGCGAATGAAGGATTATTAATTGAAAGCAAGTCATCTATATATTTGTAAGTGAAATTGAAGCCGAGAGGCAATTGTTTGTTTTTTTTCCTTGCGAAAGCAAACACTGAATGAATTCAGCTTCGTATGAGTAAAGGAATATGTCAGCCAGAAGCGGATCACGGCTAGAGCCCATTGAAATGGCGACAATTTGTTGAAAAACTTTTCCTCCAAACACCACAAAAATGTTATCGATACGAAAGTTCAACATCTGGATGACAGCTGTTTCAGTGTATTTATTTTTGGAATCAGAATTTTCCCTAACAAAGTAACTTTTATTATGGCATAGAACTATATATTTGAATTTGCAGCTTTCGTGTTTACATGTTGAATAATTTCCGCTAATCTGTCTTTTAATTTCTGATGAGGGATCGTTGTGTAAAGAGTCGAAAAGTCAAAAGACTTGATAGAGTGAATTATAGTAAAACTATTTGATTTTAGATGTTTTAACAATACTCTTTGGATTTTTTAAGTATCCACATTTTATTTATTCCACTTCTGGAATATACTGTTTTGCAATACCTATGAAGGCCAGATTTTAATTTCTGATAATATTTGTGTGAGTAGCATCGATACAGATTTTGTGGAACACTTCGAGGAACCAGCGATAAAGCGTTGTTTCCTGTACCGATTCAAAATGCTCTGTAGGTTCTAATGCCTTCTCAAAATTCAAGTTGCTTATGTTGAGAATGCCTTTCATTTTGTGATTTATTAAACTCTGTGATGATGTACTCACATTCACAACAGAGGTATGACAACCTTAAATAAAATTAATAGTAATATATGTCGTACATGGTGAACAAATTGATAACTCAGAAAATGACAAACATTTATTGTCAAATTTTGTTATAGAGTTATTTACCATTTCAGAATTATGTTGTGTGGCACTGATGCAAAGAATTAACTAAAAATACACTACTGCAATCACTGTTTACCATTGGAAACATTGACAGACCCTTAGGGTTCTAGGAGTAGGCATCCCTTATTTGAAAAAATCTAGTTTTTGTTGAAAAAAAAGTTGTGTATAAAATTTACTTGCATGTAAATAAGTAGCATTAAATGTTTTACCAAGTGGTACATTATTATGTGCAGTCAATTTTTTTTAATACATATAAAGAGGAAAAGAATTGTATTGGGATTTGGCTAGCTTCCCGTTTTACTATTAGTTGATGGCGATCTGAAGCAAATTTAAGATATGCTTTGGTAAAGTAACAGACTATTATAGAGTTTAACATTTCTTGTAGTATAACAACAGAGATTTTGACTAGTGATATCGATATGAATATTCTATATATCTTAGATATAACAAATACAATGGAAACAATTAGGTTCTAGCGCAAAACTGTTACCGTTATCTGTAGAAAAACTGTAGGTAGCCCAATGAATAAAAGATAATTACAGTGTTAGTAATTCTGTGTCCGTTTGACAAAAGATGAAAACCCCTATTACAATAGGATAACTCTCCCCCACCCCTCCTTACCAAGTAATACAAGATGTCTCGGCCGGGGACCTACGTCACATCGGACCGGGAATACGATACAAAATATCAAGGAAATTCCTGGAAGTTGTAAATATAACAATACATCAAAGATATAGCAAATCCCTTACAGATTATAACCTGGATAAAAAGATGAAAATATATCAACTATGGTATTTAAGGGTTTGGTGTGTGTTAAAATCACTATCCGGGATTCCTTGTCTTCTAATTGTAGTTAGGAAATAAAAGAGATTGGAAAATAAAAGCTTACCCACTACACCTGCTCCACTATCAAAGCTTCCTTCATATCCATAGCATTTATGATGTCCAGAGGCAGCATACACCCTTATTTTGCCCCTCAGAATGCTTATTTAGGAATCGTATTAAGATTCCTTCCTCAATTGGGCTTCAATTTAGTCATACTGCAGGACTCTGATAGCTATAATTCAATTTAAAAGTATCTTTATACAATAAAGATTTACAGCACAATGTACTTTATTTGAGATTTCATGTACATATCGAAAAAACATAGTTTCCCAGGCTTGTTTTTTGTCATCACCAAATAGGCATATTCTAAACGTAAGTAAATGTCTTATGTCAAGGTCTAAGTCAAAAGTCCATGTCACAATATAATAACATGGTAAAAGGTCTAGTTAGTTACAAGAAAAATATTTGTAAAATGCCTATCCCTTATACCCTAAAATTTAAAATGCATATTTATGTAGCCCAATGTTAAACTTTTAAAAAGTAGGTCAATGTAAAAATTCAAAGGTGCAAATGAAAAGTTTTTTTCTAAAGGAATCTATAGGCAATGCTAAAATATACGTATCTCTACCAGAGTCTTTTTCTAGGCCAGGGGCTTTAATGGTTATTCGATAAACATGCAAATAAAGGTATTTAGATATTGTATTTATCAGAATCAAGATTTTTTTTCACATCTTCTAGCACTAATTCCATGGAGGGAGGGCCAATGAGATGCATTATGATAGCATCCGGCATTGTCGCTCCGTATAAAAACTTCCCTGAGTTGAAGTTGAGATTTCAAGGCCTTTAAAGCATTTTCTAAAATTGAGATGGAGGATATTACAAAATTAGTCTCGCTTTTTCCATCTGTGATATGAGCAAGAGTTTTGTGCTAAAATGATTATTAATTCCAAAATCAGTGGTAAGTACAATATCAAAATCAATGTTACAATTTGCAAGTTAAAAAGTAATATATAAAAGTCCCTAACCTTCAAATTCCCTTCCTCATCCTTGAAGATACAAACTGTTACGTGCCAGTTGATCCCTTTCTGGCCAAACCAATCTGATTGTTTCTCCCGGAAGAAGTTAGGCAAGAATTTTATGGCCCAGTCAAGAACCAGCAATGCTTGGTCTGGTTTTAAGTTGTCCGAAATTGTTGCCATTGCTTGGTCTTGGTTGAGAGTGCGATAAATGAACTTTCCACAGATCTGTTTGGTTAATGCAGTTGTTCAATTCTTCATTAACGTCTGCCATTAATTCAGCGAAGATACATTCTTTTATTATTTTCTTGATATCTAGATGGTATCATGCGATGACCAACACATATGACAAAACATATCATGATTATTACTGCAGTCTCTCTGAAATGCGCTGATGTTGGGATCACTTACTGCCAAATTTCTACAATGGTCTGCACATTGAGATGATAGAAATTAACAGAGAGAGAGGTGCCAAATTTTGCACTTTTTTCGTATTTTTCCTTTAAAATAAGATTTGGTGTTGTAATAAATTCTTAAGAACTAATTTCTGCATTATAGACAATCGCCTACCCTCCGTTCTACCATAATTGACACATGGTAATGCTTTGACATTGTCCGTTTAAATTTCACATTTCAGACACAGTCTATTGTACGTATGGTACTTCAAAAGAAGGGGACGGGGGGCGAGTTGGGAAAGCACATCTGAAAACAAATATTTGTCAATCTACTCAATCATGCATGAATTTGAATAATGTTTCATAGAATTGCTGCCCTGGACACAAGGGCGTGTCATGACCTTGACTGAAAAGGCACCATACCCTTCCACCCCTTGGATAGATTTGAGTAGTATTTCAGAGAATTGTTGCCTAGGATCAACGGGTGTATTTTGACCTTGAACCAAGGTTATATCCGCAAAGTCAAGGTCACAATGCATATAATGGGTAATTCTTTGTCTGGGCCATAAATTTTATCCCTTGCATAGATTTGAGTATACGTAATATGTCACCGAATTGTTGCCCAGGACCCAAGGGTGGGTCTTGACTTTGAACCAAAGTTATATATGCAAAATCAAGGTCAAATTGTATATGACGGGTAAATCTTTGTCATTCCAAAACTTTTTACGCATTGCACGGATTTGAATAGTATATCACAGGATTTTAGGCAATGTCGGGATGTCTCTATACTTTAAATACCATCTCTTCAAACTAAGCGACGGTCATATAATGCCACGCTAAGGGTTGCTATTGTTGAGTATACAGTGTGCTTCTTTAATCACCTTTCGTCAGTACTCTCAGTACTTTGAGTCCTATCAGGGAAAAAAATAATATCATCATATTGATTTGGTTGGTTGATTGGTGTTTTACGTCGCTTTCAACAATATTTCAGTTATATCGCGACATGGAAGCAAGAGGCTACCAACCTCTTAAACATAGTGGTGCAACCCGGAAATCGAACCCGGATCGTCGGCGCCGCAAGCCAAGCGCTTAACCACTACACCACGCCTGCCCCCTCATCATATTGAAAAAAAAAATGATATTAACTGCCGAATTCGAAGAGGCTTAATTCTGTTTCACGATTTCTATCAAAATAATCAATGCATAATTGAGAATTCTTCCTCCTATCATCATTTATAAATAAGGAATAAAGAAATCTTTAAATTTAAATATGAATAATTTTTAAAAGTGATAGTAAACAGGTATAGTGATGATATTAAAAATCAAAATATATAAATACAGTTGGGTGCAGTCCTAACCTTACATTCAAGTGCACTTAAAGTTTAGTTTAAATATATAAATAAATCAGAAATAAATAAAATAAAATAAAATAAACCAAGGAAATAATTAGGAAAAAACGAAACAGAATAAAATCTTAAACGCAATTATAATAGTTTAATGATAGCATAAAATGTTTTCCTGAAATGCTATAACATATCACTACATGCTCAATTTTTTGTTTTACAATGTGCATTAGTTTTCGCAATATAAACCATTAAAAGGGATATCTTTTTAATACTACAGGAAAAGTGCGTATATATGGGGGCATTCTCGATAATTTGTTTAGATTTATGGTATTTCTTTCATGTGTACGGAGGCGTAAAATGCTCAAGTATTCGAACTTCTGACTTGAACGAGCGCTTGCGCAAACAAATCTAGTTAATGTGGATTTCTTTTCACGTTAAGACAAACAGCGCACACGCATCCGATCGAGTAGTCGTGGCGAATGAGCCAAAGCAGTCATTGTGTATGTTGTGTTAGATTGCACCAATTGTGTTTGACGGGTAAAGAGTACAATTAGTGTCAGCTTTGGTTTAAACAATATTTTTATTTATATATTCAATAAGAATTTAAACTATGTAAGCGTTCCTTAAATAATAATGAAGCAAACCATATATATGTATATATATATATATATATATATATATATATATATATATATATATATATATACATGTGTGTGTGTGTGTGTGTGTGTAGGTGTGTGCGTGTATGTATATAGTTGGTTGGTGTTTTACGTCACTTTTCAAAAAGATCTCAGTTATATCGGGACATGGACGCGGGAAGTTACCAACCTCTTAAAAATAGTGGCACAATCAGGGAATCGAACCCGGATCGTCGACGCCGCAAGCCAAGTGCTTAACCACTACACCACGCCTGCCCCCTTTTCTATAAAACGAATATATATATATATATATATATATATATATATATATATATATATATATATATATATATATATATATATATATATAAGGTGTTGTGTGTTGAATATAGAACATAATTCCATTTTGTGTCATCAAAATAGCATAGTATCCTTTCTCATTCATATTTTTTCTCTTTGCAGTTTTGGGGCACCCCACTCTACAAGGCAGTATCAAATGGTGACAGTGATTTAGTGCGGACACTTATCGATTCTAATGCGGATGTTAATGCCATAGACTGGGTAACTAAAAAAATGTCCTCTAAAATCTAGTCATTTCAGAAATGTCTCATACCACCACTGGGAATATTTCTCTTTATAAGGTTTAATCCAAAGTCATTCAACTATAGCGGCATTGTCATCTAAATGCTAAGTGTTTAATTTCATAAATGAAATCGAAGAGGCTTAGTACTTTTTCACAATTTCCATCAAAATAATCAGTGAATAATTTAGAATTCTTCTTCTTCTTCTTCTTCTTCTTGTTATTATTATTATTATGTATAAATAAAGAAATATAAATGGAATAGATTATTAAAATTAAAAAAAAAATACATTTAAAAGTGACAGTAAAAATTTCTGGTGATGATAATATGATGACATATAAATATAAATAAATAAATAAGCATTAAATAGACACATACACACATAAAAGATCATCAAGAACAGTTGTTAGATGTTGCACTTGAAGCGTACATTTTTCTACATAAAATTGTTGTGTGTTGAATCTAGTACTTAACTTCATTTCGTGTCACAAGAAATTTTTATAATCAATAATGCTTTTTCATCAATATCTTTCTCTTTGTAGTATCAAGACACTCCACTCCACAAAGCAGCATCAGACGGTCATATTGATATAGTGAAGGAGCTGATCAATGCTGAGGCTGATGTCAATGCCAAGAACTATGTAAGTGAAATAAATATATCCTCTAACATACAAAATTAGTTTTTATGCCCATGCTATGAAATGACCGGGGATATATACTGTTAACCTGCTCCGTCATCATTTAGTTTCCGCTCATTTTCTCTATGCACTGTAAATGGATTAAATTGATATTGCAGATGAAAATCGAATATGGGTATAGTCCGGCAATTTTTGACAGAATCCTTGAACATAGGAATGATCATTTGTCTTTGAAGTATTAATAGATGAAATTGATATGGAGCAAAACGATGTATATCCGGGAATTTTGACAGAGGTATTGCCCTTTAACATGGCAGTTTCCGCCCATTTTCGTGGTGAAGGTTTGATGGATTAAATTGATATTGGGCATTTAGTTGTATCAAAGCATAATGCATGTCAAGCTTGAATATTGATGTGTTCCGGTAATTTTGACGGAGTAATTCCCCTTGAACATAAAAAAATCATGAAAATATTAGTTTTCTGGCAAGCATATTTCACTAGCTAAGCAGCCGCGATGGCATTTGTATCGCACTGACATCAAAATTGTAGTTGAAGATTGTCACATATCACCATGGGAAATTTTGATCAGAGATTAATAAAAGAATCGTATTATATTATCTGACATATCGCATCACATTTGACATTAAAAACGTTAATCACTATAATAACTCTTTTGGAACTAGTGTGCAAGTCTTAACAGAGCTGTCTCTTTTTGCCAGGTTGGATTCGAAGACATTTGATTAAATGCTCAATGTCATCTGAATGAGAAGTGTCAAATTCAAGAAGTACATGACATAATTCTTTTTTCCAAGTTCCATCAAAATAATAAATTCAAAATGAATAACTGAGTATAACACTTTCTCGAAATTTTTACTTTTTTAAATTATACAAGTGAACTGATGTCTTATGAGTTTAATTATTTTTGTTTTTGTCTGCTTTGCTAAAAATGACCATTGCATAAAGTAAAATTTGATTGATAAATTGTACAGCCACATTGAAATATATGTTATGGATCTCAGTACTCATACGTTTCCGTTTACCATGACTTCGATATCTTCCTGGCGAATCATCAAACAAAAGAATGGCACTTACTGACTGACATCCACGACTTGTTACATTTCCAATATGGTAATTAGAACCTCATGAATTAGCTGTTCTTAATTTTCTCAAGTACTCTTCCCCTTTTCTTCTAAAGTGAGGACTGAAATACGTGAAAGAATCAAACGATTTTGTTGATTGGAATGTTGACAAAGAAGTTATTTTATGTCGATATTTTTGTTGAAACTATGACCAGACATTCTCCTCCGGAGATTACATTTGGTTTTGAAGACATATAATGAATGCCGTAAACTATATAAGAAACTTGCAGGAAAGGTTATTGAAACTATGAATAGAATACGAACGTTTAGTAAGATTACTTGAAAATGCATTGTCTGTCAGAAATATAGATTGTTTCACATTTATTTGTCTTCATACTTGGAAACTGCACACTGGTTGGATCAAACTAGTGATCATTTAATTGACGTGGTATACTTTCTCATTCCTATGTTTCTCGTTGTAGAGTGAGGAGACTCCACTCCACATGGCAGTATTAAATGGTCATATAGAGATAGTTAAAACCCTTATCAATAATAAGGCTGATATCAATGCTAAGAGCTGGGTAAGTCACAAAGATATGTCCTCTACGATACAAATTTAGTTTTTTTTTTTTTTTTTTTTTTCAGAAATGTCCTATATCATCAGTGGAAATTATGGAACAAGAAAAGAATCATTTTATATTCTCTGACATGTAGCATCACATTTAAAGTTAAAAACGTTAATCAGGTATTTAAAAAAGGCTCTTTTAGAAATAGCGTGAAAGTCCTTAACAGTGTTGTCTCTTTTTGTCAGGACGGACTCGAAGATATTTGACTAAATGATCCGTGCCATCTGAATGGTTACTTTCAAATTTAAGAAGTACATAACATTGACTTTCGATTTGGTGTAATTTTTTTTTTAAGTTCCATCAAAATAATAAATTCCCACATATATAACAACTAAGTCTAACGGTTTATCGAAATGTTTTTTTTTTAATTCTTAATTTAATTAATATGTTTTGTGTGTTTTTCCCATAAATGCTGAGTGACCATTGCATAAAATAAAAAATTGATTGATGAACGGTATAAACCAACGATGGAAATATGGATCTCAGTTCTATTATATTCCTGTTTTCCATGACAAAACTATGACCCTTACTGACTGATATCCACGACTTGTAACATTTTCAACATGGTCATTACATCTATATGTATTAGTTTTTTTCTTAGTTGTCTTATCAAGTACTCTTCCCTTGTCCTTCTAAAGTGAGTACTGCAATTTGAGTCATTTTCTTATCAAGTACTCTTCCCTTGTCCTAAAGTGAGTACTGCGATCTGAGTCATTTTCTTATCAAGTACTCTTCCCTTGTCATTCTAAAGTGAGTACTGCGATCTGAGTCATTTTCTTATCAAGTACTCTTCCCTTGTCATTCTAAAGTGAGTACAGCGATTTGAGTCATTGGTAGGATGGTAAATTTTCTTTAAAATACACATTTTTATAGACAGAATGGAATGATCTTTTTGATTGATATGGTGAAGTTGATTTCCGCCAAAATTAATATACTACAGAGATAGTCTTTAGTTTATATATTATTCCAAACAAGGTACACGCAATGCCGTTAGATAAATAAGACGGCTTGTAAAATTAAATTACAGAATTTACGATTACTTGAAAATTTATGTCAGAAACAACTTGTTTTAACATTAATTGGTCTTCACTATCGTTAAAATCATATTCATGTAAATGAAGTGGTATTGTTTCTCATTCATATCTTTTTTGTTGTGGTACCAGGACACTCCACTCCACATGGCAGCATCAAATGGAGATTTAAAAATTTCATTCTTAAATTACGCTGTACAGTTATATATAAATGTGATTAAATCATACATATATTCATTTTGAATAAGCTATGGATTATTTTCCCCTAATCTAAAGTTTAATTGAAAATTCCCACCGTCAATTATTCTTTTTGTCTGAGCTTTGGATTTGTGATATGATATTAAAGCTGTCATTGACTTTTCTTTAAAATACCACACGCAAATTAAAAATACCATAGTCAAATTATCTTTAAACAATTCTCATTTCTCCTGAATAACAACCGAGTTTCTGAATTACAAATCTCTATGTTATATATCGATAGCACTTTTCTACAACCGAACACACCGACATGCTATGTTTTTATGACATATTACTTTATGTTACCTATCTTTGGTCTGTTTATACAACTAAACACTAATCCATCGCCGTATGGATATACTGTATGCCAAGGAATTACTGCATTCAGTTGTACCATACAGTATTTTTTCGTAAAAATCTCGTTATTTCTTGAATCGATTTTTTAATTCCATTAAGTTTCATTAGATGCAGGAATTTGTATAATCGAAATGATCAGATTTTCTTTCTCTTTCACACGTTTCTCCTTATAGAACAATGAAACTTCACTCCACATAGCAGCATCAGAATGTCACCTTGATACAATGAAGACACGTATTAATGCCAAGGCGGATGTCAATGCCAAGAGAAAAGTAAGTTAAATAAATATCTCCTACAAGATAATTCTTTCTGATTGAAAATTCCACTATCACTATTCTATATATTTTTAAATTACTCTCTTATCCCCCCAAATGTATCATAGTTAATACTTCTTAGATTATATCCCATATAACTGGTAAACTAATGAACCATTCTTTTGTATTTATAATAACTATTAAAACATTCAGTTAGGATCATTTGACTGTGCTGTTGAATGCTATTTTTTAAACAGGTTAGATCATAGAAAAGCGACGAAATTATTTGTGTCACCTACATGATTACTGTCAAATTTAAGAATGCATGAAACTGCGTGAGATTTTGGTTTTTGAATTCGAAGAAGCGTAGTTCTTTTTCACAACTTCCATCAAAATAAGAATTCCACACGTAAATATCAATCAAATCTAACGGTTTCTCAATTTTTTTTTTAAATTGAAGTGTAGAAACTCGAGAAATATACGTATGTCGTACGAGTGATGCTTCTATGTCTTTTTTCATATCTGCTATGTGACCATTGCATAGAGTGTTATGAGTGTCATATAATTTTTTTGTTTGTTTATATTATTGATTTTTCTATTAAGAACTAGAACGTTTTGTAATTGTTTGTTATATAACTTCTTTACTTCTATAATGATTTGTGAATGTTCTTGAAAGTTCTTTATAATCTAGATGTTTCTATATTGGAAATTACTTGAACATTGTAGAAACTAGAAATATCTAGAAACTATGAAATGTATATAAGGCATGGACTATGGCATATCTGTAGCACTGCATTACATTACCTTTCTATGTATATACTGGGGATTTGTCGTGTTTACCGACTGCTTGAATTGGATTTATTGAACTGTGAAACTATATACTGGACACTTTATTCATGTTATAAACAGTGGATGTAATACGGACTTCAGCGTCTTTCTTACACCTTTATTGGACTTTATAGTTGTAAGCATTATCTGTAATTTTGTTATTTTTTGTTAATTTGTAAATGAATTCTGAAATTTTTAGAATCTTTGTGATTTTTGTTGGCTTTACAAAAGGGTTTATTTCTGAACATAACAAAGGATTGAAATGCAATTCTTTCAATGTATGAAGTATTCTTAGAACTATGCTCATAGAAGTCTTAACTTCTTTTTTGTCACTTCGATATGATTTTCCTAAATTGGAATGTTTCTTTACATTTATATTATGTGCAAGTCTGTGGCGACTTTTATCATGGGAATGTGTCAGATGCTTTTACGGTCAGCAATGGACCCTTGGGTAAAGAGAACAAAATTCACAGAAAAATCCATAAATTTAACAATTTATTTACAAATTAACAAAACCATAGGTAATGATTTCAAGATTGAATGAAAGTAAACGTCGCTGGGAATTCCGGGATGCTGAAGTCCGTATTATGTCCACTGTTTATTATACGAATAAAGTGTCCAGTATATAAGTTATAAATAAGTTCGATAAAATCCCATTCAAGCAGTAAGCAAACACGATTAAATCCCAAGTATAATCGGACACACGAAAAGCAGTGGTTCCGAAATGCTTCAGTCCATGCCTTATATACATTTTCATCTTTTGAATCTGATTGACAAGAGTTATATATTCGTTATTACCATCGGAAACGCACGAAGAAAAATTTGGCCTATGGGTTCTGTCTAAGACTTAAAAGAATATGTTCAAGAGAAGAAGACTACTACAAACAGATTTAAAACACCAATTGCTCAAAAAGGGAAATTCCGGTACTTCAACGTGTAGACTAAATAAACACAGAGGACTTACTGTATTTGAAAGCCTGTATAAAGGCAGGACATAGGTTACCTCTTATTATAACTCATTCTAAGCATCGTAAATTCAGTTTTAATATACATACATGCTGTGAAGATGGATATCATATAGCCCTAGTACTATTTATGTCAGTGTCTATAGAAAAACCGCAAGGGACTGAAAATTTGAGTTTTATATTTTTATCAGATTTACAGATACTTCCCGACGGAGGATTTTATTGGATTGTATATTTGTTTTCCTAACCTAAGTGGATTGATTGTTAGACCCTATCTATATGGATACTTTTATTTCTTTGATTAGTTAACTTCAAAAATAAAAAGGCGTTTTTATATTCATGACTTATTTTAAAAACAATGTTTGATGTTGATAAGCTGTGGAAGAAACCAACACAATTGACGTATTTAAACTTGCGCAAAGGCATATGGGCATACGATTATCAGTTTTTGTTAACAAAAGTAAACCTTCAACCCTTTGACTACTTGTTCTACCTTTGGACATGTAATTACTTTTATGTGCAAATCTGTAGCGACTATTCTGGTACAGTTGGATCAGATGGCTTAAATCCGTTCCGGGATATACTTTTTTTCACAAAGAGGACATACGTATTTAGTTCAAAGCCCTAATTTACAATAAAATATTTGACCTGCTTAATTCACCACTCAGTAAATATTCAAAGGAATGCTTATTCGTTTCTCCGGTCCAACTTGACTGATGATTCGTCCCCCATACATCTTGATACCTCTACCAACTGCATGGGTTAATTTCAAGAGAAATGGCGAAATATGCAGATTTGTACAACGATGACTCGATGACGGGCTTTGTGAAAACATCTTCAGAAGTTATATTGTCTTAAACTCTGTTCTCTTTATTCTAACAGATCTCATTCAGATGAAAAGAGATTTGGCCCATGTTGATGTGGTATCATATATTGATGTTATTTTTTTTATAACGTAACAGTTTTCGTGCTTTTCTATGTATTACATTTCAAATTTAACAACCCGTTGACTCCTGTTCTCTCTATATAAGCGAATCAATAAAATTTGAATGTGTTTGCGTTTATTTTACCACAAATTTGATGTTTGAAAGGTGCAAATAAATCTTTCAAACGACTTTGCTATTTAAAAGCTTCTTCTATGAAATTCTATGGTCGATATAGGGATCTAGTGCAATTTTTGATTCCCTTTCAAGAATATTAACCGATATTTTGGGACCTCCACATACAAAATAACCATCTTTACTTTTTGACTATACTTGATTTGACATAATATGTGTTATATATGTTCACGTGCGCTTCCGACACCGGAATATCAGTTTGGCAGCTTTTCTTGCCTTAAATGGAAAATTTGACTTCGTATTCTTGTCTCCTTCGTGTGTTGGTGCGTGTATATTTATGTATTTACCTTCTCGACTTGAAAGGTTGTTTGCGACGGGTGTTGCATGCAAACCGGAGACGTTTACTCCTCCCAGGCACCTGGTCTCGACTCGATTTTATTGGAGTTCGCATTTGTCTGAATATGACACTATTCACGATATTGGCCTTTTATTCCATGGATTATGAGATATGGTTTACCCTTTGGTACTTCTTCGTTTTTTACTCATAATCAGTAGTTACAGTTATGTAAACATTGGATCGAATCAGAAATATATTTATATCGATTTGACGTAGGCTACTGTCTTTCCCTGATCTTTTCTCTGGAAATCAAAAATTCAGTTTAAAATGTATCCTTTTTCTGACTTCTATGTATATTGTTATATGGCATAAGCGCTGTTACTGCATTTTCTTAATAAATAGTACCATGCCCACAAATAAACACAGGGCCTTGCATACAAATCAAGAATAAGCACCTGAGAAACTTCATAAAATTATAAGTTTAAAACATCAAAGCGATTCATGATTGTTGATTTATGTGACGATCAACATTCAATTCGTTTTATTGATTGGTTCACAAGACTGCTCTCCAACTCACCGCAGAAAAGCAAGAGAGAGAGACGAAAAAAAATATGCACATTCACTAAATCTGTAACAATGACATCCAGAAGTAAGAAGGTTGTTTATAGACTGATCTATCTAAGAAGTTATTAAATAATGAACATTGGTATTATTATTGCATTTGTAATATGAAGCCAAGCTAAGGCCCTTTAATTGATATTCTTAGCTGTGGCCAACTTATAAGAGGGGTAATTGTATATAAATACTGGGATGGAATTGCTGAATGATGTAAATTTACAAGAAATGGTCTAATTTAATTGAAATTCTGTTGATATTTTAAAATGTAAAAGTTAGGCCCAGCAGGAAGCATTTCAGATAGATGTAGAAGAGTCTTTGTGTGAAATCACAACAAATGGAGTTGAGGAAAAGGTTGCACTACAGCATTTTTTTCGGCATGTCGATTGCTTCAGTTTATCCCGCTTCATAAAGTACATTGGGCCATAGTGACGTCACAATGACGTCATGTTATGGTTTGGCGGGTTTTCTGCAACATTATATAACTGCATTGCCTTAACACAGCTGCGTAGACAAAGCATAACATTAACATGTATCAATGACACAATGTATTATGTACATATGTTTAGCAAAAAGTAAAAAAAATAACCTTTCAAAAATACTATTAAAATGAACCGATAATTCATGGTGGCTTTGGAATGTGTTCTCACCAATGAAAAAATATAAGCAAATTATATATGTAAATTGGTAGGTACTACCGATAGGTTAAATGCAAACTTCAACTATTCTTAATTCAATGGATAAACATTATTTTGAATTAGAAAATGTCTTCTTTTTTATCTTACGTGTAATTAAAGATGATATGTCAATGCTAATTTATCAAGTTATTCTTTTTGAATTAAAATTTATAAAATATAAGTTTGAATTATGGGCAAACCTTTTGCTTATTCACACCCTAATAACAATAAATTAAACGATCTCTAAATTGATGTTTACCTGTTTTATTCCTAGTCCGACTGTAATCCTCAGAAAATTTTATCTTGTATATTTTCACTTTCTTGTGACAGAACATATTTCTAAAATAAAACAAATATCTAATATATATATATATATATATATATATATATATATATATATATATATATATAGATTTGACAATTTCTAGAAATGTTTTCATTATGGCCTGAAATATATACCCTCATCATATGCATGAAATAATCGGATTAATCATGATGTGATAAGTCTATATATTCATTATTCATTGATTGCACTTCAAATATTTTTTTTTTGTTTTATTGATATTTATCTTCTAAATAGACAATATGACATTGAGGTCATCAAAAAGACTATAGATCTTGTATTTGGCCCCTCTACAGCCTTATGCAGACTTTTACTTGAACGTTGCACGCTGACTAACAGGGCGATGGGGACTATATGACCAGCCTTGTCCAAACCTCTTTCAGAGGAGACATGGTCCTGAACCTCGTCCCCTCTGACTGTTAGTCGGGACTCCTACAGATCTAGGGTCTTTACTCGCTTTCAGACTGGCAGAGCACCGTTTATCATGTTGATGTCGCATATATTTTTATACCATTATGTGTTTTACAATACCTTACGTGTTTATATTTTTATGACCTCTCAATATGCGATACCTGTTGACCCTTGTTCTTTACATGGAGGATTATTTATAAATTTTTAAATGTACGTCCTTTGATTGTTCTGCTGGGTTTTTTTTTTTTTTTTTTTTTTTTTTTTTTTTGGATGGTGAATATTTTCAAACATTTTCTGAAAAGTAACTTGTTTTAGGGCGCGGTTTATGAAGAAATTATTTTATGTATCACAAATCGATATTTGAGCATAGTGTGAGAAGGACAAAAGGGTAGGAGGGTTTAATTCAACTTTGAATAAATTAGCAACTCCAGGTTACATTTTCTTTACACTGATATAGAAAAAAATTGTATATTGAAAAAACATTCCACAATATCTTGAAAAAAAAAATTAATTGATAGAATTTGTTTACAGATAGATTATAATGATCTTTTGAGAGGTTCAGAAATCAGTTACATTTAGTACATTAATCAGAGAATAAGCTTATATTACAAGGCCTAAGCTAACAATAAATATGGTAATTCCTTTTAATCATTGCATATATCCTTCAAAAATCATCGAGAGTTTTATATACTGATCTAACCCTTAATTATCAGTTTCCAAAAACATTTGAAATATCTTGGCATCAATTCAAAAGCATGCCAAAATTGGTTTAAAATGCTTCATTTTGTGTTGTTGTCAAAAATTACCTTTGGATCAATTCATTCCAAACTGTGTCATAATGTGTCTCTATATAAAGTGTAACTACTGTGGGAAATTGATCGATAGGGAAATTTTGGATACATCGAGGCTTCTGCCTGAATATGTTTTATTCATGCAGAGTACATCAGACTTTTTTGTTCAGTCCCTCTAGATCGATAGATTTTAAAACAATCTTCTAGAAATGTTCTTTAGTGTCTAACCAAAACCTCTGACAGCTTGTTTTTAAATATATATCATATTATAAATTTTTAATCTTAAGAGTTTTGTTACAAAATCAATATCGACTATGAAAAGATGAAAAAAAAATCCTGAAGTATCGGATTATGAATAATAGATTTAAATGTGAAATTTAAATGAGGAGAAATGAAATCGATTCTCTTTTCACACAAAGGGGTATGAGGGACAGTAGTTAGATATAAACATAAATAGTTATGCTAGAGTTCCCTACGACTGTGTAAGATAATGACTATTTATATCCCGATTTATTTTTAGTTTTTGAAAGCGATATTGTATTTCGAAAATATGCCATATTTGCTTCTCAATAGTCTCTCGTAGATTTTTATTGATATTAATACTCTGGACCGAGGTCAATATATCATTCAATTAATTCGATGAGAGGATGTATGGCAGCTGCTCTTTTGCAGACAGTTACCCATCGTTGACGTTGGATCCATCTCTCTCCTGAATAGCTACTAAATGATAAGAAAAACTCAATATATCGTTCAGAAAATAGAAGTATGTAATGATGTTTGATTTCCATGTACTTCAGATCTGAAATCAAAAATAAATACATCAGGATATCAAGGTGCTCAAAATTGATAATATTATCTTACTCTAGTGGTTTTGCGTTGACCTTTGACTCAGAGAAAGATGTTCGATTCTCATTATCCCATATTTCTCATGTGATCTATTAGTTTTCTTTGTATACATGTCACTGGGATCACACAGTCATAACTGGCAGACCCATGACACGACATACCCAAGTCACTATGAAGGCTTGTATACAACAATCTCGTTCAGTTGCTGCGTGGCATACGTTACAAAATGTTTATGGAACACTGATTAGAAAAGACGGCAACCGATTTCAAGATTTTGAAACGGTAAAAGGTGACAAGTCAAAATGTTGATGTCAACGAAAATGTAATAATACAACAAATAAACATGAAAATATCAAAGGATATCATTTGCCATTCCTTCCATAGAGGAATAAACAGACAGACAGTCTCACAACTTGTATAATCTTAAAACTTTTCATCCCACGGGCTGGTTTCCAGTCTACAATCAAAGTGAAAAGATTTTAACTTCTTCAACAGAAAGCGGAAGTGAAATATCTTAACCCTGTATAATAATACAACTACGATGTAAGGTTTGTCACACGGGGATAGGCCGACATTCCAAGACACAGATGTATAGATCCCTCGAGTCCGATGGTAACAGAGTAATGATGAAATAAATGTGACAGATGTCTATAACATTTGAAAACTGCAGTTTTAAAATAAAGATCAGTGTCATATAAAATCTATTAATATAGAATTGAATATTCTCTATAATAGAAAAGAAGGGCAAAATCCTAGGAACCTTCCTCATGTGCGTGGCATTCTATTCGTGTTTGTGTGTAAAGGGAGTAGCCATAAATTGCTATTATGTTTTGTTTTTTTTAATCATCATTTATGCACAGTAATTGTTTTGATTTACATATAGAATGGGAAAACGCCACTTCATCTAGCAGTTGAATCTAATCAATCTGACGTCATTAAAATTCTTCTTGACGCGGATGCTGATATAAATGCAAAAGACAAGGTATGTGATTTAAAACAATAACTTGAACACTGATTAGAAAAGACGGCAGCCGATTTCAAGATTTTGAAATGGTTCAAACGTGAAAAGTCAAAATGAAAATGTTGTTGTCATTGGTGTACAACAATTAAAAACATGAAAAATGTCAAAGTATATCATTTGCCACTCCTTCCATAGACGGACAAACAGACAGGCAACCTCATGATTCTATTATCTAAAAATTTTCCATCCCGCGGGCAGGCTTCCAATCTACAATCAAATTGAAAAAAAATGAAAACTTCTTCAAGAGAAAGCGCAAGTGAAATATCTTAACCCTGTAGAATAATACAACTAAGATGTAAGATTTGTCACAGGGAGATAGGCCGACATTCCAAAACATAGATGTATACATCGCCGGATTTCGATAGTAACAGAGTATTGATGAAATAAATGTGAAAGATGGCTAGACTATAACATTGAAAACTGCAGTTTTGATATAAAGATCAGAGTCATATGAAATTATATAACATAGAATTGAATATTTTCTATATAGGACAAGAAAGCCAAAATCTTAGGAACATTTATTATGTTGTTTATTTGTGTAGATGGAGTAGACATGGATTGCTCTCCTGTTTTCTTGATTTTGAATTTAAATCATTTATGCACAGTAATTGTTTTGATTAACGTATAGAAAGGGAAAACTCCACTGCATCTAGCAGTTGAATTTAATCAATTTGACATCATCAAAATTCTTCTTGACTCGGATGCTGATGTAAATGCACAAGGCAAGTTATGTGATTTAAAGCAATAAATTAAACATCACAATTATAAACAATATAATTTAACGCTGTGATATAGATAAGCGAGACAAGCGACCTATTTATACTGCTACATATGGTTTCAATATAATACATCAATAAATGAAAATCACTAACACCTGACCTTTAATGTTTTGGTCTAAAACAAAACAAAACCAAAAAAAAAGTTAAAGCAGAGATCCACTAAACTGTGATTTACAAATCTGTCCAACAATTATGACAATTCCGAAAATGGTATAATAAAAAGTTGGGATTCTAGTTGATTAGCTGATTAGTGTAGCCAAGGCAATGGTTCAGAAAAATATTCATCTAAAGTTTACCTTAAGCACTTTCCTCAGTTAAATATGTATTCGTCAAAGAATTCCACGTAGAGTTCGGATCGTCTCAGTAGATTTGAAAACGGTAATATGGGTAAGATTCGGAGTTTTCTATGTTTTCACGGCATTAGTTGACAATAAGCAAGGAATTGGCGTAGCCAAACTATTAGATTGTGATATTTAATTTGAAATAAAAAAAATGGCTGACTTGACGAGACCCAGTATGAATGTGATTTTCATATCATCCAATAACTCTCGATAATTTTCTATTATATAGAATAAAAAAACTCCATTGAGTCTAGCAGAGGATCGTGGAATAGCTGACATTTTTAAAGCAATTCCTTATGCCAATGTCACTGCAAACAAAAATGTTAAGGTACGTGATTTGTTATAATACATTGAATAACATCAATCATACACTTTAAAGCAGTTGCTGCGGCAATGGATGACTAAAATAAAATTGACCTTTACAGTATGTATTGGGATTTGACCATGCTATATACTTATATATAAATTTACATACCGACTGCATTTTCTCTGTTTTCAAGTTAAAAATAAACTGCATACCGTTAACCTATTTTTAAATTGGGTTCATGACCCCTTCTGAATTATGTTACCTCTTGCCGCATATCGTGGTCATATATGAATGATAGGGGCACTTTCTTTACATTGTGTAAACTTGCAGTTTTGATAAACGGAATGGCCGGTACTATTCTACGCATTTCGGCATCAATTGGAGGAAATATCCAATATATATAAACATTAAGCAAACGATCGGCAATAATAACTTACCCCTATTCTGTCGTCTTAAGGCTCCACTCACATTTTTTCCGGCAACTTTTACACAGACAGGGAAAAATGTGTGTACAACTTTCAGATATCAGATCGGGGTAAGATTTTATTGCCGATCGTTTGCTAATTGTTTATACAAGTTAGATAATTGATACCGAAATTCGTAGAATCTTGCCGGCCATTCCGTTTATCAAAACTGCAAGTTTACGCAACGTAAGGAATTGTGGCCCTATCATCCATATAGGACTACTAATTGCGACTAATGTTTCTTCATGTATGGTACAGCTATTCTCTCATTTGACGACCCCACCCTTTTTTAAATTCTTGCAGCAAAAACGGACTGCAAACATACACCACAAACTGAAGAAATAATCCTTATAAATATATATCTTTTGATTTATGAAAAAAGCCGACCGCTGGACACCCCTTTTTGTGTGAAACGGTAATTCCCAAAAAGGAAGGGGGGGGGGGGGGGGCAAACACAATATCAAAGAAATTCTGATTTAGGAAGACTTAGATCGTTCTATTTGTATTAGCGTGCTTAAATGAAAGCGATGGACGGTGACATTTATGAAAGACCAGGTGATAACATATGTGAGCATCTATTTGGGGGGATTTATATCCTGCTCTGATGTCGTGCGCATCTGACACTTTCTATACAGTTTTATTCCACACATAGTTTATTTGATATTGGAGTATTAAGTGTGTATCATCTGCATGTTTTAATTCAAGACATATTCAGAAAATTAAACTGGTAACCGTAATTTTTTTAAGTACTCTCTAGAATGTCACTATTAACATTGCTGTATAATAAATATTTGTATACATTTGACTTATTTTAACACATTAGCATTTTTCATTTCTAAATGTGTGTTGACAACACTGTCGTGGCAGTAAAAATGGAGTTTCTTAAATAGTTCGATAAATCATATCTCAATAGATGGTATATATGACACAATACTTGCTGTTATGATTTACGATATAGGTGTTTGCTTGTATCCTTGTCGCTCAGCATGTTTAATTCTAATATTCAATCCCTATTGAGCACTAATTAGATCTCAGTAGATACAACTTTTACCCTTGAAAATAAGATATCGTATTAAAGCATAATGCAAAAGTAGGCCTATTATGATCGCATCCGCTTTTTCAGTTTATAAATGTCGGCTTGTATAATTGATATGTAGAAAAATAAAACAACACCATCAAGCTATTCACCGTCATTGTAAAATATGCAAAAAATCACATTAATTACGAAAAAAACAGTTTCGTAACTGGAGTTCGATGCGAGTCTTTAAAGATTGTTGAAAGTTTGACAAAACGCCCATAGCCAATTAGAATCCTTTCTGAACAGTCACACTCCACTTGCTAAATTTAACAAGAGTTAGGCATAATAATATGTGTTAACATAAATTCTTTTTTTAATTCCTATGTGTGTCAATTTTCTGAAACTTTGTCTTCCATATTTTGTTTAATCAATGAACTGTTTTATAAATCATAACAGGCTTGAAAGACTTCCCTGTATTCAACTCGCACGAAATTTGGGAATCCATTAAAGACAGGTAAATTTAACCCAGTAATGAAATCTGGAACGTCTACTGGACTCACAAAATCTCCGCTCTGCTTGGATGGTGCAGTGTCCACTTTTTGAAGCTGTGCGTCTAGACTAAGAATTATGCTCCTCTGGTGATGTATGGATGGTATGAAATCGAAGCAAAGTTTTCCCTGTGGGGGATTCAGGATCGGCAGTTTTCATGATGGATGAAAACTATAAACTGAAGTGCATTGGTCTTGCAATAGGAAGTACTTTCTACGGTACCACTGTAATAACACCTATTGGAGCAATTTCAGAGAAACTCAACTTACGTGATGCAGATGTTGCTAAATTTTGAATTCTTCCTTAATTGTCCTTTCATGATAATCCATTTTAAAACATTGAGGTTCCGCTTATTGCAAACAAACTCTATGATTACTATTTTGTATAGGATCAAAATTTCACCTGTTAGTCATAAACTGTAATCTATAACAAACTAATAAATATGTTTTAATCTAAAAGTTTTAGATGTAATGTAAATTCCATTAATTCTTTAGTTTTGAGAATTTCTAATCATTTAATTTTCTTTGCGTTCATGGTTTTGCGGCGAATCTGATTGGTTAAAAAATTTAGTTCATTTCTGCATGAACAAAATTTTGAGTGCAGATATGTCACAATTGCCGGCGCTACTTTTCTCTGGAATGCGAAACCCCGTTCTATTTATGGAACCGTGATTCCCGTGTTGTTAATCGATTGCATTAAATTGTTTCGTTATATATTACGAATGCAAAGTACAAAAGAAATCGCACTTCACTTCAGAAACTATTAAATATAGAATATAATTTCTTACTCTTATTCAATAAAAATGTAAATTATAACTAGGTCTATCAATTAAACTACAGTACAGTGCAGTGCTGTTTAGAAATGCATGCAGACGACAGTAATGTACTCGTCTGCTACTAGCCGATCGTTTGACAATGGACGTTGATAACTAAAATGTTTACGGTATCATACCCGACTGGGCAAACTGAACGGACACCAGAGCAAGTGCTGCCTCCGATCCAAGTCCTTGAGCCTACATTTTCCACCTTGTGACACGCAAGTGTACCAGTCAGTATACATTGCATTTCTGATGATACTAATACAATTTAAAATGTAAATACCTTAGGTAACAGATTATCATCCTCATATGCATCTTTCATTAAGTCGTGTTTTAAATAATTGTTCATTCTTTTTCACTTCTAATCTATTCAATAGACACTAGGATCAAATTTTCGAATTTCGTGTTAGCCGCCATTATTGACTTCAAAATGTTGTTTACCTTGTTATTGTATTACTACGCGATCAAGTCACATGTATCAGAGATAAAAAAAAAGTAATGTAGTGCCATAATAAATTATGTTTATTGGACACTTATTAAATTTTTGTTTTCATATAAAAGCTAAATAAAATGATAAGAAATGAATCCTATATTTTTTTGGTTGATTGAGGTATCAACCTAAAATTTGGACGGAAAACTGCATCAGTGCGCGAAGCGCATTGATGCAGTTTTCCATCCAAATTTTAGGTTGATACCTCAATCAACCAAAAAAATATAGGATTCATTTCTTAAATGACTTCCTTAAACACCACACAATGATAAAATACAGAAATCAAATTCAAATAATAGTTTTATATTACACAAGTACTTGATATTATCAGTTTTTTTCATAGGACTATGTCAAGATTATTTACATATTTATTGCACATACAAACAACTACAAACTAACAGTCAATTATCATTATTGGTAATAGTGGTATTATTATTGTTGTTATTATTAACTTCTAAACGCACATACGCTTGTTAGTTCTGCTTGCATGAATAACTTTGTAAGTATAACTTGGTGAACTTCGTTTTTATTCCCGTTCTTGAGTAATAGATTTGGTATTGAAAACGGCCAACAAAGAAGTCATCTAGAAAATATTAAACTTTTCTCTTTTCCTATATTTTGTAAGACATTTTTGACATCTAATTAATTTACCGTTTTGATTAATATATAACTTACTGTTTTTGAAACCGATGTATATCTCATATTGGACTGGTTTCTACCATAGGCATAAGACAATGCATAAGAAGATTCACACATTTTACTAAATTGGAGGGATTTAATAAAGAAATGCAACTATTTTTTTAACTATGGTTCCAATTTCGTATTCCTATATTGTTTCATAGTGACATACAATGTATATTAGTCCTTTTTATCTGTCATTATTTTCTAGATATACCGTGTATGAAGGCATTGTGCCTCATACTTTTATGTATGTTAGCAAATTTCCTTGTCAAGTAGAAACGTGAATTTATAACCAATCTGTTATTGTTTCTTTAAGTAATTTTTAGGGGGAGGGGGGAGGTTGTTATTGGGGGAGAGGCGTTTATATTATTTTATTATATTGATATTTCTATTTAGGTCCCATTCGTCTATTTGGTAATTTCCAAGCACTTTAAATGTTTGAACAATAGTTCAGCACTGATGTTCATTGAAGAGACATGTGAAACTTGGTATAAATGTTTATATGGATACTGGATTCTAACGTATTAAATTACTTATATAATCGAAATGAGCATGTAATACACAACATTGTAACGTTTGTATATTTAATATGTATTATACGCAAATGGTGGATTTCATATGAACTGTCAATGTTTCCCTTTCAAATTTCACTGATTTACTTTGTCTCAGAGATATATTTTTAATTCTGTTCACTTTTGATAGACGTGTATTCATAGATTGAGTTTTTAAGGTAGCAATTGCGAGACGTCACGTGATCAAGTCATGTGCTATCTAAATATTGAATTGTTACGTAACTTACGTGTTCCCGTATTTCAGTTTTGATGCAACAGACATATAAGTACATGATTGTGCTACAGATGCGATATCGGAGCCTGTTTTATCAACATGTGTAAATGTTTTACTAAATAAATCTTATGACAATAGCCCAAGTTTACTTGCGTACCTTATTACTTCAACGAAATGTGTGTTTCATCAACCGGCGTACGTATATGATAGAAATAGTGTACTAGCGAATTGATTAAGTTTACGCAGCACAAATTCATTAATGAAGTATACTGAAGTTTGACTTTTTATAAATCCAAAAGTACTTCTTACAGTATGTATAACTTAAAATATTACGACACGCGCTTAAACATTTAGCCTACATCTACACATAATGCGCTTGTGAACGTGTAGTTACGTCATGGAATCGTATGCAGTACTTGAAAATACGTCACCTAATGGAGAAGATTAAGTATCCGAATAAGTACATATGTGTCAGATCGATAAAGTCAAGCAGAGAATAACAGAATTCTTCCTTCCATTTCTTTCAATCCAGTGTTTATAACAATGTACACAAAAAAGACGACTTGTAGTGCTGCCGAATTAATCAGGTGTCCGTGCCCATTTTGGTACAATACAGTCGCCCCGAATTAACAACAGTCTATCTCTTCTTTAGATGTTAGATCCATCAGAAAGTTGCAATATATGTATTCGAACACATTAACACAAGAAGATAATAACAATAATCCAAATGTCGCTTTGATATCGTTGACTTAACGGTCAAATCTCAACTAATCTCCAATCTCAACTGAAATCTCGCTGAAACCTGCCCCTATTTATACCAAAACTGCAAACTCCCCGTGACCTGCATAAAATGTACTCATATCTAAGTTTAGACTATCTTTCAACAACCTATTGGCTCCCAACGTGCTATATATAACCTACCTAGTATAAACAAACAATTACCATGATTATAATTAATAAAACATTATAACTACTGATACACACATATATCATGTAAAAGACTGCTACAGACTGACATCCTTCTCAAAGTAATAGATCTGAAAAATAATAGAATAATACCAAAATATTAAATTAAATCTATAGTCTAAGGGCCCGTCTTTCAACTCATCGCAAAAGCAATACAATCAAAGGACATACCTTTGAAAATTAAAGATTAAGAAATATAGATCAAAAATAGGTAGAGTAGAAAACTAGGGTCAAAACCTAGGACTTAATCTTCTTCTTTTTATGGGGGAGGGATGTACTGATGCCCAACTTTTTAAGAATAAAAAGTTAAGGCTTCATACTTTACATATCTGCTGCACTAAAACATCTTTAAAGGTTCATCTTAAATGAACAAGGTGGAGTCAAAGATAGAACTATGACTTCTAATTTTTCACTTGGCTACTGGATTTTCAGTGCATCCAAATAACACGGGTTGGTTTAATATAATTGTTGATGCATCTTAATCTCAATCAGTTATCAAGAATATAATACAGTAAACAAGATGTGTTGGTGAAACTTGGATGCAATCTGGATAAGCCCATTTATTCTTTTTAGTCTAAGTCAGATCTCTCCCCATCTTAGCATAATGAACCCTGGGGAAAGAGGAGAGAGTGTGTGTGTTTAATATTACCAAATTTGTGTTGTGCTTCGTCATCGTTTACGTATTAATAGTAGTTTCTAGGAATGGAGTGTCATGGTAAAATCTAAAATGTGATTTTAGGTGATCTCAAAATATGGAAACTTTACCGAATCGTTCTCAATAATTCATCAATATTTCGTAACTTTGACTCAAAATCAAGTTTCAATACAAGGTTTGTATGAAAAATTAAACCTGTCATGAAAGAAATGGGCTTATTCATCTTGAAAAGAGTATTATCACACGTGCTGCGTTGTATTTCAATCTTAAATGACCAATTTTGAATTGATCATCATTCACTATACGAAATGATAAGTTAGTATAATATAGTAAGTTAAATGAAAGACAGGACGGTTGATATTTTTAGACAGTCAACGTAGCCTCTCACCTCAGTGTAAGATTGATTATTTCCAATCCAGAGGTTAGATCAGGTGCCGGGGAGGAATAAGCGTCTCCTGTTTCGCTAGCCACACCTGCTATGGATGCCCTTACATACCACCGACGAAACCAATATAATTCAGCACACTGTATATATAAATGTGAACAACCGCTGTGTAGAAAGTGCCATTGCCAAATAACAGCAGCAAAAAGGGTAGGTTAACAGTTACGTCCAACCCTCCGCGAAGAACCTTTGACTTAGGTTTAGATCATTTTCTACAGGTGTCCAATACATACCTCTGTCTGCTGATCAACAACACACCTTAAACCATAATTTCACCAGTGTTGCTTATACTACTTGTCACTACAAAGGAAGAATGTCCATATGATAAAGGATAAAATTAAGAGGTTAATAGAGAAAAAGGGTGATAGTACAGGAAGCATTTATATTGTCTAGCTGCCCCGTTTACTATCAAATATCTAGCTTCATACTCCTGTACACATTGTTTTCTGTCTATAGTTATGTGTGAGTGAACTTTGTTGTTTTACTAGGATTACAAAAATCCACCTGTGAGATTCGAACCCGCAACTTTTTTTGCCAGATAAATACCTCACCGAAAGACCTAACCCGTTTCATGTCAAAGATATGAAATAATATTGTCGAAACTAGAAGGGATGTATTCCCTTCTTTTGCCACAAATTTTCAAGGGATATTTAGACAACAGGGTTAAAAATACTTAAATTCTATAAATAAAAAAAGTTCCAGATTTGGCACCCAAAATGTACTAAGTATATTGGCTATTACTTAGTTACTTGTTCTTCGGTAGACCAAGATCAGCCACTCAATACAGGCATTACTTATGCAATGTTGGTTAAAAATCCGGATAAAAAAGAAATAAACATTGATTTGAAGCTTAATTAAAAATAACTGAATCCTACACATAATGAAAGACGAAAGTTTAGCATCAAGAAACTGAATACTTACATTAAACTAAGAAATATACATTTAAACTAAGAAATATACATTTAAACTAAGAAATATACATTTAAACTAAGAAATATACATTGGCATGTATGCGTCTTAGTGTAGGCAATATACAAAACTGACAATAAAATGAATCTAAAACGGTGTGGAATATCTGTTAAAAATTCGACGACCTTTCTCTATGGCTGTCACATGCACTTCTTTTCTGCTTCCTTGTTCAACCCCTTTCAGGATCACTTCGCCCTATTTCATTCTTCTTATGGCTTGTTTAAAACGGTAAATTTATGAAAATAATTACGTTTCAGGATGTTAGACAGAAGACTTTTTCTGTCGACATTAACGACTTTGCTAATTTTATTGCGTTAAATGCCTCTAACTAAAAATATTGTATTTTTCAATGAATTCTGATACAAGCCTGATATTGTTCCCTGCATCAGTATCTGACTATGATAAGTTAGCATTCTAATTCGTATACTGCCCCATTGAATGTTATTTTGTGGAGCAACAACTGCAACAGTAGTAGTAGTTGTAGAAGAAGTAATAACATTAGTATGAGATGTTTTGCAGTATAGGGAGTTCCAGTAGTAGTATTAGATGAAGTAGTAGTAGGTTGAAGTACGAGTACTGGGAGCAGCAGCAAAAGTAGTGGTATAGGAAGTTGTAAATGACGTATCATCAGTATTATTTCGTAGAAGTAAGTAATATCTGAAGTAATAGTAGAGGTAGCATTAGTAGTAATAAAGCAAGGACAGGGGCTTTAATGTGAGAAGTGGTTGTATTAGTAGTGATAGTAGGATTCGCATTATTTGTTGTATGAATTAGTAATAGAAAATAGTAAATTAGTAGTAGAATTATTAGAAATGTGAAGAATATGAAGAGGAAAGGGACGATGATGTGTATTGGTAGTACTAGTAGAAACAGTGTAGTAGTAGCAGCAGTAGTGAGAGTAGTTCTAGATGAAACACTTTTTATGTAGAAATTGAAGTAGTCGGAATATAAGTGGGATAAGTAGTAGTAGTTTTAGTAGTATTTATTGTTGTAAATGAAGTATGAAATGGCAGTAATGCCAGTAGTTGTTGATGTAGTTGTAGTAGTAGCGGTAGTAGTAGATGTAAAATAGTAATAGTTGTCATTGTTGTTGTAGAAGTGGCCATTATAACCCGATCTATCACGCCCCGTGGTCTCATGTTGGCTGTGGTAGATGTTTATACATTCAGATGCACTTTGCAGATCGATCTTTGTAGCGGCATCAATAGTGGCAGTTGCAGAAGTTGTAGAAGTAATATCGTCATACTCCACGAAGCCACCTGGTGCAACAAATGTTTATATATCAAGAATAATCGCTATATAATACAACTAGTAAGAGTTTACTACAGTCTATCATAAAAGAGTCTATTGACCATGTGATGGTTAAGAGTTCACATCAGAGTTAAATAATAGAGTCACTCGGTCACCCTGACCCTACAGGTACATAGCTTTCGGTAAATCAATGGGTGGTGTTCCTTGAGTAACGACGGTCTATAGATAGCTTAGTAACCCGCTACCTTACATCCCTCCCCATGTTACTAGAAAATATCCTGGCACGATATCTTCTTTAAACGAGTGTCTGTGTGGTGGTGTGTAATTCAATGGGTGGATCCAGGGGGTAGCGTATCCATAGATTGCGTAGTACCCCGCTTCCTTACAGTTGAAAAAAGAAGTAATAGTAGAAGTAATAATAAAACTAAAAGTATTGAAGTAGCAGTAGAAATGAGGGTTTTAAAATGTACAAAATCTACTCTCGATATTTGGAAACAATCGGGGAAGTACTATGAATTGATAATCGCAATAACTGAAAATTTCATGCTTTCAGAATTTTTCAACTTTTAATCTTAAATGTATCTTTTTTGTATTGCAAGATTTTAATATATAGAACTGTATAGAAGTCAACAAATTGAACATTAAACTCACTAGAGAACTATATTAGAAAGACCAGACAAAAGTTCAACCATGACAACAGGTTTTCACTATACTATGTATACATTAGCCACTATAGGTGTCGCCACTTGTAACCTCCACTACTATATATAGATAGACTTTAAATAGTCCTTATCAGATATTATCTTTACACACGTAGAGCGGTGAACACCTTAAGTTAGTGCTCAGTGGCGGATATAGAGCCCCCCCCCCCTTTTGGCCACATATTTCCTGGTAAAAACCCAGATTTTGCACCAAAAAAGGCTGAGAAGTTTGGCTAATACACATACCCCCCCCCCCCCCTTTTCGGAAATCCAGAATTCGCCACTCATGCTGATGAAGAAATAAATTGTTCAGAAATATTTACCACTAGATATAACATTTTTGGATTATGTATTTCATTGTCGTTCACTTGATACCTTTGTGCCTTATATAATATTTTATATAACGTGTAGTATCGACTTTTGCCGATCAGACAAACTGGTATGTGCATCGTTGCTGCACATGTTTTAATTTTCCGTTATACAGAGTTACTTCCTACGATATCTGACGTAAAAACAATTATGACATCATCAAATTCTATCAAAACGGATCTAAACCTCACGGAAATGATAGTCCACAAATGACGTTTTCAAAAGAATTTGATGGTTTCATAATTAATTTACGTCGCATACCGTCCCAAATTGGAATTAACTCTAACGAAGAAACTCAATATAGATAGATCAATATTTTAGATTCCATGAATATAAGCAACTCTTACCTCCCTCCCCCTTCCCCATTATACTGTAACCAACCAAAATCTAATTTGCATCAATTGATTGAACAGGGATATTCACCCCATCAACTTAACTGAAAATTAAAATCCCCTTGATTACAGAATAAGTATATATAGAGAAATAGATATGTCGATTAAAATATTAGCAATTAATACAATCAATCAGGAGAACTGAAAATACATATATATACATCATTCCATTTTTATTAATTTTAGTAAATATATTAACTAAAAGATAAGTAAAGAAAATCGCATTCCTTGCGAATTTTCTCTGCCGAGGCTCCCTCATATCGTGTGTCCAGCCCTTTAAATGAATCATTATTTGTCCAACATGATAAATGCTATTCGACATAGCGTTCATTCCTCAATAGTGCTTAAAGAGATAAGAGAGTGGAAGGAGGAAGTCATTGTATTAACACGGTCACTGTTTCAATTATGATGGTATCACATCCCGTCGTACACAGCCCTCACCGCTTTATATATTGCTACTTAAGTATGAATTTATTGATGCATTATTACTTTCAGCTTTCTAGCATAGTCTGTTTGAAAATAGGAGTTAATTGGGTTCAATGCTCTTTGGAATTTGTAATGAAACATTGGGGTGGGCATCATTTTGTTCTAGACGTCTAATAAAGGAATACGGAGGGTAGTCACAATTTTAAAAGTGGAAATCATGAAGATGTAAAATTTTCCTTGAATAATGGTGTAAACCATATGATATCCCCAATCCACCCACTGGGTTTGACAATGGTATCAATGTCATAGTGCATACAAGAAATTTTCCTTTACCACAAGAAACACATTTCATCTCAAGCTAAAGTCACGCAGTGATTAATGTCATTTGAAAAATTGCACATCCGATCGTCTGTGTCAATATTATGACCCAAATATATCCCAATGGACGGTGTGCATAAGATCACAATTTGAAATTAAGAAATATCTATTAATAAGCTCTTCAACTGAAAACTTAAGCTTGTTTACCATATCGTGATGGAATAAAATGGAGTTACCTTTCTTTCCCTTGTAAAGAATTAAATGTAATGTATGAACTGCATTATCGAGTTGATTAAAGCCATATCTTTATTCCGCTTTTCAATAGTCCTATTGCGGATAAAGATCTGGCTAAAGTCCGTAAAGGGTCGTGTTCTGGTGAACTCTGATTTTCAGCGAGTCCGTGGATCGGCTACACATTCCTAGGGATGAAATTAACATCTGTAGCGTGCGTGACCCACAAGGTAGTTTTTGAAGTCATTGATTGGCTACGGGAAATAATGCTTCCGGTGATTGTAGCGTCATCAGAGTTCACCAGAACATGACCCTTTACGGAGTTTCGCCAGATCTGTAGACAATGGACAAACAGAGAAACGGAATAAAGATATGGTTTTAATCAGATTGCTGCATTATTCACTTTATTTCATAATATTACTACAGAGAATGCAGGGGTCCTATTTGATAAGAGAGTGAATTTCATTACCGATTGATACGTTAATCTGATCGATGATCCAGTATACAATACTCCATATTAAGTCAAATCAAATCATTTTTATATGACAGAAAAGGTCGAATCAAGCCATATTCATGTGGTGTAGGTATTTGTTTATATCTAAGAGTATCAGTGTGATGCTACCACTTGTATGCGTTTAACAGTCATTTCTCATTTTATTTGAACATTGTAGACGATTTAAGGATTACAGAATCTTATTTTATTCTCAAAAGAATAATGTAAACATGAATTCTTATGGATTTAATAGATTCAGTACCATAGACCAGATAACGTTTACGATTAAGCAGATTAGAGTTACCTCTCTTTGTCCGGAAAAGGTGAAGAAATAAAATGTAATCATACTTGTGTAGTTTATTTATAATGCCCCTGCAAAACGTAATAGCCTTAGTTGCTAAGCGATTGGTCAGGTTGACCAACGACAGAATAAAGAACTATAAATCCCTTCCACTTGTTAATCCACAAAGGGAAATGGAAATTTTAAGTGCGACAAAATCTCTTGAAATGACACCCGATAGGCAAAAGAAAAAGTAACATAAGATAGTATCTGTTACTTGTTATGCACTTAAAGGTCACTGAAGTGGAAGATGGAAATTGCATGGCCTCTCGCAGGTAATGAAATGCTGGTGTTGGCTTAGAAAAGGGGGGACGCTTTTTGCCACAAATGTACATAATATATAGATGATAAGGTTAATAATACTCGCATAATGTGATTGAAATTCCGAGTTGCTGAATATTTTTGGCTAATATTTTACATGTATAACCCCCTTTTTAGGAAATACTGGATCCGCCACTATATATGGATATTATGCGTTGATGATTGACGATGCAGTCACAAAAGGAAGTAATATTTATTTGAAGGTTATTAAAGGAAGAAATGCATTCTGAATACGACTGATGTGGAAAGTACAATGTTTTCTCGAATTTCCTGATGTATTTAGTACCGATAGTAAAGTCACATGTAAACATCGTCATACATTAATGCTTTTTAGTGTAAGAAGTATAAGAAACTGACTAAAAATCTGTAACAGTCTTGACATTATATTACCCATATACATTGTATTGCCTACTCGTTAATTTATATTTAACTCCGCTATTTACCTTTCTATTTCTGTTTTTAACATACTATAAAAGTATGGGTTTAATGTCAAATCAGATTTGTGATAGAGGTTATTGTTCTGTATTTCAGGGCCCTTTCACTATGGATGTCGTATAAACGCCTTCGTATTTTAGTTCTCCTTCGGATTACTTCGCCCTGTTTAATTGTCTTACAGCGCCTGATAAGTAATGAAGACTTCTTTGTCTTTCTGATTCTCACTGATGTAAAATTCCGATTAAATAATAAAATTTCTTTCATGTAGTAAATAAGAGTTACTTTTGTTTGCCTTATTAAAGATTAAGATAAATTACAATCTAGATTATGTATTTGGGTTTATAATTAACCGGCAGAACAGGTGATGGTTCTAATTGCTTGACAACTGGTCAAGTTTTAAGGAAAATCCGGAATTTTAAACGGGGGTGGGGGGGGGGGTCCTCAATATAGTAGTTTTGCCATGGAGAAATGGCCTTATGGCAAATTTTGACCCGGCGGAAAGACTACTATATAGCCATTTTTCTAGGATGGGGATGACGTGGGGTACATACTATTATAAAACACTGGCCAAACTGTAATGATCCTAATTGCTTAGCGATGGGTCGAGTTTACCAATTCATGGGACCCAGTTAAACACGGGCAGAGTATTACATACCTTAATTCTATCTTTTAATACATACAGAAAGTGGTAACGAAAATACGAGCAGTCCGATGTAATCCAAAAGACACTAGAACAAGGATTGTGACAGCTTTATAGAACAATGGGTCTATTACACTCTGGTTAGACACTTACAGTTGCCTCTCATAACCTATGCAATATAAACTTGACAGCGATAGAAGCATGAGGAAATCCATAAAGGGCCCCCCCCCCCCCCCCCCCCCTGACACACACGCTCCACACACACCTGAACCTTGGTCTGTTTCCTAGTGTAGAACACTTACCATTATTACTTGTGAAATAAATTTGTTGTCTAAAACGATAACCAAGAAAGGAACACATAAATATACCACACATTTGATTAGTACTACCATACATTTTAAAACACCACTCCCTTCTTTTATACTTCATTGTATAAGCAGGCATAGGAATATAAGCATTGCGTTGCTGGATAAGCTAAATCATCCTCTAATGTATGCGTTTATGTATTTTAATTTGGATTGAAAAGGGAAAAAATGAAAAGATAAGATGATCTGTATGATAAGGAACATTGATAGATTTTTATGACCGATGTCTTAGATGTGTTCATTTATCTATAAAATCAGGTTTCGATCCACAAAATAACAAAACGAAATGTACTTTTCACCGAAAGGAACAGTTTCTTCTAATATAGAATCTTGTCCGACAGGTGTTTGTGAAATACACACAAAATCAAAGATTTTAATAATGTCCTTGTACGTTGAAACATACAGAAATAGGTAGGGGGAATGATGGTTTGTTAGGATTTGTTTGAGTTTTGCATCAACACAAATATTATTGTACGTAGGTAGTGATGACATATGGAATGCATAAAACTTTAGACGTATGTAACTGGTCCACGCGAAACACCGAGGAATCTGAAACCTACCGTGTGTTCCGTGCCAAGAAGCCTCAGCGAATAGTGCCTCATTGAAAGTGCAGTATCAGTGGAGTTACAGGAGAGACACGAACCCGGGATCTTTCGGCCACCATATGGATTAAAAAGACCTGGTTCGAGACTGGAAAATTATAGCATGAAAAGGGTAAATTACGACAATATCTTATTTTTACTGTATTGCATAAATTATACACTTTGTGTTGATTGCAAAATTTAAAACTAAAATCCCTCAATACAGGTAATAGAGTCAAATTAAATTCTGTTGGTTTCAATTCTCCAAATTAGGCAAAGCTCCGCCCATAACCATGCGCGGATATTCACTGTAGAGAACAATTACAATGGTTCACATGGAGGAATACGAGAACGGGAAAAATCAAATTGGGGTAGAAAAAAAAAAACTATACTCAGACTCCGAGGACCAATAAAAAAAAGAAAACTGAAACAAATGTTAGAATCAGGTAAAGCTGAGTTTCATTGTCACGTGATTTCCTCTGACCATCCTCATCAATATTCAAAGAGTTAGTGCGACTATGTTGCAAATTTAAAAAGAGCAAATCACGTTAGCGACATTGATAACGATACCTTTTACTCATCTTAGATAATATACTAACAATCGATTGTTGTTTAAGAAATCCGTTTATATTTTTTACTTTTCTTGACTTCAGTCGAACAATGATCCTCTAAACAATGCTGGATCGAAGAAAGAGAGAAAATGTAGAAGGATACACTAGTTGTGTTGCACAATAAATGCGAAGCATTTATAATTTGAGTTTAAAGTGCATTTATGGAAGTTTGTTTTATGTATATGAATCTATAATTCTCTGTTCATGTATATAATACTATATATAAAGTAATTAAATATCTGTCAGCATAGTCAGAATTTAAATGAAGATGACAGGCGGTATTATCGATTTGTTGAACAAGAATACATGAATGAAATGATGAAAGGTTGAAGAAAACCATTGCAAAAATACAGCCCAGTGATTGTTCTAAACATGATATTTTGTGTCACATTTTGCCGTAAACACATTTCCCTGTCATGGTTCTTCCGTATTTAATAAGTACAGATTTAAGGACAGGCGTTACTTGTAGCTTTCATCAGTTAAGAAAATCATGTAAGAAATTTATATTCCATAAGCTCATTAACGCAGGTCTTTAAATACTCAATACAAATTTTACATGTTACATTATTATACCTAAACACATCGAGATAAGAAGTCAATGGAAGTGAAGACTTGTTGAAGTGAAGGAAGGAAACCATCGTATTAACACGGTCATTGTGTCTCTTCGACTCAGAGTGATGGTTTCACATTCTACCGTACACAGCGCTCATCGCTTTATATATTGCTACTTAAATATGAATTTAAAGGTGCATTATTACTCTCATCTTTGAAAATAGTTCATTGAGTTCAATGTTGTTTAGAATTTATCACGAAGCATTTTGTTTATAAACATGTCCCCTACATGATTCAGTACATACCTGAAAACGTCATAGTATTAGGACTCAGTTCCAGATTGGACGGGGGAGTTAAAGGGGTGTCGTCGTTTTGTTGTAGATGTAAGGAGGGGAGTCACACTTTCAAAACTGGAATAGAGACAGTAGTGTTAATGTTTCCCTTGAATAATGGTTTTAAAGTAAGATTCGACATTCCCTCTTTTCAGTTTATCAAATGTATCAACGTCATAGTTTATACGATGGCAAGTATCTCTAGCATTTCCTTTTCCACAAGAAACACACCTCACATCCGACAGTATTACGAAGTGTTCAAGGTCAAGCGGAAACCATACATGTTCTTGTCTCTGGAAAATCACACATCCGATGTTCTGTATCAATGTTATACACATGAATATGTCACCCATAGGAGTTGTGCTAGGGTACTCAATTGTGGTGTCTACTTTAAAATGTGAACTAACAAGTGGATTGCTCTTTTTTTTTTGTAGTCGTACATTTCAGTACTAGTTCTATCCATACAATGGAAAGCAATATATATCTACTTATTACCTCTTCTACCCTTTGGTACTTCTTCGTTTTTTACTTTTAATACATCTATATATACTTTCGTAAATTTGTGGCGAAAGTAGTCCCCATTTTCTTCTGAACCGCCACGAATATGTCATAACCTTGCCATGAAACGAGTTAGATCAGTCGGAAATTATGTATCTGTATAAAGATATGGTTAAAGTTAATTTGGCTCAGCTATTACAGTGGTCTGCCCCTTTTTACCACGGTTCTCCTCTATTAACGTCTTCATTTACAATTTATATGTAGTATTTCTTTAAAATAAAATGCTCAATCTTGGTCAGATAATCGTTCAGTCAAGTTACTGTTGATACGATCAGATAGAGAGTACTATACAGTGCTAAAAATCAGTCCATGGCTAGCAAGAAGATTTAGAATCCATCTACCAGAGTCAATACATATATCATAGTCCATGGAATAAAAGGGACAATATCGTGTTTAGTGTCATATTCAGACAAATGCAAACTCCAATAACCAAATACTTGACTTTTGCATCCCCTTTTTCCGAAATTCTGGATCCGCCACTGTATAAGAGTATTGTTTCTGCGATGGTGGTTAACCAGTCAAAAAATGAAGAAACGTTTCTTTGAAGCTTAATCAAGGAATAACTGAATACGACTAAATACGGAAGTCCAGAATTTTCTAGAATTTATTTAATTCATAATGCAGATGCCCACTCCCCTCCCTTGTAATTTAAATACTTAATACCTACAGTAAACCCACAAATATATATCCGAATACATATATACTTCTTAGTGGAAAGGATACACAAAATTGACATGAAAGAATAAGAAGAAAATGACATTAAAATGGTGGGAAAATGTGTTACATTAGTGACATATTACTCTACTACATTTGTTTTTCTTCCGTTTGATCTTTTTCATTTGCCTCCCAAAATTCCTTTTCTCTCTCTATGTTTTCAAAGCAACGATAAAGTATTTTTTTAACATTACAGAAAGATTGAGATGTTCTGCTCCCCACCTACAGTCGCACTGATGCCTAAGTTTAGACTGCATTTAATGTGATCGCATATCTTGTCAACGGCAAATCAGCTGTCAGAATCAGCGAATTAATATTGTTATACCATTTTGTATAAAACATTTTGTATATTCATCATACCTCTGCAGCGTCTTGTCAATGTCACCAGCCAATAGCAGATTCTTATTTCTCCTGGATCCCATGTCCCGCCTCTGCATGGATAGAGCCCATGTATGTTCACTGCTTAGTTATGTTAAGAATGCTACTGTGCTATATCATCAGTTATTCTCGTTTCATCACTTAGTATAAATATGTACCAAATTAGTGTATCATAATGATCTAGCAAAATACGAAAATAACTGGTGTTACATGACTATGGCACTAACAACAATGTACCACAGTGGACATTCACGGACCCCTGAAATTCAGAGGTGAGACTAGGTGCCCGGGAGTAGTGAGCGTTTCCTGTTTGGTTAGCCACACCCACCGTGAATGCCCTTACATACAGACGTAATATAATTCAGCAAATTATGTGTACATAAATGTGAACAAACACTGTGTAGAAAGTTTCACAGCCAAATAACATCAGGAAAAGGGGTATACTAACACTTAAGTCAAACCCTCCGCGGCACAATTAGACCAAAAACTATTGAATGTCTGTTTCTATCCAAATGTAATTAAGGCCGTTTTTTTTAATTGGATAACGGATTTTTTGCCCCCAAAATGGGTCGGTCGATCAAAAAAAAAAAAAAAAAACAAACAAACAAACAAACAAAAATGGGGCACTTCTTATTATATATGGAGCATTTGTCTGTACTACAGTTTTGAAGATTTTCATTGCTATCCTCTCAACTATATCACATAATTGGAGACAAAGATTAGTAGCATAACTCCTCGAAAGGCAAGTGATTTATACTTAATCTGTAAAACAATGTTAGTATCAGTGCTAGTAAAAGTGTTACTACCATCTGAAATGTGACTACATTACAAGTGGGGGTGGGGGTGGGGGGGGGAGGCGCTTGCAAATTTGGTCAAGTCAGGTTATTTATTTTCAGATCCCTGAAGGATAGATTTTATTTCCTTAATATTCTAGGACAGATTTATTTTCTTGACTATTTTGTCGCCAAGAAATACTTGTTAGAGTTGCATTGTAATACATGTACATATGCCATTAACACACATCCTTCTATAATTATATTCATTTTACAAAACACATTCTAATATAAGGTAAACTCAACAAATAATATGCAAACACTACTTTAATTGCATAGGTCTTTATACTACTAGTTTCTATAGTGAAGTGTTTAGTTTCTCTCAGTCTCTGGTATCCAGGGTAAGAATTTCCACTTATCACTACAGAAGGATGTGTGCGAAGGTGTTGCTGTATTGGTTTCCTATCCGAATGATAATATTCTATTCATTTAATTTTTGACTTACTTTGAAGTATGTTACTTTAATGCAAAAAAGCACCCGCGCTCGCCTCCTTATCGGGAGAACGGGGTTCGATTCCCACTCTGGCCATGCCAGTGTCCTGTTTTTCGGATGAGACAGTAAAAATCGAGGACCCGTGTTGTGGTATGCATTACACGTTAAAGACCCCTCACTATTTCGAGTGGGTCCATTGCAAAGGTCAAAATTTGTATGCCCCGCATCAGGCAGATGCCATCACCATATACGTGAAATATTCGTGGTGTGACGTTAAACATCAATCATAAATATGTTTGATATACAGTATTTGATATATTGATTTTTCACAATTTTAGCTTTGTCTTCACTACTTCTAGATTAAATTTGAGAAATCTTGGTAGATATTAAGCAAAGATGTTCCTCATGTGCAATTTTACATGTTTTCAAAGTTTTACAGAAACAGAAACACTTACAGCCATTTACAATCATTGTTCAATATTATTGTGCAATGCTTTCTATGTCTAAGGTGAACAATAAAGGCCCATTTAGGACTGTTTACTTTTGTTATCATGTATGTTAAGCGAAGATATACATTTATTTGGATATACTTTTGTTCTCATTCTGAAGTTATGTTTGTGTTTATTTTACATTTGAATAAATATGCTAAAATCATTAAATGAATGACTTGTTGCACTGAATTGAATGAAACTTGAAAAGAATGAAACACTGTCAACAAATATGGCCACCATAAATCTTAAAATGTACATGATTTAATTTAAACATCAACTTTGCATATGTGCTCAGGTGAGGAAGAGACAAATTCAATTAAGACCCCTTTTGGCCACTTGTTATAACGTTAAAATATCGGTGTGACTGGCATATAAGTGAAGGGCGGACAAGGGGAAGTTAGAGAAAGGGATTGGAAACTGGCGACAAGGGGACACGTATGACATTATTCCGAACAAGAATTTGAAAAGAAAATCTCCCAGAAAGCAGATGGTAGAGCCCTTGTCCCATGTCTGTCCCTCACAATTCATAGAAATGCAAATATATTTTCTGAAAAGCAACAATTCTATTAAGATTTGTAGAAGATATTGAATAGCGTGTTTTGTCCAGTGCTACAAATTCCGCTGAAATATGAGTTATACAGTTAAACTACTACACATTATAGTATAGGGAGTAACTTGGCGAGCAAAGCGAGTCAGAAAAAAAAATCGACATGTTTTCTATAGAACATTAAGCTTTCTGTTTTCATGATCTAGTATAAGTACATGCTAGTGGTCAGAATATTTAGGGTCAGAATATTAATTTCCAAAAAGTGCCAACCCCCCTCCCCTTCAGAATCAAATGGTCGTCCCCTTATTTCCACTTTTAAAAATTTCGTTTATGGCATAAGGTTGGACACTTGTCTTCGACAGACCTAGTTACGACTGCAACGGAAGAGCTATTTTGTTCCATCTCTTCCGTTGCAGTTGTAACTAAACGTGAAGCCACTTTGAGCTTTTACCCGCTCTTCCTCTGACGGGAAACGCTATACTGTATTGGACGTAAAAGCAAAAGCGGAAACTGAACCCTGAGCGCTCGATAAATATTTACTTAGTGAAATTTACGAGAGCTATGAAGGTGTTTTATTAAAACTACTTTTTTATTTCATGATTTTTGTCGGCGAAAATAAAACAATATGAATGTATCCATTTTATTTTTTCAAGTTGAAAAATATGGATCGGCGGATCCCTAATACAATTAATAAAAACAAATTCGCGTAAAGCATTTTTGTAATGTTGGAAAAATTGTTTGTACACGTCCGAATTATGATGACTCCGGTTTAAAAAACCCAAAACACTATTCGATGTTAGAGTTTACTGAAACAATTTATAAATACAACAAAATGATAAAACCTAAGTGTTATTTATCCACAGTAATATATTCCTTAATTCTACTATATGAATCACTTTGATATTTAAAATGAATGCATAAGGGAATATTTTTCTTTCTATAAGTTTGATCCATTTATCTAAGTTATTATATATATAATTTCAGCGCACCGTGTGACTCAGGACTATAAGCAGTAGACATTTACTGTCCACATTAGCGACGTTCCAATGGAAAATCTTCAGACCATTTTAAATTCTCGCCAAATGTCTCAATCTAAATATATGAAGATATCTTTCAATGTTACTGTTTATATATTCCGGTAATGAATTTTATGTAGTGTAGCAGCATTAGTAGCAGTAGAAGTGACAGTAGATGATTTGCATTAGGATTGGTAGTATTAGTATTACTTAAAGAAGTAGAAGTGGGTGTCCGGGTAGAAGTAGCGGCATTAGTAATAGTAGTGGAGGGAGAAGTTCTAAAAGAAGTAGTAACAATATTAATGAGTTCAAGTAATAAAGCAAAGACAAGGAGAATTCGTAACTGTAGTTTTGTAAGTGGTAGTAGGAGTGGTAATTTTAGACGGAAAAGTAGTAGGGGTAGAGGATGCCGTTCGATGTATTAGAAGTTATAGAAATAGGAACAGCAAGAGTAGATGGAAGACGAAGTGTATTTTACACTAGTATTTTTAGTAGTAGTGATAGTCGTAGTAGTAGGAGTAGAAGAAGTAATAAAATCAGCACTGAAGCAGAATCAAGGCTGGCAGAATATCAGAGGGAGTAGTAGTAGCTGTAGTAATAGAAGTAGAAGTACTTGTAGCAATAGTACTAGTAATACAAGTATTGAAGTGATAGTAGTAGTAATAGCAGCAGCAGTATTGGTAGAACTTGTATTAGTAGTAGTAGTATCAGTGATGGTAAAAGTACCAATAGTAGTATTATAGAAACAGTACTGAATTACAATTAGGGATAGGCGGAAGACTGAGAGAATTAGAAGTAATACTAATTGTATCAACAGCAGCATTAATAGAAGTCTTGACGTTCCTGTGGAAGTGTTAGTACTATTAGTAGAACTAGCAATATTGATATAGCAGTAAAAATATTAGAAATAGGAAGATTAGTAGGAGAAGTACTAGTAATTCTAGTGTAATAGGAGCTATTTTCAGTAGTATTAGTATAAGAACTAGCAATATTGAAGTAGCAGAAGTATTAAAATAGGAACAGTACTAGTAGCAGGAGAAGGACGAAGAAGATTACTGGTAGTACTAGAGTTAGTTGTGTAGAAGGATTAGTAGTACTAGTAATAGAAGTAGAATTAAAAGTAGTGGGGCGATCAGTGGTAGTATTAGCTGTGTTGTCGTAGTCAAAAAATAGATGCATAAAAGTGGTAGTAGTAGTAGTAGAGGTTTTAGTAGTTGTAATAGTAGAGGCAGAAGAAGTGTTGAGCCGGCAACATTAGTAGTTGTTGTAATGGTAGAAGTGGATGTACGGGTAGGAACTGGTAGTAGTATTAGTACTAATAATAAAGTAATACTAGTAGCAGTGGTATTGAAGATGGTGGTGTAAAATAGTAGCAGTATGGCATTTCTATGCCTGATCTTTAACAACTGACATCCCACATAAACATCTGCCTAAGTAGACAATAGACGCACGTGAGACCATTTTACATTTGTGTTGATTTTTGAAGAAGCCTGATATTCTTTCCTGCATCACATTCTGAATTTGACTTATCAGGTAGTAATAGTAGTAGTACTAGTAATAGTAGTAGTAGTAATAGTAGTAGTAGCAGTGGCAATAGTTATAGTAGTAAATGTTTTATGAGTGGTAGTAGTAGCACTATGTGAAGGAGTAGAAGTGGTAATAGAAATGGCAGCAGTAATAGTTTTGGTAGAAAGTAAATCCTACACAATAATTTTAAACACCTGCTACCGTTATGCCTTAAGTTCGATCAACACAGGGTTAAAACAGTCCAAAATTACGTCATTAAAGAAACAGAACTACTAAGAACCCGGCTCCATAAAACTGGACAGTTTTACCAATACGGAGTATCACAACCTCCGTCAAGGTTTGCATTTAGTCACCCACCAAATCCATTGTTCCTAATGTGAGCACTTTTTTGTGGGCAACTGACGTCATAATCACAAAGTGCGCCTTTCTGTTGACGTTATATTGTAGTTGCGATATTTCGTGTACCTAAGTGAAACGGCTATTTACACAACGGCCGTTCATCTAAATTGTTACGGCTATTTACACAACGGTCGTGTACCTTAAAGTGATTCGGCTATTTACACGAAGGTCGTGTACCTAAAGCGATGCGGTTATTTACACGACAGTTACGTTACTGATGCACATTGTCTAAGTAGACAACGGCTATACAGCCCGTACCTGTGAGGGGCCCCTTTTAACGCAAATCAACGTATTTAGGGAATAAAAAGTCGAGGATGTCTGGAAAGTAATAGAAAAGAAGAAGAAATATATCTACACCAGAAACAAGAAGAAAAGCAGGTTACTTAGCACCCCCACTCCCCCTTTCCAATTTCTAATCTTATTCAGCAAATCATTTCAGGAACTAAACTTCTTGTAACTTCTTGAATACAAGTTCTACGTTTTTGTTACAATGTATGTATAAGACACAATGTTTCTGTTTTAAACATCCCAGCATTTGTTTGGGCACGAGGGGCCCCGACAGGGAGGCTGTTAGGTGCACCTTGACACGACCGTCCTGTAAAATGTCAATATCACTTTAAGAACAGGACTCTCGTGTATATAGATATTTCACATTAGGCACACGACCGTCGTGTAAATAGCCATCTCACTTTAGCCATATCTTCGTCATTGGCGGATTTAGATGGGGACAGCCCACTTGTCGCCACATATTCACAAGTAAAAATCCAGATTTTGCACCAATAATGGCTAAGTGGTTTGGCTAGTACACATGTGCCCAACCCCTCCCCCCTTTTTTTTCAGAAATCCTGGATCCGCCACTGTTGGTGTAAATAGCCATTGCATACCTCAGCTACTTATAGGACCATCCTGTATATAAAAATTCCGGTGCGCATTGCATCGGCCGTATGTATAACCAGTATAGGTGTCGCTTCTTCAAATCGTCACTATAATACACAAAGCGACAGTTAACACCAGTCTTTCTTCTTACACACCTGAGGCGTTAAACATTTTAGGCATTCCGGACGAAGGAACTAATAGTTCCGAAATATTAACCACTATTTATGATAAAAGATCATTTATTACATTGTAGTTCGCTTCAATGTGCTTTATATAAGTTTTTGTTATTTACGATCCGTCATTCTTGGATACAGATTGTTACTGTGTCATTTATAAACATAAAAAATTAAGAATTCTATTTACATTAATTAAGTAAACAAAGCATTTCACATTCATATATTACCTTCAAATAAAACAGTATATTAACCACAAATGTGCTAACGACAGATACAGAAAAAGTTTACAGTGGTGGATTATAAGGGGTGAGGCCTGCCCCCACCTTTTCACCACATATTTACAAGTAAAATCCCATATTCAGCAAATAAAAACGCCCAGTAGTTTTGCTAATACACATCTGCCCCCTTCGCTTTTTTTAAATTCCAGATTCGCGACTGACTACAGAAACTCGGTAGTAGGAATCTCTATCATTGTTTATTTAGTTTAGTAAATATGATTAATGAAATAATTAGTTAAGAAAAAGGTATTCTTCGCGTATGTTCTCCTCCAAAGCTCTATTACATCGTGTGCAAAGCTCTTTAATTGTATCCTTAATTGCCCAACATTATAAATGCTATTTGATATGGAGTTTATACCTAAATAACACATAAATGTTTGGAATTTATGACGAAACATCTTGTGTGTTAACATGTCTCCTTACTTGATCCAGTACATACTTGAAAACTCATGGTATCAGGACACAGTTCAAGAATGGAAGGGGAGGATTTAAAGGAGTGCGATAGGTTGGTTGTAGATGTTTAAGAAAGGAGTAAGGAGGGCAGGCACACTTTCAAAAATGGAAAAGTTTTACTTGAAAAATGGATTAAAATGTCCGGAAAATGGGCGGGGTCGGAAAAGCTTGTCCGGGCTTCTCCTTAAGTAAAGGGGGAACAACACTTTTGATGGTGTCATATGAAAGGGTGTGGCTTGTAGTTGTGCATGTGGGTTTCAAAGTTGGGGTCAGGCCCCTGGGGTAGGTAAAATGGGCTAGTCGAAAAGCTTGTCCGGGCTTCTCTTTAACTAAAGGGGGAACAAAACTTTTGATGGTCTCATATGAAGTGGTGTGGCTTGTAGTTGTGCATGTGGGTTTCAAAGTTGGGGTCAGGCCCCTGGGCTGGAGGAAAATGGGCGGGGTCGGAAAATCTTGTCCGGGGTTCTACTTCATATCTATAGTGGGAACAAAACTTTTAATGTTGTTATATGAAAGGATGTGGCTTGTAGACCATATGAAAACATGCTGCAGGCGTATCATTAACCCGTTAGCGGTGCCCTAGTTTTCCCTTGTAAATAATTAAAAATTTATGCTGAAACCACAAATTATTTACTTGATTTTATAATATAACTACAGGAAATATATCTATTCTATATATTGAGATTTGCCATCATTACGAGTACATGGGTCAACCGGATCAAAGACCCAGTAGACCATACTCTCAATTAAATTCTATTTGTTATAGTATTCAAAGACAACGGTAATTAGTTTACAGTCGCTGTATGCGACATTTGATAAGGCTACTTCAAACGTATACATGATACGTGCATTTGGTTTTTTTTTATCAAAGTATTTGTGTATCACTGTCAGTTATCTGAAAGGCAATTTCTCGTTTAATTTGGAAATTATTGTAGAGAATTTAAGGAAAATACAAGTTCCTTGAATAATGTAAATCTTAATTCCGTTTGATTTAAAAGATTTACTACAATATAATATATAATGTTTACACTTAAGGAGATAAGAGTTATCTTTCTTTGTATAATCATAATTGTGTATTTGATTTATAATGCCCCTACAAAACTTTATGTCCTTCATTCCTAGGCGATGGTTCAAGTTGATCCAACCATGGGCCTAGCTGACTTAACAGCAGACAATAAGGTACTATAAATCCTGTCTTTAAATACTCAGGGAGAAATGGCGGCACGTATGAATTTCTCATTCATTTTCTAGGAAATATTTCTCTATCGCAATTTCTGTTATGCACTCAAAAATAATTCCGTTGAACTGCCAAATTACCACAAAGGACCCAAGGAAATTATGTCCTCAGTATGTTGAACCTGGCAGGTGGCTTAAAAATGTTTGTGTTAATTATACTAAAAACCACTTGTAAGATAAACAAAGAATGAATGTGTTTGTTGACCGCGTTACAACGTATGCAACGGAAATCAAGTCTCCCCTCTCCTCTTTCTCTCTCCACCTTTGAAATGATTTCAAAAAAGAATTTCTTACAGGTGTTCACTACTATAATTGAGCCACTAATTGACCAATATTTAATATTCTACTTACTATAAAGGAATGCTGTACCTATGAAAAAAGGTTAAGAGATTTACAGAGGAGACTGATAAAAAGGAGATCGTTGTCATAGCTGAGTCTATGCGATGGTAACTATCACAATATCAATTATCATATTCCACCGCTCATGTATTTCTCTTTCAAGTTTTGCTCCAGCCCATCGCCAATTTTAGAAATGGTTTCAGCTCAGAATTTTTTGCCTTGAAGGTATTTACACACAGAACACAGATGATATCAACAACATCTTAAATGAATCATTATCTGTCCAATACTGAATATACATCTTACTATAAAAATGGATTGATTAATGATTGTTTTATAATGATTACAAAGGAAGTGCGTTGTCATACCCAAGCCAATATGCATGTGATGGTTACTGTTACAATATTTTTACATGCCAAGAGGGGATTCCTAAAACATACCTGTGGAACTATAAGCTGCAACCTTTCATTTACTAAATAAATACCTTAATTTACCCGTTTCATACAGGAGTTATGGGTTATGAAATTTTAGTGATGGATTTAGGGTGGGGGAGGAACACCTTTCGCAAAACATTTTCAAGGCATATATGTTTGGAAACACTCGAATAAAACTCCACATTTGGCTTCTAAATAGGCAGAGCTGATTCTCTTGAATTTTCGTGCCCCTCCCTCTTTTTTTTCGGAGGTCCTGGGTCCGCCACTGAATACGGTCATCACTTGCAATGTTGAATAACATCCCAGTATAAAAAAGAAGCATTGATTTCAGCCTGTCGCAAGGAAGAACTGAATCCTGGTCACGAATAGAGAAAGTAAAAATTAACCTACAATGGTGAAAAAAAATCTACAAAAGTGTTGAAATTATATTATTCTAATAATTTTTATTTCCAACTTCTCTCTTATTCATTTTCCATTTTCTCTCAAACCAAATCCCTCCTCCCCTCTGTCTTTTAATTATCCATTATGTATTAATGTACAGTTCCAAAGAGTAATGCAAAACCGAATCCCTATACATAAAACATTTAGTTTCTTACATGACGAAGCAAAAAAGAGTTATGTTTCTTTCCCTTATAAAGGATTAGAAGAAAGCATAATTCACATTATGTATTTGATATTATGATGCCCCTGCAGAAAGTGTAGTGGTCGATGTTGCTAAGCAGTGGGTCGAGTTGACCAATGCATGAACGGAGCTGATTGAGGACCGAGTATCACATACCTTAATTCCATTCTATCTTATACATATAGTAAAACGTTAACTGCTTTAAAATGGCTTTCTTTGACACGGTGTGAGGTTACTGGAAAATAAAATGGGCTTATGGCAGTCATTGTGAGGTACATAAAAGTCTTTTTCGTTGAACCGCCAAATGACCATAGAGGATCCAAGATAAATGCGTCCGCAATATGTTGATTCTGGCATATAGTTTTTGAAATCTGTTTTGTTCATTTTAGTAAACCTTATATGTAAAATACATTAAAACGAGCCTTTACTGCAGTATTACACATAGATATGTCGTTCACATAAAGGACAACGGAATGAAAATGAAGGAAGTAACACCGTGACTTTTGAGAATGTCTAAAACAAACATTGGCAGAAATAGATGTTACTAAGTGTAAGTAGTATAATATGGAAAAAGCTTTTAAATGATGTGTAAAATCTGTAAATGTGTGGAACTAATATCACTCTTATACATTTGTATTTTACCCCATTTCTCTCTTTCTTTGTTTCCCAAATCTTCTGTTTACTCATTTTTCTCTCTCTCTCTCTCTGGTTTGCTGCTAGAAACATATATATCCTAATTCTTTTAATGCCACAATAGGATTGTGATGGTGGAGAATGTTCTGTATTTGGGAAACTGGATAATAATAATAGTCTTATTCCCCACAAAATAATTGAGAATTAAATTCGGATTCATTTAAAAGATTTAGTAACGTAGAATAAATAGATTTCATGATGAAAGAGAGGACAAAGTACATCTGACCAGTCTGTATGATACAAATTACCAAAGACCTGCACATAAATTACGATAATAGTCATATAAACACTGAAAATATTACAAAACAATCAACTGTATATGAAGTCAATAGGAGTTACCTTCCTTTGTCTTGTAAAGGATATAAATAAAGTGTAATCCACTTTATTGTACCCCTGCAGAAAATGTAATGATGGTAATTGTTAAGCGATGGTACAAGTTGACCTCTCTTTCACGAGTCCAGCACCTTATCCACTACGCCACACCGGTTTGAATAATACATAAAGAGAAACGAAATCAATGGGGTATTAAAATGAAGGAAGGAAGCCATCAAATTAAAACATTCCTTGTTTAACTCGGAGTGATGGTATCACATTCTACATTCCGCCATAGACAGCCCACTTCACTTTATATATTGCTAATTAAGAATGCATTATTACTTTCATCTTTCGATCATAATCCGTTTCGAAACATGAGGTCATCGGGTCCAATGTTGTTTGAAATTTATCATGAAACATCTTGTGTGTTGACATGTCTCCTTACATGATTCAGTACATACTTATTATCGTCACAGTATCAGGACACATATCCAGGAATGGAAAGGATAAAAGGGTGATTATCGTTTTGACGTAATAATAGATTAAGGTGGGGAGTCAGACTTCTAAATTAGAGTTATGTAAAAGTGTTCCTTGAATAATGATTTAAACCAGAAGCTCACAATTAGGAGGATGAGGAGACGTGTTGGTAGGAGTAGTGTTAGTAAGGGGAGGAACTGGAGAAAGAAAAGTGGAAGGGGGAGCAGTATTTGTTGTAGTATTACTACAATAAACATTAAACTGGCGGCAGATGTAATAGTAGTAGTAGTTGATGTAGTGGTAGTTATACAGCTACGGGTAGTAAAATTAGGAGTAGTAGAATAGTGTTAGTGGTATTGGTAGTAGTAGTGGAACTGGCAATATTGAAGCAGCAGTGCAAGTATGTAGGAACAAAAGTAGACGAGGTACGAGAAGTATTGGTTATACTAATGTAGTAGTTGTTGTTGTTGTGGAAGAAGAAGAGGTACTTGTGCGGGCAGTAGTAGTAATAAGGTAGTGGGAGTAGGATAGCGGTGGTAGTAGCATTTCTATGCCTAATAGTATTACACCTCTATGTTTAATCTATAATGTCTTTTACAACTGACATCATTCTCATATAAACATTAGTACCCTAAAGGGAAACTTATCAAAGCCACGCACATCATCTCAACATGATAAATAAAACGAAACTGACTTTAAAATGGGGAGAAAGGACCGTAAAATTATTGTAAAAAGAACAGTACAATTGTTGACATTATATTGCCCTCCTACATTTGTTTTTCCCCTTTCTCTCTCGTTCTTTTTCATTTGCCTCCTAAACTTTTATCTCTCTCGTTGGTTTAAGGCATAATATTAAATTATTGTTTTAACGCCACTACAGGATTAAGAAAGCGGCCAATGTTCTATATTTTAGGGCCCATTCTCTTACATAAAAGACTGTAGCTTGTCTTTTGTATCACCTCGTCCCGTTTCATAAATTTAATATAGCGCATTAAAAAGGTTGAATTATTTATGTTATTTCTCTCCAATTTCTTTGTCTGTCTAGTCTTTACTCATTTAATATACAATTTTAAATGAATAATGAACAAGTCAATGCCAATGCATATAGAAATGAAAGAGTTACCTTCCTTTGCCTTCTAAAGAACAAGTAATCCGCATTACGTAATTAATTTTATAGTATCCCGCAGAAACAGAAATGGTCTTACTTACTAAGCGAAGGAGAGGGTTGGCCAATTTATCAGCCGAGCTTTTTTTGCTTTATAGATAAAAGGAAATGATAACTAGTTTACTGTTGCTTTATTGTACACCTGATGATGCTACGTATGACTTGTTCAATGTTTTGTTTGCTTTTTACGTAACACAGTATACGTGTATGGTGGTCAGTGTTATACACTTATCAATCACTTTCCTTGAACAAAAAAAAAAAAAACAAAAACAAAAAAAACAAAAACAAAAAAACAACAAACAAACGAAAAACAAAAAACAAAATAAGCAATGAACACGGCCCCTGTATATTTCTCATTACATATTTGCATTTAATATTTGGTTGGATAATGTTAATGGCATAATAACTTTCATTTGTTCACCATAGCCTGTCTGGAAATACGAGTTTGTCTTGAATCATTAATGATGTGTGTCTGTCCGTGTAACGGATGGGGTATGATGATTTCATTTTAAGCCCAAACATTCTAAATGGAACTGGAATTGTGTCAATTTACGAAGTATCAAGGAATGGTAATATTGAGACCATATTATCCCCCCTTTTGCATCCCTGAATGGTATCATCAGTGTCATAGTGACAACCACCCTTCCCCCTTGCATCCCTCAATGGTATCATCAGTGTCATAGAGACAACCACCCCCTCCGCCTTGCATCCCTCAATGGTATCATCAGTGTCATAGTGACAACCACCCTTCCCCCTTGCATACGTCAGTGGTATCATCAATCATAGTAACAACACCACAGTATACGTCAATGGTACATCAGCGTCACCACCCCGCCCCCTGCATACGTCAATGATATCATCAGTGTCGTAGTAACCCTCCTCCCCTTTCATACGTCAATGGCATCATCAGTGCCATAGTAACAACCCCGCTACCCCTGTACTCATCAATGGTATCATCAGTGTCATAGTAACACCCCACCTCCTCTTGCATACGTTAATGGTATTATCAGTGTCATAGTAACAGCACCCATGTATACGTCAATGGTATCGTCAGCGTCACAACCCCGCCCCTTCATACGTCAATGATATCATCAGTGTCATAGTAACCCCCTCTCCCCTGGCATACATCAATGGCATCAGTGCCATAGTAACAACTCCCGCCCCTGCATACGTCAATGGTATCATCAGCGTCCTAGTTAACTCCCCCACCCATTTGTTTCAACAAGTACTCTGACTTTTTATCATTTTTATGTAATATTGACCATATTTTAACAAAGGGGAGAGGCTATTGTGACCCTCTTCATCGTTTTAGATAGATAACATTCCTGTGAATTATCTTGCTTCTCTTCCGAACGTTTTTTAGAGCTCGAGGAAATTGTGTAAGAAAATCCTTTATTATGATAATTTTCGTTTTTCCCTCATCCTTTTACCTTTTAATGTGTACATTATAATGTTGGAAAGGTGATCAGAAGCCTACTAAAGGGTACTTGCAATATATTGTAAAATATATGAGAAAAAGGTATATAGTTATGCGATATATTTGTATGACAAGGTAATTTTAAAGGTAAACAGATACGCGGCTCGTGCATTAGCTATGAACAAGAGAGTATCTACTTATCGTATAGTAATGCTACAGGGTTAGAAATAAATCATCAACGTGTTTACCTTCTTGACAATTATTGCAAATTTTTATACAGACCAAACCCACAGAGTGCTTTGTAATGTTTGTTATGATACGGAAATAAGGGATAAACACTTATTGCACTGGAAGTGAAGAATAAGGGGGGGGGGGGGGTTAATCGAAACCATTTAATGCTCTCTATTTTAATGATGATATTTAATTTTACATTTTACCATACATTTTCTTCTCTTGATACTTCGATATATATGTATGCATTTCATGAGACGTTCACTCATTGAAATCAAGATTGTAATCTTTAATGAGCCTATTCATTGACACATCTTGTCTTATATTCGATAAAAGCATATGTGCATTCTTTTAGAAAGTTGGGAAGAATATAGATTTCGATCCCTTTTAAATTAGGTTTTAGGAAAGAAATGGAAGGGTCGAGTCTTCAGAAATGCAGAACAAATAAAATAACATGAAATTCCAGCCCTATTGCTGACACCATCGTTAATGTTTTCATGTTTACAGTCACCAGGCATAGAGCCAGGTACTTTCTAAAATTAAGGGAGAATGGGTGTTTCGACTCTTTTCTATTCTAGTAAAGAAATCGAAGATGTTTAGTCTTCTGAAATATAGAATAGTATAAAATAATGGACGATTGATAAAAGTTATTTATTTCTGTTCTATTTCTGAATTAATTTATCATGCTTTCGTGTTTCTCTGCATAATTGAATAAATCCAGAATCAGTAATGTCTACAGGTATATATACCTGAAATTACATTATTTGACGTAATTTGACGTGATTTACAATATAAGGTAAGTCGGTATTTACAATTCAATTTATGTTCTATAGATTTTCCATGTGTAACGTAGAGATTATTCCACTTTTCACTTTCTAACCCCTAACATCTGATGCTTCTCTTCTACTCTATGGAGCAAAAGTGATTTCATTGTGACTAAACATTGCTTCATCTGCTTTATAGTCCTATGAGAATTGGTTACTAGTGAAATAAACGCATCGGGAATACTGTTTACAAAGTCTCTTTCAAAATTTAATAGGCAATATGATCATGATATGAAAAGGTTTAGTTATCGTATCTATCATTATGAATATGTGTGATACCTGTCATTTTTAGAGTTTAAAAGCGCAAACTAGAATTGTTCGTGCAGAATTTTGCTTTATAATTTTTTGTTCATCGTGTGTGTCATCTGATAATTGTTGTAGGGAAACGGAGGGGGTTTGTATTCGATACAAAACTGCGTTGAATTTTTGACATTTTCGGAACTGTATGAGGCTGGGTTTTTTTTAACAATATGGCATTTGATAATATATATTTAAAATGTTGAATGATATGCAGAGCTGAGAGCTATTCCAGTCATCTCCACCAAAGAACTTTGCATATATACCGAATGATGTTTACTCTCTCCGGGCATCTGATCTCACCCCCTTTTTTCTCAGTTCACTCATTGACCTGAGTTAATGATCTTGGGTTGATGTTTGTTTAGTGGTCTGAGTTTGATTGTCATTTAGTTTTATGATTTTTACTGCTGATTTAGTTTTAATTATCATTAAAACAATTTAAACTTTTTTCATAAAAAGCTTAGCTCAATTCACAGGAAGTATACCGTCACAGGCGGAAATCATCTTTCCTTTGTGTCAATATTATAGAAAAGACACATGAAACTAACTAGGAATTGCATAGCATTTCTTTTCTTTCTTGTTCGCCACTTATCTGTTGTCACAGAAGAACTGTTACTCTTCTATGCCACAACTACTTTAAAGCATGACACATGTAATATTGATAACTTTATACACAGTATTCGTATTTCGGAGATTGATGTCTCTTCTCCGCTGTTTGAGTCAGAAACTAGAAAATTATTTAATGAGCTCTGATAGTAGGCTCCCAGTATCGCCATGAACCCGCCATTAATATAAATGAACATCATGCCTTATTCCATGTAAAGTGTTCCAAGTCTTTCGTTTATGAAAAGAAGCTAATAACACCGTATAATAAAAACTAACTTGTTGGATCTGTATCACTTGATCAGTATTGTGATCCATTACTCCCAGCCGCGAGTTCTGTTGCCGGCTCATTCATGTCATTCCTTTCATTATACAGATCTACAACACCACTCTGAAACAACCTTGATGTGCAGTAAAATTGGTATCAATCAAACGAAACGTAATTTTGACCCATTATCTTATGCTTCAATGTAATTGATAATGATATCCGTATATTAGCTATAAATCTTGACAAAACTTCACATAAGTGTTCTTCATAAGACAGGAGTTTTTTCATGACGAAGACATAGAGTTATCTTTCGCTTTTCAATGTATGTCATAGAACGTACATAATAGTACACAGCACTTCTCGCGACACGCAAACACACTAGGCTATTCAGACGTCATAAACGTCAATTTGAACCAGTCATTTTTTTTCTTTTGTGGATTAACAAATTTTATAGATATACAAAATAAATAAATAAAAAAAATAAATAAACAACACAATATCTATCCTCATCATGCATACATTCCATTAGGTAGAGGCGAATTCATATTCAAATATTGTTTAATGAACAATTACAGAGGACATTGACAACTTTAGTCTCTGTGATGGTTCTCGAGATAATGTCATCTAGTTTAGCTATCTGCGGTACACATATCCTTGTCCGAAGTCACATACAAAAATTTAGACGAGTATGAATTCCATTCCTCAAAGGAAACTGAATAGAAATGTAAAATATATACTTTTTATTTACCCAACTTGTATGAAGAATTATCGTTCTTATAACTCGGGTACATATTGAAATTAACCTGAATCTAAATATAGAAATTGCCGGAGGAAAAATATGTAAGATCACTGGTAACTGTCTACATTTAAACTGAAAGCTTTACAGTGTGGAAGAAGACAAGGAATGAGATACTAAAGCGTGAGTAAGAGAAAGTTTTGGTTTTTATCAATTCACGTCAAATTTGTTGGCTAGCGTTTTATGAATCTGAGGCCGCTGTTGCCTTATGGATTAGGTGCTCGACTCGCGACCTAGAAGTCCCGGGTTCGACTCCCGCCCTGGCCACACCGATGTTCTGTCTTTCGATTGAGGCAGTAAAAACGATGATCCCGTGTCACGATAAGCGGTGGGTCAGTTGCAAAGGTAGAAATGTCTATGTAATGCATCAGGCAGACGCCGTGACCATATACGTGAAATACACATGGAGTAAAGTAAAGCAATAATCACTTTATTCCCAGGTCAATATCTTTGTTATTGGGCTCCTTATCCAGAGGAGACGTCATTTTGATTGAGGATTCGATGTCTGTGTGAAGACTTTACTTAGGGGCTTGGTACTAGTCTGTGCAATATTTTCAAATAGGGTTCCTTTTTCCCTTTTTTTTCTCAACAAATTATATTTAGAATCATTTATTATCTAATTTCAATTTTGGACATCTGATTCGTTAAGATAATATTTATTATTTTGATTTAATCCTTTCTTGCTTTTTAAAAACAATTTTAATCCAACGGAATGTGCTCCTATTTCTCGGAATTTTAAATGTATCAATGCACATAGGTACAGATTAAATCATGTGATTTAAAAAATATAATGCCATCTACTGTAGTTATTCCTATACAACAATTCAATGTTTAAGAAACATTATATCATGCACACCAATTGTGGTCAAGAGATTTATTCATAAATTGTATCATCACAATAGAATAATGCAACTTTGAATGGAGATTACACAAGAGATGAAATTAATATGAAAAAATGCAATTTACCACATACCTTTTTGTTACTGAATACATTACGCGACTTACACAGGAGAAAAAGGCGATGTTGAAAGCCTGATCCATTGTGTTGTCGTCTCCAGTGGTGAATTTAGAGTCAAAACCCCTCCCAAAATAAGAGTAAATCTCCAGATATGACACACAAAGTGGAAAATAGGGCAGCCATTGCTTTCAGTGTGTAAGGAAGAGAGAGGTGTGGCAAGGGCATAACAGCAAGGATCGATTGTAATGTTAAGTTTGAATTTTATCCAGCAAACAATTACAGATGATGAAGTTTGATGAGGATGACATTATCTATAGTACAATTTATCTCAAATCAGCGCGGACTTGGTTTTTATCTTTGAGCGCTTATATATAACGTGGTAGATGAATACATTTGGGATGGCGTGTTATATCTTAATCCTTGGAATGTAATTTAGTATTAACTATTATGGCATAACCCATGGGTTTGGTTTGCATATCTATACCATTGTTCCTTTGCTATCAGTATATGGAACGTTTTGTCCATGTGTAATATCGTAAGTTATGTGAGTTACATAGATAATGTATTCGGAATCCTTTATATGCAAGATCTTTTACAAGATGATTTTACATGCTTATATAAAAAGCTATGTATAATAAAATTCACAAATGCGTGATTTCTACCTTGAGAAGATTTCTATGTAATATAAAACTAAAACACATAGTTTTTCATATATATTTAAATATCATGAAACACACCATTCCTCTGTCTTTAATTACATAAAGTTTCTTAGTAGGAAATAAGTCGGTCACATGCACACTCTTTTTTCATATTTTGCAAACAGATGAATAGTGATAAATATAGAACACATGAAAGATGTCAGGCAACATTGTACACATAAATTTCCAGAACATCCCCCCTTTACTGCACTATAATAACATTACGGTTAAGAACAATTCGGGCAATATTTTACTTCCCTATCTTTCTACCCTGCTTTTTTAGGAACAAGATTATTGTATAAATTGCATCACATAATATGGTTGTTCAATGGTTATTACTGTTAATAAAAATCTTATTTTAACTACGTATTACATGATATATTTTCTTTTAAAAGGAATGTTAAGAGCACCACAAAATCATTTAGCAATGCAAAGGCAAGAGTCCCAAATGAGCATGTCAAGTTCACCTGCTTTTCATACGAACTTAATTAATTACATTTAAGAAAATTAATATGAGAAAATGGTAAGACAAAACATTACATCCTCTGCACTAACAGGGTATTTGTTCCCACTACATTCGCTTGCTCATATGGTTACACGACTAATTACGTTGACGTGACGATTAAGATGTCATCAAGTTCCATTGAAAACAGTATAAACTCCGGAAAAATACTAGTTAACAAATGACTTTTCATAGGAAATTTATGACGTCATAATTGTTTACCTCAGATACCGTCCCAAATGAGAAATTACTCGGTTTAAGGAATAGACCTCTTCACCATCAAATATTCCACAAAAGTGTCAAATGTCCATTCGGTTTCTGTTCCAGTCCAGTAGATATTAAATTTTTCCTTAAATGATGGTTAAAAGTACACGATTCGACCCCACCCCCACCCCTTTTCTTTTTCGGTTTGACAATGGTATCAACGCCATAATTTAACCATGGCAAGTATCTCTAGCATTTCATTTATCATTAAAACACAACTCGCAATCGACAGTGTTACTAATTATACAGGAATACTGCATACATAAAGGTAAATAAAGAGGTTAATAGAGGAAAAAGGTGATAAAAGAGAGGGAGGCCGCTGCCATACCTGAGCCATTGTGACTATCACTATATCTATTTTCCTGTTTTACAGATAAATAATTTTCTGGTAAGGGATTAGGGCTTTGTTCGCCGCAAATGTTGAAAACACTCAAATAATGACTAAAACTCCGGATTTGGCTCTCCAAATTACAAGAGTATTTTAGCTAATACTTGACTCTCAGATGCCCCTCGAATTCTCCATAATTTAAATACTTGATACATTTAATACCTATAGTAAACGCACAAATATACATCTACATGCATATATGATACTTAGTGGAAAGAGAAGACAAATGTGACTTTAATAGATACACGAAATTGGCTTTAAAATGTTGAGAAAAACAGTATAATTATTGAGAAAAAACTGTAAAATTATTGACATTACAGTACTATTATACATTTCCCCTTGCCTCCTTTCTTTCTCTGTCTTTTTCATTTGCCTCTCAAACTTCAATATCTCTCTCTCTCTCTCTCTCTCTCTCTCGTTGTTTTAAAACATAAAAGGGACTATTGTTTTATTGTCACTACAGGATTGTGATCACGGTTAATATTCTGTATTTGAGGGTCCTTTCCATTATATTAAAGCATGTTCAAAGCCCCTTCGGATCACATAGCCCCGTTTCATTAATTCTTATATCGAGTAGAAAAGGGTGAAATTATGGTGATAAATAAAGTTCTCTACGATTTATTTGTCTGCCCGGTATTTTACTCATTTAATATACAGTTCTAAAATGATAATGAAAAAGAAAACGCTGATACGTATAAAAATTAATTTTTCTTTGAGGAAACAATAAATAAGAGTTACCTTTCTTTGCCTTACAAAGGACAAATATAGTGTAATCCACATAACGTAATTGATTTTATACTATCCCTCCAGAAATTGACATGCTCCTACATACTGAGCGAGGAGTCGCACTAATCAATTCATTAGCCTATCTAACGAAGGACCAAGTATCAAATACTTTAATTTCATTCTGTATTTTACTAGATAAAGGAGAATGGTACCTAGTTTACTTTGGTTTTATGTGACACCTGATGAGGTTATCTCTAAAGAAATCATATGCTTCACTCGTTCATAACACAGTATTTGTTTATTGTGGTCACTGTTATGCACGTGTCAGTGACTTTCATTGAACCTATAATTTCTGGTGTTGGATTTAAAGAGATGTGTCTTGAGTATCGTCACTGTCTAAACAATGTCAGATCATGAGAATTCAAATTCAATATGATTCATTTTAGTTTTATGATCTAAAATTTATTGTGATATTATACATAGAAATATTGCCCATGTGAAAACAAATGGTAAACTATTAACTAAATGAAGGTGAAGGATGGCTGCAGTGGAAGAAGGACGCGATTGAAATAACACGGCCAATGTGATGGTTCACATTACAATGGTACACACGTGTCATATTTCTTCTCTCTTTTATGTTTCGCTATACATGCATGTGTTTAATAATACACATTGGTTAAATGTAATGCCATAACGCACATTCATCCGTTCACCATGACTGAAGTACGATTAGTCAATCATGTGTGTGCTTATGCATCTTCCCGTCTGTAAGTGTGTGTTCATCTGCTTGTCTTTATGTGTACCTGCCTGTCTGTTTCATTGTCTCTGTGTGTCCGGCTGTCTGTTTGTGTCCACTGAGATTAAAACCATACTATCATCGGCTTCATATCATTCCCCCCCCCCCCCCCCCCCTTGCGTCCGTCTGATGTCATCAGTGTCATAGCAACCCCCCCCCTCCCCTGCATCCGTCAGTGATATCAGCGTCATTGCATCCCCCATGCATCCGTCAGTGATATCAGCGTCATAGCCTCCCCCTTGCATCTGTCAGTGTCTTCAGCATCATCGCATCTCCCCTGCATCCGTCAGTGACATCAGCGACATATCCCCATGCATCCGTCAGTGATATCATCAGTGTCATATCAACCCCCCCCCCTCCCCCTTGCATCCGTCATAGATATCATCGGCGTCATCCACCCCCCCCCCCCCTTGCATCCGTCAGTGATATCATCCGCGTCATATCATCATACTATCATCCCCTCTGCGTTCGTCAGTGATGTCATCAGCGTCATAGCACATCCCACCCCCTGCACCTGTCAGTGATATTAGCGTCATACCACGCCCCCCCCCCCCTTGCATCCGTCAGTGATATCATCGTCATCGCTTCCCCCTGCATCTGTCAGTGATATCAGCGTCATATTATCCCCCATGAATCCGCAAGTGATATTATCAGCGTCCCCCCTCCCTGTATCTGACATAGATATCATCGGCGTCATATCACCACTTCCCCCAAACCCCACCCCCCTTGCATCCGTCAGTGATAACATCGGCGTCATATAACACCCACAACACCCCCGTGCATTCATTAGTGATATCATCAGCGTCATATCACCCCCCCCCCCCCCTTGCATCCGTCAGTGATATCCTCAGCGTCATAACAACAGCCCCCCTCCCCTTGCATCCGTTAGTAATATCAGCGTCATATCAACCGCCCCCTCCCCTTGCATCCTTCAGTGATATCATCAGCGTCATGTCATCCCCCTGCATCCGTCAGTGATATCAGCGTCATATTATCCCCCTGCAAACGTCAGTGATATCATAAGCGTCATATCAACCCAAACCCCCCCCCCCCCCCCCGGCATCCGTCAGTGATATCATCAGCGTCATAACACACCGCCTCCTTGCATTTGTCGGATATCATCAGTGCCATATCATCCCCCTGCATCCATCAGTGAGATTATCAGCGTCATATCAACCCCCCCCCCCCCTTTGCATCCCTTAGTGATATCATTAGCATCATATACCCCCCCCCCCCCCTTTGCATCCGTCAGTGATATCATATCATCAGCGTCATATCATCAGCACCATATGAACACCCCTCCCCCCCCCGCCTCCTCGCATTAGTCAATGATATCATCAGCTTCATATCCTCCTTGCATCCGTTAATGATATCATCAGTGTCATATCCCCCCCCCCCCTGCATCCGTCAGTGATACCATCAACGTCATATCACCCCCCCCCCCCTTGCATCCGTCAGTGATATCATCAGCGTCAAATCATCCCCACTTGCAGCACCTGTCAGTGATATCAGCAGCGTCATATCAACCGCCCCCCCCCCCCCTTGCATCCGTCAGTGATATCATCAGCATCATAGCATCCCCCTGCATACGTCAATAGTGTCTTTGACGTCATAGTTTATACGATATTATGTATAACGGGCGTTTTAAAAAAGCTCGGATCAGTACAAGCAAAGTAGCGTAACATACACACTTTCCTGAATCGGTTCGAATGCCGAGATCATTATTATGGGTAAAATGTTCAGTGGAGAGTTGTCTATTCCTTATCTTCACATGACAAAGCATTCGACTCCTAGTATCAATACTATAGGTAGAAAGTATAACCTAAATGTATATGACAACAGGGAAGGATTCTTTTCCTTTTGTTTTGTGTTTTCACCCCCCCCCCCCCTCCCACCTTACAATAATATACCTTCCTTGTCAGCTTCCTCTGACATATATCGGAGACCGATACATAAACCTGAATTAGTATAACAAACATGTATTGCATGACAACGAAAGTAATTATAGAACATCTGTTTTGTCTATACATCCTTATACAGAAAATGCACTAATATCAAACTTATGTTGTTCATATGAAAATCAAATATACAAGAATGAAGAATGGGCACAAGGCTAATAACGAAGCAGTTGCACAAGTACAACCCATGTGATTTTTTGGAACATAATGATATTTTGTTTCACATTTTGATGTAAATATATTTCTCTATCAAAATATTTCCCTATCTATTGAGTAGGCATTCCAAATTCCATCAGTTAATAAATTCCTGTACAAAAAAGGGAGGGGAATATGAAGCTAAACTGCAATGCATTAAAATGCATTCTAGAAATATTTTTACTGATGGAGTAAACAGATTTAGGAATCTGGAGTTGGCTTTCTTTGCGTTCTAAAGTATAAACGGTTGTCAAATAATAATGTATCTGATTAATACCCCTATTCAACACTTAATGGTCAGATGTTATCACGTGATGGACCAATAGGCCAAGATGACCAAGGGCTTTGTCAAGATACTTTCAATTAATTTTATTTTTGTAATACGATAAATATATAAGAGAATAAGGTCTAATTTTTGCGACTCCGGAGAAGGACATTATAAGCGTAAACCTAAACATGACTTGTGTTTTTGTATACCGGGAAGTTAAAAATAAATCTTCAGCATGTTTACCTTCTCAACTATGTCAGTTAGTGTGTATACACATTCAAAACAAAACAAACCTTCTAAGTATAATTCAGTATACTATCGGAAAAAAGAAACTGTATATTAGTAATTTCATTCATAGATTCATATTGCATTATGTATGTTATTATTTAAGAATGCATTGTCTTTCAATGGACGATTTCCGAGTTATATCAAAACTACGGACATTGCATACTTTGGTGATATTTTATTTATGACGTAATAGTCTTATCTTTGGATAGATGACGTTAGGGCTTCTACCAAGTATGACGTCACAATCAGTTGTCCGTAGTCTGACGTGTTAAATCTAGGTTTTTAACGGTCCTTTCCGGTTACTTTGAAACATCAAATCACGGATTATGTCCATTATGGTTGATACAATAGCCACTGAAAGTAAGGGGAGGGGGCGTTAATAGCGATTATGACCACCATTTGCACCGATGCATTCTTCACACCTCCCACTCATTGAAGAAATGCAGAAACGCATGGGGAATGTCTCTCCGTGTGATCAATATAGAACAACGTAAAAGGTTTAATGAGCAAGGTGAGGAGGGGGTAGGCACTTGACGATGACATTCATTCCAAACATGTCCTATAGACGATAAACCGGATAACAATGCAGGCCAAGGTACCACATTCACTTTTGCTGATGTAGATAATCACAGAAAACGTGTGCGTTGTACGATTATTTGCTGTCCTGCTAAAGCATGACGTTGCGCTGATTGTGATGACATGCCGACGTACTATCTCATCACGGTAGCGTAGGTCGTTTAAAAGACCTTCCACTATCACCAAAGGGGTATTGTCCTGTGTTGTAATGTCAGCAACACCTTAACACTTCCTCCGTCGTAATCTAGACTAGTCCTTTAGCAGAAATCCTTTGTCATTTACACGATGGTGCCTCCTACAGCACACCGAAGCAGAACAGGAGGAATAGCAAGACGATGACGGATGATGACCTCTCTTTACAGTACGAGGACTTATCCGTTGATGCCCAGGGGGTGATTAAAGCGGTCATAGAAACCAATTGGAGTGGTGTCGATTACGCAACTGTGGCGTCCTTATATACGTATCTTGCCGATGTGACGTCACAGGCAGGAGTCCTGATCGTCGGCGGCCGTACAGATTTGCTGATAGCATCCCCATAATGAATATGCAGTTTGAGTATCCCAACAGCACCCAAACATTTTCAATCATGTGAGGCATCTCTAAATTAAAATATTATTCCAAAACCATTTTTTCTGCTTCAAAACATTGAAAACTGTCACAGAATGCAAGAAATTCTAATCAGTTATTAATCACGTGTCGCTTATGCAAGAAAATCGGACACTATAATTGATAATTTGTGTACTCAAACACGCGTTTAGTACAATAAGCATACACAGTTTCTTTTTTTTCAGCTAGTATATAATGATAGCAAAGGGAATGGGATTGAGTCATTTAACACCCTTTAATGCTTTCCAGAGTAATGCTATCTATTTTCACATTCTTTCATATTTATCACCTTTAGACCTCAGTGTAGTTTAGTTTTCTGAAGTACAAAATAATATGAAATAATACAATATTGTTTCAGTACTGATTCCATCAATTACGCACTGACTTCCTGATATGAAAAGATTGAATTATGTACCAACACGTGTTAAAAAAGAAGGAGGTAGGGGTTTCGTTGTAAAGTTTTACAGTTTTTGGCAAACTTCCCATAGACAGACTGAACACTTTATCATACCAGCCAATTGACTCCTGAATTTCGTAGTTAATAGATATTTATTGTCACGAAGGGCGACAATTCTGTTTTTATCTTGATATCATGTTACCTTACAACATTTGTGCTTAATTGATTGCTACTAAAATTTCAGCATCACAAACTTCCCCTTTATGTAAACAATAATCCAACACTGCCTGGCATAGTCATATATTATTTAATAAGTTAATGCCAGGGCTAGTTCAAATTACAATCACTTTTCTCTGAGGGCAAACGATTTTCAGGAAAGTTACTCAGCCTGGGACATGTAAGCAGTATTCTACTGAGAAAGTTCTCGGGTTGATACGAGGTTCTTACTAAGCAATATAACATATAGTTATCTGTTATTCTAAATGTTGAATAACATGTTGAGTTGCAACCTATTCCGATCTTCTCCAATACCGAACTTGACATTTATACATGGTGATTGTACACTCTCCCCGCGCATCTGATCTCAACCCCCCCCCCCCTCTTTTTTTTTTTTTTTTTTATTTATTATTCTTTTTTAACTTTTGCACTTGAGTAGATGTTCTTATGTCAGTTGTTAATGTGATGGCAAATTTGTGCTGATTTTATTTGCCTTTGAATTTGATGATTTTTGACAACTGATATGGTTTAATCCACATTTTGTTTTACAATTCATTCAAGCATTCTCTTTATTACACAGAAAACATTTCCCTTCTCTAGACAAAGGTAGCGCAACAAAAATATACGGATAGATATTCACAGAATGAAACATTCGTTTTCCTTTCGTCAATATCATACCAAGGGCAGATGGAGGAAAGAAGCGGGAAATTCACAAGAGATAGAGTTGGCACCTGTCGATTTTCATCCACTTCCACCGCCCATTTTAGCAATATATTTGCATATAAGTTGTTATTTTTTAAATTCTTGTTTCGTTTTCTAAGTATTGAGTAGCTATCCAGTGGCGATTTGTTGTATTTTACAGAGCCCGCTACGCCTCCTCTGCAGAAAAACTATAAAGGCACAAACTAGGAAGTAATGTTTTTGTTGACATCATTATATTTAACTTTCTATCATAACATACCTGTATGCGGATACTATATTATGCAAAACAAATACATGAGTCCTGTTAGTTTACGTTTCGAGAAACTTTTCAAGCATAAATTAGATTGTTGTATTAAAACTATTTTCCCTTTCTCTTATATATTACCGAATACAATTGGTTGAAATATCATTGACTAGGCCTTGGTAAACTTTGGTTTTCCCCATTGGTTCATCGCATGATCACCCATGAATATTAGCATTTAGATAGGGGTATTCAATTAAAATGAAAGACAACGAAGGGCTATTCCAATTTCCTAAATCACTTTACTACATTATGAAATTTCTGTATAGATGTACAGACGAAACAAATGTTCTATAATTAATTTCATTGTCATGCAAATACATGGTTGTTATACTAAATCAATTGTCTCGGAGACCTTGTTTTTGTTTGAACAACATTTATGTGTATTTTTATCAAGATCCATAGCTGAAGTCACGCCTAAAACCCTAACCCCTTCCCTTAAATGAATTAGTTGAGGTCATCGCCTAAGAAATAGGCAATTTCATGTTCAAATTATTACAGTTCTTTAAATAACTTTTGTTTACCATTATTAAATGTTCTGTTAATGATTACATTGACAAAATGAGTGCCAGTGATGGTTCTTATAATGATATGGATTTGCTATCTACAACACAGGTAGCCTTGTCGAAAGTATCACGCATAACGTGGAATGAATCTATTCCAAGAGTTATCGTTCCCACACATCTCGGGTACGAGATTCTAAATATAGACATTTTCGGAGAATGAGACTGTATTCCACTTTTAATGCGAAAACGTGATAGTGTGGATACAGACTAAGAATGGGAGTAATCGAATTGTGAGTAAGATAAGGTTTTCATTTTTCTTAATTCTTGTCAATTGTCCTGGCTAGTTTTTGATGAATTTGTCAACATTTATGATATCGGGTTTCATAGCAAGACGTGTCGTTTTCCCGCCTTTCAAATAACAAGTATTCAATGTCCGTGTTAATAGTATACAACCTTACCTAGGGTCGTAGCACAAGTTTGAGCAGAATTCTCTAAATGGGGAACAGGAGGACTTGTCACAAGTTGGTTTGTACCAATTCTCCCCCCTTTTTGCAGCCAATTATAGATACAGGTGGATTCAATTTTGGCCCTGTCTCTGATTCTTTAAAATCAAGTTTATTTTTCCTCAATAATTTAACACAACACGTACAGAATGAAACTCTCGCTTTACATTTTCAATTTAGATTATTTGAATGCACACTTGTATAGCTACATAAGATGTCATTATATGACGTGGTATAAAGAATACGCTAATGTGTACTGGGACTTCTGACACATGTTTTTGCCGGAATTTTCATTATAACCTAAATGCATGCATTGTTACGTCACAATAGAATAATGCAACTTTATGTGAAGCTGTCAGGATAGGTAAAATAAATATATAATGCTATTTACCGCATTCGGAAGCATTTAATCTTAAATTCACAGTTTAGTGAGATTATGTAACTTAAAAACGTCAACACATCTGCGCTCAGGTTTCAAGTTATGTTAGAAATCCACTCGAAGTTTGACAAGTTTCTTTTTACATATCGTGAATACCCATGCAGTTTTTAAAATCGGACAACCAAGAGACAAAATGCATTAGAATATCATTTCTTTGCTAATGAGAATTAGCTTTTGCTGGTGGTTATTGGTGAAAGAAATATATAGAAAAATGTGATCAACACGGACAAAATACCTCGAAATTGATTGTCAACTAGTTACCGTGTGCAACTGGACCAATGAACACGGGGTTATGTCTCCAAGATATTGCTTATTGTTATATCACGCCACTCCTCTTTTCTCACAAGGTGATTATCTCTTGTGATGTCGTTTCCAGTGGCGAATTTAGAGGGATTAGGGACTTTGCCACAAATATACAAAGCATATATGGATGATAAGGTTGGGAGGATCAAGATAGAAATAAATATTGTAATGTTAAGTTTGAATTTTATCCAGCAAGCAATTACAGATGAAGAAAATTGGTGAGGGTTGACATTGTAGATAAAAAATATCTTGTTTTGTTTCATGACATTGAGCAATTTTCTTGAATTGTGGTATTCAATGGAACTCATTTGTAGCTTGGTAGATCAAGAAAGTAATTATTATTATTCTAAATTCCTGACCCTAGTTTAAAGTCTACAGCTACACGCGCTTTACGCATAGTCATTGATACCACCTGTGCTATGCTTCTGACGTATCCCAACACCTAAACCATCAAATTATTTATACCTTTAAATAAATGACACGCATTGCGTTTGTCCTAAATTTTCAAATAGGATTTAAATATCAGTTGCATACATATTGCATACTTATTTCTGTTTTTACCTCTACTGTCTGTGCAAAGAACAGCTATGTGTTACAATTCACTAATCGTGTGAATTCCACCTTGAGAATTATCTTTGTCAGTGGTGACCTGGACATATAACATATAATATCTATACTGTAGAGAACTTGAGTCACACTTTGCCTCCGGTCTAAATCATAAATTTTCTAAGTAGGATTTTAAGCATGCGCACTCGGTGTTTTCTTGCTTTGTCTGTAGAACGTATACTCTGTACATGTATGTTAATTTTCACTCTTATAATAAATTAATAATAACGGGAGTTGCAGACTATAAATAAATAACCAGGGGAATTAAAACAAGAGACTCGTCTCAGCCTACATGAATTATTGACCCTACATCTATGCTGGAAACCAGTATTCAATCGTTCTCAACCCATGAAAGCTTATGTTATGATAGCAAGTTATAAGGTAGGAATTCGTAACCTTTCTCTCGGTACACTATGAAAGATAAGTCGACTAAGAGGATTTGTATATTTGGATCAAGTATTTTGAAAGACAGAACTGAAGACATCTGGCAAAGCTGTATGACACAAATTGCCAAGGACATGCACACAAAAATGATAATAGTAGAATATACACGGAACGACATTACAAAAATGTTTGTGCTGCGGTTACGAATCCGACTAAAACGGTCCATTGAAGTAATAAACGTCACTCATATGGTGTGGTTAACGGGTGTACGGGCGCCCACCTTCTCACTCACTGCAAAAGCAGCACAATCAAAGGACACGCACTTAAGATTTTTAAATAATCCTCCATATAGAGAACAAGGATCAACAGGTTTCTCAAGAAGAGAGGTCATAAAATCATTACACACACACACACACACACACACACACACACACACACAGAGAGAGAGAGAGAGAGAGAGAATATATAGAATAATATGTTGCTATCAAAAATATATAAGCTGCCATCAATAAACTGTGAAGAATCAGAAAGCCTGCGACCGGTGAAGTTTTGAATGGGTAATTACAAATGCAACAAATTAACTGCTGGTAACCTAGTTCCAATTTACCATAAAGTATATAATATCGTTTGTTTCTAGCGGACATGTTTCTCCTGTATCGTACACCTGACCATTTGTAAAGAGAAAGTCTATACTGGAAACTGAATGCTAGTATGAGGTAATTCAATAAAGCACTATGTTAACCTTTAAATATCATGTGACATACAGTTTCCGTCACAAGCAGAGCACCTTATTCACTAGTCCTATAAACATGACTGACTAGCGCGAGGTCATATCGGTGGGGTCCTTACTCTTTAGCAAAACTGTTGCAGACGAAAATTCTTGCATATGTCTTGGACACAGATATTCCTTTCTGCTTCAAAGTCGGTCGCTGATTAGAATTACGTTTCCCTGGTCACATCATTCATATGAGTCTGTCATCATTTGAATTTTAACAAAATATGACTAAACAGGTGTCAAATGATTATGAAACTAACGACGATATACCACAACGGACATTTATGTGAAACCTGGATGGCCATGTAAATTTTTTACTCTTTGGTACTTCCTCGTATTTTACTTTTGGACATATGCTCTTTTCATTCTCAACACATGTTCTAATTTAAAATACTCTAACTCCATTTGTTTATTGTTTTCTCTTTCTTCTCTTCCCTTTTCAAATCTCTCTAACTCCATTAGTCTTTCCTTTTTTTCTTTCTCCCTCATTAATTTTCACCTGTTTCATTTTTAATTGAAATTCTAATTTTAGAATAGAATATCTGTTGACACTTTCCATAGAAATGATATCTAATTTCACATTTTGCTGTATAGATTAGTACCTACTTCATTCTACCCAATATATTTTTATGCATACGTATGAATTGTATTAATAAAATTTAGAAACTGCACAGCCCCTTTTTTCTCTCTATTTCTCTGCTTATCAATTGTCATTGAATGACTGTTCCTACATCTATTCCACACCCATATAAAAATACGACATACGAGTAAAAGGAAACCAGTTATTTTTCCGCAGTACGAGTATCTCTAGGACTAATGTCTCTTTTGTGCTGCTTCATGCCGGGGAATAGAATGTAATGAGACCTCAGTAGTAGGTCCGGGGCTAGTATCCCCCTGGATCCGCCAATGGTATGAATGAGCATCATGCTGTATACAAGGTGAAGTGTACCAAATATTTCCGTTATCAAAAAATATTCTATACATCGTATGACAAAAATCTGGCTTCGTCAATCTATGATTACAAGGTGATCTACAGTTCATGTTCGAGTCCTGCAGGCGGCTGGTTTATGTCATTCCTTTGGAAGTGACGGTCAACTCTAAGGCCCCTGCGTGTCCCGTGAGGGATCATTTATTCTTTCATTGTACAGATCTATAATTCTCTGCAATGCATGCGACAGATGCTTTTGCCACATCAGTGCGGTATCTTGACTTGAAGTAAGACGACAATCTAAGAAGCAAAACATAGTACTGACCCAACGTCAGATGCTAAATTTTTTTTGATATCGATGTCTTTGTATTATTTCAGCTATGGCTCTTGACACGTATTCAAATACACAAGTTATGATGTATGCATTGATTATTATAGAAGTGACCTATTCATACGTCATATATAGTTATCCAATGATGGTTCTCATTATAACGACATCTATTGTCGCAATCTATATTTTGTCGAGGTATACTAGACATTGAACGAGTTTGAATTCGTCTAATCACAGGGAACTGAATAAAATAAAAGTAAAAAGTAGATTTTTATATACCCAACTTTTACCAAGAGTTATCGTTCCTACCTCGGGTTGATATTGAAATTTCCACAATCTAGATATAGATATAGTGTCCTTGAAAGAATGATCAAAACACTAACTGTCTACCTTTTTAGATAGGAAGCTTTATGTTAGGGATACGTACAGAGAATGGTATACAGAATGTGAGTAAGTAAACGTTTTTCATTTTTGCCAATCCCTGTCAGTTGTCTTAGCTAATTTTAGATGAATCTGTTTCCCAAATTACGGGTTCTAAATGAACAGTAGAGTTGTCATTTTCCATCCCGAATGAGTATTCGATGCTTTTGTCGATATCATTATTTAAAGACATCACTTCGGGGCGTGGCCCAAATTTTAGCAGTATTATAATGATGACGGAGGGATTGGCACAAATTAGTTCCAGTTTGTTCGGGCTCCCCCCCCCTCCTTTCTTTGCATCAAATTATAAAAAAAACGTGTATTAATTTGCCATATTATTAGATTTTTCATTTGTTGACCAGTCACTCTGTCAGATGAAATTTTCGTTAGGATATGAGTTCATTTTTTCTAACGTTTTTTGTTTTTGTTTTTTGGTTAAGTTTTGGTTTGGTTTGTTTTTGGGGTTTTTTATTATGTTATTTACCACACGCGCACCCCCCCCCCCCCCCCCCCCATTTAGTACTAAATTAACATTTAATTGAGATTATGTCACTTATTAAAGACACCATTTGATTTCAAGATATTTCAAGTTATCAATCATAAACACAATAGCGTTTTACCAGTTCATCTTTAGGAATGGATATTATTATTGTCAATATTGATCTCATGGTGATTAAAAAGCATCTGTATGCTTATAACAGCTTCTGTTGATGGCTATTTGCGAAAGAAACAGGTAGCAAAAATGTGTACAACAACGACAAAATACCTACAAATTGATTACCAAGCATGCAGAACAATATCAATCTATACGAGGTTATGTCTATATGACGAAGTGTTGTCGTGTTCAGTGGAGGGCGGACTTGGATAGTGAGGTGGTTGTTGGATGGGGTGCTCGAACATATTTTACCAGATAAATATCTTGCCGACTGACTTAACCCGTTTCATGTCAATGAAATACTAATGGTGGTTTATAACAGGGAGGGGGTTTCTTTCGCCACGAATGTACAAATTATACATGACGAACTTAAGCATTTACAACTAAAAATTAAATTTGCAAATGATGAGCCCATACTACTTTTTTATGCTCTGGAAGTACATTATAAACTCATTTTCAACAATAGTTTCCTTTTATCTTCAATAAATATTTTTTAAAATGTATTTTAAATACGGAGTATCGCAACTACCAAAATCCGTCACAGTTTGCATTTAGTCACCTACCAAATCCATTGTTCTCGATGTGGGCAACTTACGTCATAATTATATGACGTCATAACAGTCACAAAGTGCGCGTGTACGTTGACGTTATTGAAGTTGGGATATTCCGTATTGATAAGAGGTGGACAACTCCTCGAGACATTTTAAAGATTATCAAGCAAGAACGGTTACTCTGAAAGTTATAGTCTTTATCTTAAATCTACTCTTTTCGATTTTTTCTTCTTCTTTGCTGTAGTGCAAACCAATTAAGTATTTTCTCACTATCAAGGTGAGTGAATGAACGTCTATGTACGGTACATTTAAAACAGGATAAATTTGGAGTTGTTGGTAGTAATTCTTCACAATCTTCAAATGTTGATCTGGAGTTTGTGTTTTTGTGATATAAAATTCATTTCACAATTAATATACATTTATTAATCAAACAAATAAGTGTATGCAATTTTAATATGCAACAATTAATATGAAACAATTATGTACCACAAAAACAATAAATAATAATTATGATGAAATTCATTCAAGGTTATTACAAATTATTTTATATTGTTGTTATCAATTAAATTATATAAAATATAAATTATGATGTTTTAGCATAAGAATGAATAAATGTATAGTAAAATTATTGTTACATGTATATCTTACATATTTAATATGCTATATGTATATGAATTAAGATTACCATTAAAGACTCAAATAATATGAAATTAGTAATGAAATATAAAAAAAATCCCATGTAATGCATGAATTTTAAAGAAAAGGTTGTACCTTACTAATCTTACTCACATTCATATGTTCAGTATATAAAATACATGATACATGAATGGAAGTTTAGTATTATACACAATGCTATATTTATTTCAAAACTCATTAAAACTAGAGCTGTTTGCATAGTAGAACTAATACTCCTAGTCCCAACTTCTGTAAATCCAAGGTCAAGGTCAGGATGTCAAACGTCATGGTCTCAGATGAAAGGTATTATGACAAGGAATCTTTTGTAAAGTAACAAAGCCCTACACATGATAGTTCCAAAGATATAGCCCGGTTACAGTTTTTGAAGCGTAAGTCAAACGGCAAGGTCACGAGGTCAAAAGTCATGGTCTCAACTGAAAGGTCTCACCAAAAGGAATCTCTATATGAAGTTTCAAACCCTTACCCCTTATAGTTCAAAAGCTATGTCCAAGGATAAAGTTTTCTGGACAGACAGACAAGGTGATTCCTTTATTAACCCCCCCCCCCCCCCTACAAAAAAAAAAAGAAAAAAGAAAGAAAAGCAAGCCTTCTTTGCATGTCTCAGATCATGACTTTCTTCTCTATTTCTTCCAATAGGAAGTACATGTATTCAAAAGTTGAGCCTTCTACCTCATTAACAGTAAGTCATGTTTTAACAATAAGATACATGCATTTGAGTATTTATCTCACCTGAGCCGAAGGCTCAAGTGAGCTATTGTGATCAATCATTGTCCGTCGTCCGTCCGTTGTTTACTTTTCACATTTTCGACTTCTTCTCCAGAACAGCTGAACGGAATTTGATGAAACTTGGTATGCATGAAGTACTGATAGTCCCCTTCAAGGGTTGTTGTTTTTCATCCAGATCCGTCAACAGGTGGCGCCACCACAGTCTAACAAGCTTCTTCTTCATACTGGCTGTATACAGAGACAAACAGAATACATAGTTATGATCTAAAGGGATGAGTGAAGGAGTCTTGTCATTTTGGTTCCTTTCTAAAATCAAATTTTTGGACTTGGTGATTTAAATGCAGAAAAGTGTCGTATTTCCTATTTAATTGATAATGATGATTTCTTATGGACTATTTTGATGATAATTATGGTAAGGAATGCTATTTTGAAAGAATTTTTTTCATATCTCAGTGTTTGGATTTTCTATGAATTTTTTAAGACTTCCAAATGAGGGTGTATAGGGACAATTCTTCACACTTTTAACTTCTGCTGTTATATCACATTAAAGATTTTAATGAAACATGGTATACATGAATTACTATAGGTCCTCTATCAGTTTTGTACATTTCATCTACATTTGCCAACAGATGGTGGCACCATGTCTAAAAATAGGTATCACAATGGTACATATATCACTTTTTAATTAAAATATGGAATGTAGCGGTTCAAATCCAGCTGTGTTCAATTATTTTTTTCATTTCTTCACACATCTGAATAAGTTTTTAGATGTTTCTCAACATTCAACATATGGAATTAGGCCATTTTAAGTTGAATCTGGACAATATTTGAAACAATTGTTGTTCATGACCCAGACTTGAAACCAGTTGACAAAAGGCCCCACTTAAAGAAAATGACCAAATTGTTATCCTGAATCACATTTTGCAGAGACAAAGCATATGCTTCATATCAAAGTCACCTGAATAAATGTGCAAAAAACCCCCATGTATTTATTCTGGTCTGAAACAAAGTTTGGCATATTTTCAACAAACTTTTTCCTTCCTACATGACTGACAATGTAGGTACTCAGGTCAGCGATATAGGCCCACTTGGGCCTCTTTTTTTCTGTAGATAACATTAAATAGTTTTACCTTTAAGATATATTATGCAACATTATTCAGGCAAACCATGGCAAGTTAATTTACAATTATTTAATATCTGCTTTGTTTTGTTTAAGAATAGCTGGTGAAGCTCATGTTGTGCTTACGTTAGACCAATCACTATGCACATTAAATTTCTGCAATTTATAATACACTATTTTAATCCACCATTCATCACTCTATTGGTAACTTAACAGACTTTTGGAGTGTACTGCATCTGAAAAGAGGGATATCTATAAACAGTACATGTATCATCATGGAAACCAGTTTATGTCAATTATTAATTATTATTACAGACGCTGAAATAAATAATCACTTAAAGTAATATATGCATATAAAAACAGGACATGTCATCATAATGTAGAGGAAAACATTGAAAAATAAGTGTCCTACAGGATTACAAAATATCTAGTAGAATTTATAACGATAAAACAATAATAAAGATCATATAACCTTTTTTTCTAAGATTCTTCACTTTCAATATATTTATTGATAATAAAGTTTTGGTAGATTTATTGTGTATTGGAACTTCAGTTTATTGAAATAAACTATAAACAAAGGAAGATAACTCTAATGGAATTTTTCCTCGCCTAAAATGCAAATTCATTGTGTGCATAGGTGTGAAACTATTATTTTCTAAAAAATATGTTTATCTATAGGTTTTTGTTGTAAACTTTCACATATATCTCCGACAGCTTCCAACACGGCTTCCCCCATATAAAATTCGTAAAAGAAACATTCTGGACGGATTCTTATCATTGGTAAGCAATGCCGATTATTAGTTAAAATAACTTTATAAGCATTACTATAATTATCTGAGAGGTTCTCCAATGTCACTTTACATATCAATCTTTCTTTTTGTGTTAATATTTACCTTCGACTATGTCTGGGGTATTGTAAATACTACGAACTTGTACTTTGTTTATTCTTGTTCATGCCTATACTAAATTTAATAGTAATTTTAAAACTAGTAAGAGTAAACTATATGTTTATATATAAATAATAACTGAATCAGTTCATATTATTTATTCTCCTGAAATGTTCTATTTATGCTGGAGAAACAATAAAACATTATGTTAGTCTTTAAATGTCAGTGACATACAATATATCTATCCTCAAACATAACTTCTTAATAAAATTTAAAACGTGGTTGCTCGCACACTCTGTGATCTCTGATGCTATTTTAGAACTCGATATCTGTATATTCTTGCTAATGTTTATTATCATTTTCATACTATTAAAGGTAAATAGATTTTATAAATTCAATGTATTATTTCATTAGGGATATTCAAACAAAAACTCACCAATTTACAATAATTATTATCCTTGAGTATTCAGAGAAAAATTGCTCCGTTTGTGCTTGCTAAATGCAAGTGATACGATAAAGAAATATACCATCCACTGACACTCTGAGATTCCTTCCTGAAATCCTTATTGAATTATACCTTTGACACCGACGCAGACATAGTATTTATTATTAAATTCCACGCCTGTGAAAACAGAAATTCCACCTTTTTGAAACAAGTAATAAAGCTGCGTATCGAATAGTTCACACCCAGTACAAATTCTCAAAATTCATAGCAGATGGTGTTGATATCAACTTCGATTTATGGCGCATTTGGCGGAACCTAAAGAATCTCTCAGGTAAATCTCTTAAATATATTTTTGCATTTATAAATAGAAATCAATATAAATACTTCCCGTATGTCATGAAAGGATGCAGGGATTAGCACATCTTTGGTTCAAGTTTGTTCGAGCTTCCTCCTTCTCTTTCTCTGCATCATATTATAGAATGACGTAGATTAATTTGCCATATTTATCAAATTAGGTTTTTCATTTTTTGATCTGTCACTCTATAGAATCAAATTCATCGTTATGATTTCATCTTTTCTAACGTTTTTTAATATATATACCAAAGATTTAACACAAAGTGAAGATCTGGCTTCAGAGTTTGAATTTTCTTTGTGATTAAATTCATGCGTCGTATGTCCACAATAGAAAACGTTGATTGGATATTTCAGGATAGATGATATAGAATGCTATTTATGCGAAAAGACGGTTATTAGTACTAACTAAACATTTCGTTGAGATTGTCACTTATTAAAGATACCATTTGAATTCAAGAACTTTCAAGCTATCTGCTCATCTTTAGGAATGAATATGATTTCATTTCATTTGCCAGGAAGCAGAAGTGACTGATCTCATGTTGATTGAAAAGCATTCCTATGCGTATAACAGTTAAATTCTGTTGATGGTTGTTGGCGAAAGAAACATGTAGCCAATCGTTTGCAACACCGACAAAATACCTCCAAATTCATTACCAACTTGTAAGCATGTACAACAATACCAATCTATATGAGATTCTGTCTCCATGACGAAGCTTATAGTTACTAAAACATTGCGCAATTCCTCTTGCGATTTCAAATAGGAGAAAAGGGCGGTATTAATAGCCTGGTCTTGTGTGATGTCGTGTTCAGTGGCGGACTTGGATGGTTAGGTAGTTGGATGGGGTGTTCGAACATTTTTACCAGATAGATATGTTTCCGATTGACTAAACCCGTTCCATGTCAACGTTATGAAATACTAATGGTGGTTTATAAAGGGGGGGGGGGGGGTTCTTTCGCTAAAAAGGTGAAGAACTTGTACTCTGTTTATATTTGTTCATGTTTATACAAAATTTAATAGTAACATTATAATTAGTAACAGTAAAATATGTATCTGTAAATATGTAATAAATAATATAAATATAAAAAAATAAGGATTAATGTAAAGTCAAAAGAATAATCATTCCATTATGACATACTTTAATGGCTCTCAACCTATGCAAGCGTTTGATAGGAAAGCGAGTTATAGGGTAGGGATTCATAACTGTTTAGCAAATATACTATCGAGATAAGTCGACAAAGACAATTTGGATATTTGAACGAAGCATTTTGAAGAAGACATCAACAAGCCTTTGACCGTGATGACATTGAAATCGAACATTACAAGCGTAAACGTGTATAATATAGTTTATATCTGGCAGAATTGTATTCACCAGTATCGCATACCTGACTATTTGCAAAGATAACGTCTATACTTGAAGTATAATCCTAATATGTAAACCCTTAAATGCCACTTGACATAGAATGCATTACAAAATGGGTCGCTCGCACACTCCGTCATCTCGGATGTTATTTTAGAACTCGTTCTCTGTATATACTTGCTCATGTTTATTATCATTATATTAATATTAAAGGTAAATAGATATTATAAATTTAATCAGTAGGGATATTCCAACATAAAACCATCAATTTACAATAATTATTATCCTTAAGTATTGTGAGAGATCTGATGTTAGTTTGAAATGCGAGACCGAAGAACAAGACTTGGGTTTGAGTTCCTATGACAGAGCTAATTGACTGAAATTCAGCAGAATTAATTTCTATAATAAACGACAGCATAGTGGAGAAAGTCGGGTAGGGGGGGGGGGGGTTGTTATCTTCGGATGAAATTGTTCACCCATAAACAAGTCAACGTTGACAGTTAAATCTTTTGACGCAAAGGGCGTGGACGGGGTTATAAACCCAGTATTCTTTTGTCTGTGACAGTGACATCTTTAGTCCAAGATTCCCTGCCCTTCTGCCACTTTTGATACCGATGGTTTGTGGGAGAGGGTCAGGAAGACACCTCAGCTGACACATTTATGTAAACAAAAACACGAGGCATGGGAATCGGTTTCTTCGTTGTGCAAATCTTTATTTGTCCCTAGAGGCATATATATGGCATGTATATCCCCATACCGACTGCCATCGTTGAAAATTCAAACTTTTGCTGAACGTCTCTCTGACCCTCCCCTACAAGCTGCAGATATCAAAAATGGAAGGAGGCATATAATCTAGAAAAATGATATTGGCAACGTTGAAATTTTTTGAGTGTTAAAGCATCAAAACGCACAAATCTTACTACTGTTGGATCTGTTTGCTAACCGAAATAACGAATCAGGTTTTCAATATCCACCAAAGGCATCATATGTGTATCTTTGAAAGATTATATATTCGATAACTTATACCAGTGCAATGTAACAATTTTATCAGTAAAAGGGTAAGTTATTCTTTTTCATGTTTAATTAGATTGTTGTCTTAAAGTTAGAGTTAAGTGTTGTCCTCCACCTTCACAGACCCGGATATATTACTGCCCGACTATTGCAACAATATGTGTTTAAAACAAATTTCCATAAACTCTTGTAAAATTTAGAGGAAACTGTAACTATGTACAAGGGAAACAGATGCATACTTTTTAATGAAAATAACATTATGCATGTATTTCCTTGACAAGGAAAACATACATAAAAGCATTTCCGTTCTCACCATTATAAAAGTAATTGAATATTGTTGTATTGAAAGGCATCAAATAAATAAGATGTAGGAGCTCAGTGAATAAAACAAGTAATTTATAATCATAGGCATGTGTAAAATAAGAAAGTGAAGAAAAATATATAATCCCTTTGATGTATAAATTCATACTTCAGTATTGTTTACCTTAATATGTGAACATTTATCTATTACACACTGAGCTCCATTTCTTCGAATAAATAATTCGAATAGACTTGTAATTCACGTTAATAAAATATAAGGAATAATATGTTGCATTCTTATCGGTTGTATTAGTGTATAAGCCAGTCTTTTTTCAACCATCCTTCACATACTAACAGTAAAAAGTCTTGAATGTAAAGCCACAATTATTTAAAAAGTGATGACTGAGACCATATCAACAAATGATATGGCTATTGGTGAGGGACTCTTTTAAACTACATGCGCTGGCGACCTTATAGGCCATGGATTAGAATCCTCAGCGGAATGTCAATATTCTGTTTCACGGTTGTGATGAAGTCAGTGAGTCACTGATTAAGACTAAGTTTGGTGGTCACATTATTCATAAGATGCTGTCATCATTAAGATTTTAAGAAAATGCGAGCTAAACTGGTGTAAAGTGACTATTACACTAACGGAATCCTGAAAAAGTATAAGAAAAAGTAACTGTCTGCGGAATTACTAGCCACAACGCAATTGAATACCCATACATACAGAAGCAAATGTAACTCGGATCTGTATATATAACTGATGTGTCTAGAAAGTGTCATTGCCATGTAACATCAGGGGAAAAATATAAAAACACTTTTTCCAAACCCTCCGCGGGGAACATATGTACGAGCACCACAGTGGTAAAGGAGAATGTATGACATTAATGCAAAATACGAAAGTAACTAGTGTCAACCGACTACTGCACTAAGAACAACATACCATATCGAACAATCACGGGTCCCTGAAATTCAGAGGTGAAATCAGGTGTCAGGGAGGAGTAATCATTTCCTGAATGGCTAGCCACTCCTCAACGAATGCCCTTACATATAGACAAACATATATGACTCAGTACTGTGTATGTATAAATGGATGTGAACCAACACGTCGTAGGAAAAGAAGTGAATGTGGTATTTAACAAATATTACAGGTAACATGGATACAATTTGAAATTATAAGGTGCGTTATTGTATTACTTGCCGTTTATGCTCAAGGTATGAAACAATGAATATGAAAAAAGAAACTAGCTTGCCTAATCTAACAAACTACATTAATCCCATATAAAACACTTTCAGATGAGTACAGATTGTATTCATATTTTCAATTTCAACACGATGAAATAAAATATCATTGTATGTTATCATTTCTGTGTTAAGATAGTGAATATGCACGTTTTTAGCTCGTTTGTAAAATTGTCAGAGTGTTGATGACCATTGTTCTCATAAGATACTTCCTTCTATATATCCTCTATTTCATCATACACGCGTTCTTCCTGTCCATTGATATTACAATTCGTATTGTTCTGATACATATCTTTTAGTTGCATTCTTGTCCTGAAATGTTTTGAATCAAATAAATAAACAATCATTTGCCAATGTTTCAAATCGATAAGAAATCTTTTTCTGTTGCAGATATGTACATTAACAATATAAAGTGTTGGCTCTTTGCAAACACATAATGAAGATGTAAAGAAATTAGAGCTATTTGAAAGACCGAAAGGAAATTCTTTAAAATAACGAAGAACAAGGCCATACTACTAGGTATGTACATTAACAATACACATATTTGTTTGCAAACACAAAATGTGGATGTAATGTGAAAGAAATTATGCATATTTCATCGACTGAGAAAATATGAAAGGAAATTCTTAAAGTAACAAAGAACAACTAAGTACTACTAACGTTCGCATATGATAAATCATTGTCGTCATTAATCCCAACAGCAAAAACATGATCATACCTCCTGCTGGACCTATAACGTACAACGCAATATCCAGTATGAAATATATAATGATTTAATATAGTGTTAATTACCTAAATACCTTTTCAATAATATAAGTACAGGTGTTGCAATGAAAAAAAATTTTAATTCTTCAGAGGATAATTGACACATTTCTTTTACAATATAGATAAAGTAGAAACATACGCGTCTTTTATTCAGGTCAAAAAGTCAAGTAGCCTTACATTATATAAGCATGCATTATGTCTAAGTAATCATTACCTAAAAAGGATATAAGTTGAGGTAATATCGTTTTAGTAGATGTATTTCTCCAGCCGATGACTTCTGTAATTAAATGGATCTATATATTTTAAATTAATGTCAAGCGAAATACTACAGTTTTGGGGTAAATTTACATTGATAGATAATATTTCAAATAACAATTCTGTAATCATTAACATGAAAGATTTACACACAATTCATGAAGTAAGTATACTGCTAAGACACTGGAGACTAATTAACTGGGAATATATGTAAACAGTAAATACGAAAAAAAACCCAGGTAACCATCGAATAAAAGGAGGTGGGATCAGGGGTCATGTAGGAATGTCACCTGCTTGATCACCTCACCTTATCATAATGTCATAGATCGAGTATGTCTACTAGTTACGTTTAGTATGATAGTATGACCGTTGTCACATTGGTAAAATATTATATTATACTACTGTAAGAACTACAAATCAGTAATGAAATCGATAATGCAAACAATTCACATCGTATACATTTTATGTTTATTGCAATAATTGCAGTACCGATGATTATTTATATATCGAATTGTCAAAGTAAACAATTCTATAGTAGTTTCAACGTGACATGGTATATAGTATTACCTGCTTGCTCTGTTCTATTTTCATTTCTTGAAGCATAGTCTGTAATCGTATAGTGACCAATGGTTGTTGTATATACAGGACTGTAATATTTAGCAGAGGTCCTGAAATACATTCAAGGACAATTGCATTAGAAATATTTTAATAACGTAGTGTAAAAGATGTGTATATCGGTAAATCAGTGGGGATTTTTTTTCACCCGGTTTTCAATATGGCATTTTAGGATACAAGTTTTGCTTAGGTGAAAGATTATTGAGTCAAATGATATTTGAAACCGTGTTTGTTGAATGAATGTGACAACATCTTAACAGACATAGAGTATAAAAATGAAGCCTTGTATTCTCCTTAGATTGTGTTTCATACTCATGTGACATCACTTACTTTCGTACTTTACATTAACGTCACACTTAATACCTTTGCAGTAAAACAGTTCTCCGTGGAGTGTTTGACTTAATTGTTATTATACCCTTTTTCCTAATGTTATGTGGCAGTAGCACTGTTTACACAGTGTCTTCACAATCATGTATACATGCAGTGCTGAATTATATTTGTTTCATCTGTATTTAAGGACATACACGACGGGTGTGGCTAGCCAAACAGAAGTCCTACCGAGCACCTGGTGTCACCTCTGAATTTCATGGGTCCGTGAATGTATATTATGGTACATTGTTGTCAGTGTCATATCCACATGACATCAGTTACTTTAGTATTTTACATTTAAGAAATAGAAAAATGTTGTTCAATTTGATTACACGGTATGATGTAAAGCACATAAGTCGGATACCTAAACAAACTGTCTCTCTACTTTCCTACTCTTTTTTTCACATTCAAGAGGCACATATCGTTTAATCAGATCTCTTACTTCCAGAGTTGTAAATTAAATGCATTTCAATTAGAGAAGTGTTTGCAAATTAATTTCGTTATCGCATTCTAATAACATAACTAATTTAGAGTTGGTATTTCCTATCAAAGGGTTAATTTTTGGATTTACTTTCTTAAATTGGAAAATAAGTCGTCCCATATGCATACATATGCAGATCATTTCCTGTTTATTTTGTCGTGTGATTGATTGTTATTTTTCAATTAACACTCCAATTGTGGGTTCAGCTTCTTAGTAAATGCTCTTCGGTTTGTTTTCTATTTGTCTGTTTTGTTGATTTTCTTTTTCGATTTCTTGATATGTTATGAGCTACTGAATTGATTTAAATGTAGTCTTGTCATACATAATAATATAATTAATATTATTTACCTGTATTTACTGATGTGGGTTTGATTTCTATCTTCCTTGTAACAACCATCATCTACAAAGAAAGGAATAAAATGAGATATATGAATATAGTTGTCGTCTACATGGAAAGTATAACAAAGATATTACGTCAATAGAAGCATAGATTTATAGAGTAATGGCATAATATAAACACACAACTCACATTTGTAGAGCTCATAAGATGGGTAGGTGGGCACATCTTCATTTGGACACTTTCCACTGAGTGAGCAATTGATGTATATGATTTGAAAATCATTACTCATATGTATTTGTGGACATCCATCTTCATTAAATAGAAATATGATCTTGTACTGTTAATATAAACTTCTATATATGTTAATATAAAGATCTATACTTTGAAACTTCGTACTGTTTAAAAATCAATTTCTTATAGATCATATTTTAAATATTTTCAGTTATCATATTATTTTCTTTTTATTACAACCGTTTCGTTTTCCTTTCTTATAAAATAACAATAGCATGTGGGAGTAAGACTAAGTCTGGAAATTCCAGGTTTTGAATAATCAAAATGAGTTGCAATGAAAAGTTTGAGTCCTTTCGGACAACACAGATAGTTGTATGCGTTGATTTAAATGTAAAGGCATCCATAGCTAGCGCATTAGCGGAGTTAAGAATATATAAAATGAGTAAGATATAAAGTTTTGAAATACTAATGATAAACAGTGTCGGAATTTCAAGCTTTTAATTTTTCAAAACTATCTTTTATAATTGGGGAGGAAACAGTAATTTCAAACACCCCCGAAAATCTGCATACAATTGAAACCGTTAAATGTATAAACCAAGTAATTTATGTGTTTGAAACGAATTTCGCATAAGTAGTTTGTATGGCTTGAAGCCAAGGGTAAACAACTTCGGGCCCGAACTTCGGCTGATAGTTATCCTGTCCTGTCATGAGAATGAAAAAAGTCCCGTCTCACGGATTTTCGGGTGTTTCGATTAGCGATTGGTATTTTGTCCAAAGCAATTCGTAAAATGCCTAACTGTACAAAGAATATATCGGTGATCACAAAACCTTAGAAGAACTAAAAGACAGACCATGAGGAATTAAACATCCTCTGTTGCAGATTAAGTCACCATATCATTGAAACAACATTGGCATTACTTTGAAATAAAGTCGAATAACAAGACACCTAAATGATTTAATAACTGTATTTCTATGCGCGTCTCAGGTGTATATGTGTTTGTGACGGCGTTTTGTTGAAAAAAATATCAACGTATATTCGACGCGAATAAGAAGAATAAATTATCTTTTCCTTGTTGTATATTGATTTTAAGGAATCTTAATACGGTTAAACTGTCCTGGATCTCCTATACATGAGTTCAGAGCAGCATTTTACATCCAGACATCAAAGTTAGGGGGGTGGGGATTTTCAATCAAATCCCATCCATGTAAATAGCGGTTCTCGGAGTCCGTCAATGTTTTTAATGTATATTTGATTTAAACTGCACATCTAGCCTCAAGTCTCTACGTATGGATAAATATGTACTTATTACTGTATCGTTTACATTTGATCGCATGCACTGTCGATTGTTTGTGCTGATATATTATATTTATATTATCAGACTCATCACCATGATTATTCTCTTAATTTAGGTTTATAGTATACAGAAAAGTATTGTGGTAAGGAAGGGTAACATTTGCTTGTTCGATATGTTATAGTCGGTTTGTTCATGTGATCTCCAGTCTCCCAGAGAGGAGGGGGGGGGGGGTTGTGGGTGGTTTTTACTAACTTTTCCGCAGTGCATGTTCTATCTTTTTGAGTAATTGTTTTGTTAAACACTCCACTGAATAATGAGTTCTACCGTATTTGTGAATGTTTCATAATTTTCCACAACGGTTTTGTATTTCTCTGTTGATTGCTTTTTGTATTTAAATGACCATTTTCCAATAAAATATGTAAACAACACGATGTTAAGCAAAACACAACATAGTTTAGTTTAAAAGATTACGACTGTTTCATGAAGGCTGAATTTATTATTCACGAGATGACTCAATATAATATAATATTTCACGATAGTGTACGCTGGTGAGGTGTTGAATTAAGCGTATTTAATACAAGAAAAATCTTACCGTGAAAATTAACGGACAAAGGAACCATACAGAATTCAACGAAAGAGTCCCGTGACGATTTCATACAATGGTACACAAAACCTTCTTGTTCCCCACACGACTTTAATGATTTCTTTTGACGCCATAGATTTTTCGCTGACGGACATGATGACACGTTAGTCAATTTTCTGACAGTTTCTGCACTTATACACAAAACAAAAGCAAACAGTGAAGTCCAAAATGAATACAGATGCATGGTTTTGGTATTTTGTTTTAGAAATGGAATGCACCAGCTATTTCACGTAGAGAGTATTTATGCATTCATCAGTTTCACTTATTTCATCGTAAGTTACACAACAAAGCTAAACACACTATGATAGCAATAAATGATATACTTCCTTCAGCTCGTGATTTCTAATATTACTTCGTGAATCCAGGAATACACTGTAAGATATATGTCGGTGACGAGACTAAAACATCCTTAATGAAAAGGATATCAATCTTCATTTCCGTTTTGAAAAAAAGACCCCCCCCCCCCCAAAAAAAAAAGCAAAACAAAAACAAAAACCAAAAAAAAAAAAAAACAAACAAACAAACAAACAAACAAAAACAAAACAATACAAAAAAAAAACCCAAGAAACAAAAAGCCCACCTCAGCCTTAATGATTTTATTTGTTGTAACATTTGCAGTGTTATAATCCGATGCATTGAAGTCTTTCTTTCTTATTATATATAATATATAATTCAATGCATTGACGTTTATAATATATATATATATATATATATATATATATATATATATATATATATATATATATATATATATATATATATATATATATATACAAATAAGGATAAAGATAATGTCCAACGTAAAGAAATTCAATATTCAAAAAATAAGAACATTGTCTTCAAAGCTTAACATGTTTTCTAAAAATTCTAAAAATGTAATATATGTCATATCATGTGACAAATGTAAAGAAGAATATATTGGGTCAACACAATGTTTAAATCACAGAGTAGCTTTACATAAAAGCAATATAAAACACTCACAAAACCGAGTGTTATTTGTGAGCAAACACCTTCACCATTGCAGTAATGGCAAATTTAAGGTTATGCCTATATACCAAACAGACAACTATTCAATCATTACGATCAAAGAGCAAGATTTCATCGACAAATATAAACCTTCCCTTAACAAAACATAGCATCATCCCACGTAGTGGAATGTGAGATTATATCAGATACTTTTGTTAAAATACTTACTATATACTTTATCTGATATTCTACTGTTATCATTATTATCTAAGAATATGTGTATATATATTTGCTTGTTGTATTATCATGCATCATTACCTGAAGAGGCTCATAATGCCGAAACACGTGTAGTAATGGAATAAAACATGTTAAGCTTTGAAGACAATGTTCTTATTTTTTGAATATATAAATATATATATATATATATATATATATATATATATATATATATATATATATATATATATATATATATATATATATATATATATATATATATATATATATATATATATATATATATATATATATATTATTTACAGCAAGGACGAAACTTCAGATTTTCACTTTCTAGTAGAATCCACTTCATTATCTTTTTCTTTTCTTTTTTCTTTTTTGTTTTAATTTTAACATATAGCCAGCACAGCCTTATTGAATAAAAATGAATTAGAAATTGTTCAGTATATGAACTTTGTCCATGAAACAGCATTTTATTGGTTTTGTTTCAAAATTGAAATCAGCCTACTACGCTGTAAACATCGCAAATAAATCAAAGAGATATAGTACATACATGTTTACACCAGTGAGACTGACCCATAATCAAAACTGTCTAAGATTATTTGAACAAGGAATGTTGGAAAATTCGCTGTGGAAATTACAATGTTTAAATAAAGTAAACTATTTGCAATTATTATAGAAAATTAGAGAACTCTGAGAAGACGTACGAAATCAAGAACGCGTGAAAGAGGAATATGGTATTTTCTATCTCATTATGAACTTCTCATTATTAATTATGTGTCAACATATATTACTGCAATATTATTATACAGCATATGTTGCCTCACCCAAGGTCCTGCATTTCCTTTTAATATTTTGTTAGCAGATATAGTAAAATATGATAAAACTGAATTAGGTTCGGACTGTTTTTCAAGTTCGGTTTTCTGAGGAGTTCTGTTTTCACATCCCCACCCCCCACCCCCCCCCCCCCCCGAAAAAAACCCCATGAATTTCTGCACGAATACACAAGATTAGAATTGATACTTACACACTCATTGATTGCATTTTGCACTCAGCGAACATGTACAAATATACAGTAAACTATGCGATATTATATGTATTTCGTATTTATTGATATTATCGTAATATTATCAAATCAATAAGATAATACATTACCATACATTGTAAGTTTACAATATATAAACATTTAGAAAGACTAGGTAAGACATTTTACTTAAATTTATTCTTTTTCAGCACTATGGCTGCATACAGATATGCTGTAATCAGTGTCCTCATTGTAAACCATTCTGTGTTATCACATGATATGAATTGTACTTCCGTTACTATGACATGTCCTACTGCTAAACATTGGACGGAGAGAGGGAAAAACTTTAGTTGTACTGGGAAGAAGCAATACATATGTTTGCTGGGATCAAATCGGGAATTAAGGGAAGGATGCATATTTAATTCTACGATACCAGCTGGACAAAGTATACTTGTTCCATTATATTTAATTCTAAATAAAATGCTCTTCATCACCAGCCATTTGTTATATCACAAATCTTATACAGACTTTCTTCAGACGTACATAATTCAAGTTTTAACTATTTTAACTGGATTTCACATACCTTAGTATTCATATTTGAAATGAGAATCAATAAAGTCCTAAATGAAATGTCATTTAAAAAGACATATTTCTCGTTTTCTGCCTATGAAAATGATTCTAAAATAGCACATATTCATATAGCTGAATTTTCTAAAAAAGTAGAAATAAGTACAAATTAATTCAACAATGCTTTAGTAGTTTGCTTCATTGTTTGTTGCGAATTTCAATGCAGTGTTCACGAAATGAATTATCGTTTGATGCTGTAATAAGTGTCTTATGTAAATACAGAATGATAAAAATGATGAAAATAATATGATCTTCTTTTCCAAATTTTAAATCTTAATTAAAGTACTTTGATAAACACAAACCGATAGACCATGTCATATGAAAAGTTTCATATGCATAGGGTTTCATCTCTCACAGAAAGATTGCTCAGGATAAAATTTGTTACCATGATTTTTGATCTAATGACATTGTTGATTGGCTTTGATTTACTTGATGGAACATTGAAATATAAGGCTTTAATTCTACCAATATATTTCTCGAGATCAAAGCTTTCATTTGCTAAAATGATTTTTCATATCGTGACTTTGAACTTGGAATTTGGGGTGCTTTCAAAAATAATAAAGATAAATCAGCCAAAAAATTTATAATGCAAGTACATGCATCCACACATAACTGTCTACTTATGAATATAATTGTATGTAAATGATGAAATTATTATCACAAATTATTTTAATTTCAGAATATATGCGTTATACAAAGATTTGTCATACTGAAAATAACTTCAGTAAGCTTTGTGTCTTCTGAAAACTCTTGTATATATTTTCATTGTACTGTGTTTCACTACAGTTGGGTGTCCCAACACTAATCACTGTGATGATCTGACAGGGCAGCCATTAATAGTGACACGGAAGAATTACCTACCATGTCCTCCAGAACATAATGGATGCCCTCCACGCAATCATTCTGGATATTCTATTCTACAAATTTACAAATGTGAGAAATTCACTTTCGTGAATGTATAATACATATCAGAATTCATAAAATGAATTTCTAGATTGCTATATTTGATTACTCAGTCTTAAAAGCGAGTAGTAGGGCAGTGCCAAGTAGCTTGCAATATCTAAATTTGTTTATGCATTTGTTTATGTACTTAACTATGTTTTCATTTTATTCATTGATTTTTAGTTATATTATTGATTTATTTCATTTCATTTTATTTACTTATTTATTGTCATTGTTTTTATTATTATTTTTATTATTATTATTATTATTATTATTATTATTATTACCAAAAAAAAAAAAAAAAAGCCGGCGTGGCCTAGTGGTATCGCGTCGGACTCCTGATCGAGAGGCCGGAGTTCGAATCCCGCTTTGGTCATGCCGGTGTTCTGTCTGTCGGATGAGACAGTAAAAACCGAGGCCCCGTGTCGTGGTATGGATGGCACGTTAAAGATCCCTCACTGCTTCGGGTGGGTCCGTTGCAAAGGTCAAAATTTGTATGCCCCGCATCAAGCAGATGCCGTCACCATATACGTGAAATATTCGTGGTGTAATGTAAAACAAAAATCATTCAGTCAATCAATAATATCAAAAAAGGGAGGGGGTTGAAGGATTTCTTAAATGAAACTGAAATATCCTGTGAAAAAGGTGAGTTAACTTTCACGTGAAAACATACCTCATTAGATATTTACACATATCCAACTTATATGAATTCTTTCTTACACTAAAACTTTGATATACAATCATTGCATTAAAAAGAATGTGACAGATGATAAAAGGTAGTATTATCATGAAATATGTCGTATGTTAATCATGTTCTATATTTCAGATCCAGCTTGCCAGGGAAGATACATATCTGAAAAAAGGTAACCTCATGAAGTAGATAACAATAAGATGATTTTAAGAAGTGAATAGGCATCCCTCCCCCCCAAGAAACAAAAAGAAAACCAAACAACAACAACAAACAAGACACGTTTTGGCAGTAAACTTAAAATTTTTTAAAATTTATTTAAAATCTTGTTTGTGGTAAATAGTGAATGGAGACTTATGTTTATTTATAAATGATTTTGAAAAGAATATGAATTGTTTAAGATAACACTACACCATATCGCTTCTGGTTGTCGGTTGGCTAATATTTCTAAGCATCTATTTTTTTTTTTTTTTTTTGAATAATGTAATGATTGATTTGAAAACATTGTATTCTTTTTATCCTTCAATGGGCGAACTACTTCACCTTTATTTTCCATCGGATGATGCATGTGTAAAACCTAGCCTGGTATAGAATGCTTATATAAAAACACTAAATATATATACATTTGCATTTTGTGGACCAGATGCGCATTACGACAAATTATGTCTCTTCAGTGATGTTCGTGGACGAATGTTTGGAATCCTCGTAATATATAAATATTTGAAGAGCAGTATTGAATCCAAAATGACCGAAAAGTGAACCAAATAGTGAGTCTAAGGATAGAGCTATGTATGAGAGAGATACTCCTTAGTTTTAGAGTGATTTACTTAATTTTATGACTGAAAATGCACAATACACAAACACTCAGTAATTTATTACTTATTCTATAACTTATATTGAATATTGGAGGACTTTTAACATTCTATTATTTAAAAGGAAAGTGTATTCTTAAACCTATCCAGAATAAATATTGCATTTCTTAAGGACTGTTGATGGATAAAAAATAACATGTGTAATGTATCTGTGTTGTTCATTATCAAACAAAATAAATAAACAAATTTAAAAAAAATATAAACACATACTTTTCTTCAACTCTTTGCGTTTAGCTGACTATGTTTATTTTTTTTAAATATATGACTGTGCGGGTTGACTACAAAATTCGATATATAACTTTAATTATGTGTATTGTGGTTGTCAATTCTTGTGCATGATACGTTTATTGAAGTTTTCAGTGCTTGCTAAGGAATGAGAATTGGTTTGTTGATATTCTCAGAAAATAAGTATCGCCATTATTGGTATTGTTATTGTGATTATTACTATCATGATGATGATATAAATGATGATTATTATAAGTATAATAATATATATTATTATTGTTGTTGTTGTTGTTGATGTTGCTGCTGCTGCTATTATTATTATTATTATTATTATTGTTATTATTATTAATAATAATAATAATTATTATTATTATTTTAATAATAATAACAATAATAATAATAATAATAATAATTATTATTATTATTATTATCATTATTATTATTATTATTATTATGATATAGTTCTTTCTCTGCTGATGAAGTTACTACTACTGCCGGAACTAATCTACCACACGGAATTCCTAACTATGGGAACTGGGCAATGATGATCATCTGGATAGCGATTGGAATATTTTTCATATTGATTTCCTGTGTGTATTTATGGGCAGGGGTTAAAGATGATTATGTCTGGGGTGAGTATACAGCTTTTGATAAGGATACTGCAAACATGAAGACATAAACATAACTTGTTCTTGTTATTACCCTTTCTATATGTGTTTTGTTTTCCCAAGTTTCCTTAATATGACACATAATTTCTTTGCAGAATGGAACCCGAATAAATGTAATTATACACTTGTGTCTATGACGTATTTCTTCATAGTGTTGTTCCCCTTTCACCGATTTGTGCCTTGTTGAAACATTTGATAGGTCATGTATATATTTGACATTGGTGGTGAGAGTTACCTGGTTTGACAATGACATAACACAACATTATACATTATATTGTATAAATTTATGTATTTGTGATGGTTTTATGCGCTGCAAAATTATTGCTAGTGTATGACGGCGGCATAATTTTTCTTATCTGCTTGGTTCTCAACCTAAACAGGCTGAGACCTGCTACATGTCAACATGTATCTTAACACGACATTTAAGGGGGACGATAAACATCCTAGCAAACTCCGAATCGACAGGTATAAAAAGCTGGGTACTCAGATTTCAAGTATATACAGCTTCAAATTCCAGAGATATTACGAGGTATTTTATTTCTTTGCTTTTCTTTCTTTTCACAGATTTACATACAGCTTCCTTACTATACATGTGTCCTAGAACCAGATTTGTGTTCTCAGAGACTCAAAATGACGACCAATTGGAAAATTCATGTGCACAAGACAGTATTAAAAAGAAAGCTAAACTGTTTACCAAGATGAGAACCTTTATAAGAAGATTCGTATCCAATCGAAAAAAATCCGACACCATGCATTCAAAATCATTTGAAGCACAGTCACCCGTAGAACTACTAAACTATCATACTACTCAAGAATCATCGGTGAAAATGACGATCAAAACGAAACAAGACGTTCTTTCAGAGTTCACGGAAGAAATAGGTGAGAAATCCCTTCCAATTTCTTAATTACCCTCTTAAAATTTTTGTTGTGCAAATATATATTAATTATGTTCATCTGCATTTATCCTGCATTCTAAAGGACTACTCTTTATATGTAGGATTATTCATAAAATTTAAATGTGTATTCTAATGCAGATACACTTGTTCAAGTAACAGGAATTCTGAATGTTTGATGAGAATGAATTTGAAGGATGTGCATTATCCCAAACGCGCGAATTTTTAATTTGTATTGTGGATGTGGATGCTAGTGTATTTTAACAATATGCAGTATCTAGAAAACAGGTCGGGCAGAGCTCTATTGGATCCACCATAATGTTGATATTTTTTGATTACATAGACGGGGTATATTTAAGTATAGTTGCAACATAGAATGTGAATAGAATGGTGAGGTGTTTAATTACGTAAAAAGTGTTAGTGAAGATATGCATTGTAGCAGACATTCATATTTTATGGAGAGAAATATGGGGTTTCTTTTCCAATGAGACTGTTTCTTTTCAAACTTACATAGTTATTCGTGTTAGTTGTGGTCGTAGTCCTTCATAATGCATATGCATAATACGCAAAGACAAATCAGCAAAATAAGCTGTTTCGGTTTTTTTAATTGGTTGATTGATTTTTGTTTTACGTCACACCACGAATATTTCACGTATATGGTGACGGCATCTGCCTGATGCGGGGCATACAAATTTTGACCTTTGCAACGGACCCACCCTAAGCAGTGAGGGATCTTTAACGTGCCATGCATTCCACGATACCGGGCCTCGGTTTTTACTGTCTCATCCGAAAGAGATGACACCGGCATGACCAGAGCGGGACTCGAACCCCGGCCTCCCTATCAGGAGTCCGACGCGATACCACTAGGCCACGCCGGCTTAAATCTGTTCGTAGACAGATTCGTAGACAAAAATGCAATATATCCATATTTTCCATTAGCAAGGGTATAACTATTAGTATTGTTTTGTTTTTTCCCGGAATCTAATTTTAGCAATTTTCAGTGAAAAGTGTATATGATCTTTATATTTATATTTCCTATATTCGTTCAAATTTCTTTCTTTTTTTTTTCTTTTCGACAGAAAGTTACACCGTTCTTACATTTGTCTCTTCCGTTTCCTGAATATACTTCTGAGTTCTATATACATTCTAGTTTCCTGAAAAGAATAAAATGTTTATGCAAAATTTATGTCTAGTAAACGCAACGCATTGATATTTTATTTGCTTGGACCAGTACCAGATCCACCCGCAGATCAGCAAAGTTACCTAATAGCACGACAAAGTCCGCGTTTATCAACTGATTTGACAATTGAACCGAAGACCAGAGACTTTGATTTAGGGTCAGATAAACAGTTAGAGAAAGCGCTCTTTCTAATTTGTACATAAATCTCTTGCGTGTGTTGCCAAGGGAACAAAGCGATACAACCATGTCCTTTCCTTTCTTTATATGTCCATCTATTTTGCACTTATAAAACACCTTCCTAAATAGGGTAATTAAATTTGATTTTATCAGGTCTAAATAATTTGATAAATGTACCATTGTAACCACCATTATTGAAAAATAATAATAATAAAGTGAAAAAGTATATCAATAGTACTAGGTTTATAAAATACATATTCTACATATTTCAAATCGTTTCAGATCCTCAGTACTAACTGAAAATGTATACTTCAAATTTACTGTAAAACATTTCTAAAAGCTAGAAGAATGTCCTTTATGCGAAGCGCAGTCCGTAGCTAGTGTCCTTGGCTCTTATCTTCACATCATTTTATAATGAGTTTCTGTTTAGAATAATTAGCTTTGGATTTCCCGATTCGTCATTGAACAACACCTAGGATACATAAATTGTCGAAATATTTTATTTTTGATTGGTTGTAGGTCATAAACACTAGACTTTGTTTTAAATGAATACAATTCTGTGATTTGATGATGGTAACAGATATTTGTCAGCAATTTTACTCATTTCAGAAGAATCATAAATGTGAAGTTGGAGAAGGAAATTTCGATTTTGAACTGCATTTCACCCTGAAATATTTTTCTTCATTCCATTTTCCGAATTCAGTTTCAGTACACAAGGATTCAGGATATCGGCAATCTTACCGTAGAAATTCTTCTTCTAGTGACAGCGAAGAAAGTGAGAGCCCAATGCTAGAACGGTCATCTAATTCAATTTGCGAACAACCCAGTGGGCATATTTACATATCATCATCACAAGAAGGACCACATAATCCATGCCAAGAACTTTTATATACAGATCCTGTAAGTTCATCTAAATCATTGATAAGTTCATCTAAATCATTGATAAGTTCATCTAAATCATTGATATATGAATAAGAACCAAAATACTGCACATACTACTGCAGGAAGTTCTAATTTTGGGGTGACTAATAACAATAAATATCTTCTTAAACATTTGAAATTGACAGATAAATTAGATTTACTTTTGCCTTCTTTGTAATGTATTTTTTGAATTCTTAAAAAATTCTTGTAGAGAAGACAGAAGACAAAATCTATGATACAACTCACCCAGGACATGCTCATTAAAATGGAAATGGTCAACAAAACAACTAACCTTTATTACTCGTATTTCGAAGTTCTTGCACAATCGGTATCGATCAAATTCAGAAACGTATACTCCATAATGCCCTACTATTACTACTGTCGTATTCTAAGAAGCCTTCTGGTCCATTCAATATTCAAATATCACGAATAATCGACATATAATACAGCTGAAAAGAGTTCATTAAAATCATCCATAACAGAGTCCATTGACCATGAGATGGTAATAGTTCATATCAAAGTTAAAAAATAGAATCATTCAGTCACACTGACTATTGCAGGTACACATTTTCTCTGTAGATCAATTGGTGGTGCTCCTTCCTCACTTCCTTACAGTACCATGGTGAAAGTAGTTTTCTCATGGAGAATACTTTAACAGATACCACCAATTTGTTTGACTTCCTCATTGAGAAAATGTTACGGTGTTAGAGTGAAATGAAATCCATAGTGTGTTTGGCTTCCAACTAAACATTAGCGGTGCCTCATTCCTCCCTGATATTTTGCTTCTCGTACGAAGTTGAATTCGTTCAATATTTGTTGATAAGATGGAAAATATTCAGCTCGAAATTTCCACAGATGGATAGATGGTTTGCTATCAATCATTATCAAACTTTTGCGGGTTACTTTTGCATCACCCATCCAAATGAAATGGGATATAGGAAACCTCAAAAAGTGTTTGCTTATGATCCTATACCCATCGGCGTTTGGATTGCCGAGTCGTATATATCCCTCATCTCATCTTTTAATTTTGTTAATGAAAAAGGTTAATTGCACATGTTATTTTTTTCACAGATGTTTGCAAAAGGCGACGCACGGGAAAATGATAAAAATATGGAGGAATTACAAAGAAGGTACTTATGTTTCTTGAGTTTTATTCAGTTTAGTTTAGTGCTCATTTCATTTCAACACATTATTATAAATAAATACATAAAAATAAATACCATTTAAGTGTACTCTCAATAAAGAACATCATACATTAGGATACAAATGTCATAGTCATGTTATACAATATTACAGTTCAATGAGTACTTCAGAGATAAGATCTATGTGATAAAAATCATATTTACTGATTTATTTTGAGACGTATATCAATGAAATTTATACACATAATGCAACAAATTTGAAGAATGAGCTATATAGAGATAAGTTATATCTAGATTTTTTTTTTATTTCTTACAGTCCCATAAAGAAAATTCATCTCAGAAGTATCTATGAGACTAAATTTTGGATTTTCATTTTCAGACTTGATGCGTCTGTCAAAGAAACTAATTATCTGAAAAATAAGATCAAATATCTGAAAAAAATAAGCGGTCTGTCGGTGGATTTAATGCGGACATAAATGTAGAAGGCAGTCAGGAAGGCGACTTGTCCACACGTCTGCATATGGTATCGATTCATATAGATGTCAAATTTAATAATACTTTGAATATGGCATTTTCTGCAAAAACTTTAATCGTCTAATGAAAAGAATAGGTGAAAAGAACACTACACAAGCCTACAATATTGCTAACCGGAAGTACCTGTTCATCCTGTTAATATTGGACCTCCACGAGGCGCTGTACTAATATATTTAGCATGTAGTGTTTTTCTTTATTTTCCTTACAAGAATTACTGTCTTTAGATTGGGTCGCAAATGCAGGATGTCAGGTTATGCAAATTTTAAGGGTTACTGTCTTTAAATTTCTAAAATTCATTTAAATCTACCAAAACTCTTAAGTACTGAAGCTCAATAAACAACTTAAAAATGTATTTGTTGAACCCACGATGGTTTATGTTCTGAAATTTTGAATTGTGTCAAATATGGTTCCAATTCTAACAGAAATATGAATTTCTTATTTTCAGTGAAATTCTGAATGATGTTTGTTTAAATGGAGGTAAGTCTGTGCTACCATCTAGGAATCAGCTGAAATAGGACTTATGCCTTTCATATGTACAATATAATTTGAGAATTCTGCAATCTGAAATAATAAAGGAGAAATGAACATTTGCTATAACGGCCAAAACACTGATAAGTTCTGAAACATAGTCAGTTTTTTTTTTTTTTTTTTTTTTTTTTTTTTATTTAAACCTGTTGAATCTGCTATACTTATTTATTTTTAACTTTCGAATTGTCTTCAAAATGGGTTACATTTCTAATACAAAAATTTGTTATTTGTCAGTGCAATTTCGAGTGACTGTAGTCTTTACTCGAGATTTCAGTTGTTATTGGAGATAACCGGATTTCTGTGTCCACCGGAATAAGTGTGCCAATCCCAAAGTTCTCGTATCTATTTCTATAGTAAAATATATTCTAAAAAAATTGAAATTATTGAACTCCGAACTAAGTTTATAATATACAACGTTTTCTCACATAAATATTTCAACACCGTATGTCTGGTTTAACACGCTTCATATTAACCGCTGATTATGTAAACAGTTAAGGTATTAACGACTCTTGAAAAATAATCATCTTTCCCTGTTCTAGACATGCACTGTCATTATATGTTAAGGTTGATTCATTTGTTTTGATATCTTTTTTGAAATACGAGAAAAAAAAAATACAGAAAATATCGAATGTTGTGAAGGTGACGGGGGGGGGGGGGGGACTGACAAGGTTGCGACTAAAATGACTTTTAAATCTTGTATGACACGTTTATAGACTTGTGTAAAAGCTCAATCATTCTGCCTTTAAACAAACGTTAACACAATGGATGGAGTTAATTAATAATAAAATACTCAATGCCGTAATTTGCATACCATTTTTACAGTGTATTTGCCGAGAAAATTACGCAATGTTGAGCTACTGCATCAGAAAATTGTTGTATCAAGAAAACGAAACCACTGTGAAAACATAACGTCATTAGTGCTTTATTTCTTTACACAAAACATTTTGTTGACTATAAATGTGCAATGTAATGACGACTGAAAAAAAGGTGAAAAATAGGGAAACCACACCAAGTATCGTTTGTTACGGTTTTTTTTTTGTTATGTCGTTCCCTGTCTCTGACTATTATCAAGGTAAATGTCAATGATGATTTGTGTCATACAGCGTCTTCTTTTTTATATGACACAGAATCTACAACTAGATATATTAAACATATGTATTACCATAAGCATTTTACTGCTATGCTGGATCTGGATAACATTTCAAACAAATATTGTACATGACACAAAGTGTGTCTTCACCTTGAGCCATGGCCATATCTTCCCGACCAATGTTACAGTGCACACATAGCAAAAATTTTGTCTGGGCCATTACGTCTTATCCCCTTATCGGATCTGAATCATATTTCACACAATTGTTGTTCATGACCAAAGGATACGTCATAACCTGATCCAAGTTCATATCTTCAAGGTCAAGGTCACAGTGCATAGATAGCAAAAATCCTTATTATCCAGGATAATAAATCAACAATTCTTGTCCATGACCAAGGTTGTGTCATGACATAGATCATATCTACCAAGTCAAAATCCAAAATCCTTGTTCGGGCGATAACTTCTTACTGCCAAGATGGATTTGGATAATATATCACACCATTCTTGTTGATGTCCCAAAAATGGGTCATGACCTTGTCAAAATCCATGTCCGGGCCATAACTCCTCACCGCTATGTTGGATCTAGATAACGTTTCACACAATTGTTGTTCATGTCAAGGGTGTGACATGACCTCCACCGAATGTCATATCTTCGAGGTCAAAGTCAGAGTGAACTGATAGCCATGCCATAACCTCTTTCTTTCATGTTGGATTTAATTAATATTTCAGACAATTGTTGTTCATGACCCAAGGGTGTGGCATGACTTTGACTCAAGATTATATCTTCAAGGTCAAGGTCAGAATGCCGGCATTTTTCTAAATCACGCTATAGACATAGCTCCTTACTGACATGTAGGGTGTGGATAATATTTCACATCATTGTTTTCCATCATCCAAAGGTGTGTATCACATTTTGGGGAGCGTGTTATCTGTCCATGAAAATTGTCCGGGTCATAACTTCTTCGTTTTAATTAGGAGGGAGATCAAATTTTACACAACTGTTGTCCAGAACCTAAGAATATTTCATTACCTTTAACCAATGCGATATATATAATGTCAATGTCACAGTGTACACGTAGTCAGAATTATTGTCTGGACCATAACTTCTTCCTGTTACGTTGCTGGAAGACTAAATATTACACAATTGATGTCCATGACCACAAGGATCAGTAATCACTATGAACCAATACCATATCTACAAGTTCAAGGTCAAAGTGTTTACAAACCAGATTGTTTTCTTTGATTATACCTCGACGTGGGACATCCATTACACTTAATTTGCAATGAGAAACAAAAGAAACATTCTATATATTAAATAATAATTGTATAATAATGTCATTCGTTTTGTACAAGTATGATTCAAATAACTTTTATTTTTTTCTCGTTTTGAAATTGGCTGACCAGACACGTCGTATCTTCTGTATTTTGTAAGACATTTTGTGACATCTAGCTATAGTGCATCATTCATGCATATATAGCTCATTGTGTGTTACTGTTATTTGCCTAAGATTGCATTGTATTCATCTCATATTTTTGTTATTGTCATTACTATTATTATTATTATCATTAATTCTAAACATAAACAAACATGGGCTAGTTAGTATTGTTCCATTATTCGTTTTGTACAAGTATGACTCGGATAACTTCTATTTTTATTCTCGTTTTGAAATTTGCCGACCAAACACTTCATATTGAACATCCTAATCTTTTCCTCTTTCCTTTATTTTGTAAGACATTTGTGACATCTAATTATAGTGCATCATGCATGCATATATAGCTTACCGTGTATTACTGTTATATGCCTACTACGATTGCATTGTATTCATCCCATATTTCTACTCATTTTTCAAGATTGCCAAAATCACTGTTATTCTTTTCAAAGTGTTCAGTATTTGATCTAGATTCGATAATAAGATATTCTTATTCTTATTAGGTGACTTCGGAGATACCCATCCGTTTGGAATTGTAGATACTTTTTAAAGAAATGGTAGGCATAAATTGGGTATAGTGACAACAAAACACTTTTCAACCAAAAAAAAAAGAAAAAAACATAAAAAAACAATAACCAAAAAAAAAAAAAAAAAAAAAAAGCACATCTTGGAAATCGCGCTTTGGACTGGTTTGTTCTATAGGCATTAGAAAATGCATAGGCAAATGCAAATATTTTACTAAACAGGATTTAATAAAGATGTGTACCATTCTATAATAAACTATCGTTCCACTTTCGTATTCCTATATTGTTTCAAAGTCACATATGTTCGTCGTTTTAATCATTCTTGTCTAGATATATCGGGTTGTGTACATGTACCTCCTCAATAGAAATCGTTTTCAACCCTAAAAGTTGTCCAAATTTGCTTTACTTAAAATCATAGCTTCTGTGACATTGCCATTGTATCATTCATAGAGTTAATGTTTCAATAATACTAGATCCAGTTACTGAACTTAACCAGATTTTTCGCTAAGCAAAGTAGTTGTTCGCTGTTCACATATTTTTGAACTGCAATTGTATTGATAATTTACATAAAAGTTCGGTGGAAAACTGAAATGGTTTTAGTTTCTGTGAAATACTGCAATGAAAGGCAATGTGTGTATCCATTGCTAAAACATACAATTGGCAACAGCTTAATTGGGGGAAAACTTTATAATAGATGGAAATTAAAGCTTTTTCATCTTTGTTAAAGGCAAAGTCGAGATAAGAATATATGTTTGTCATTCATACTTATACTATATGTTAGAAAACTTACTGTCGTAGAAAATGTGAATTTATTACCAATTTGCTTTCTAAAACTTAGTTTAGGGGGAGGAGGCTGGCTGTTTGTTGGAATAAGTATTTTATTTCATTTTATTTTATTATTGTTATTATTATTACTTCTTTACTGAGGTTGCATTCGACCTTTTCGAATAAATTATCAAGTATATATTTCGTAATATCTACTATACTCAAACAGTTGATTTTATATAAACTGTCTATGTATCCTTTGTTTTCATTGGATTGCCTTGTCTCAGATACACATTTGTTGAATTTTGATAGATGCGCATTCATAGAATGATTTTTAAATAAACTAATTAATAATACCAAATGAGTGTTACTGTTACATCTATTTTAATTATTGTTCGTATCATATATATATAAATATATATATATATATATATATATATATATATATATATATATATATATATATATATATATATATATATATATATACAGCCACAAAGATGTGGCTATCCTTAATTGAATCTATCTGAAATATTAAATCTAGGATTATGGGTCCGATTCATAGCGGAAATTTGTCTTTTTTTTTCTGCCTTTCAAAGAGGGTTCTGTGGCAGTATTATACTGTTACCCAGGCGTTACTTGCCTGAGTGGTGCAAATTTGGCCAGTATATTCTGAATGGAAGATGGAGTGACTGGCAGAAGTTCCTTGTAGTATAAAAATAATAGATTGTGCATTCATTACGCGCGTGCCTAGCTGAACAGGAAACACTCTTCCCGGACTGCTCTAACCTATCATGTACATGTGTATATGGATTGATTAATGCATCACCTGCCAGTCTTTTGTTATAGATATAAATAAATAAATAAATAAATAAATATACTTATATATATATATATATATATATATATATATATATATATATATATATATATATATATATATATATATATATATATATATTTCCGCGGCCGTGTTGTCATGCATGCGATTAGCTAATGATTGGCTATTAAAGCTCCATTTTTTTGGTGCTTGGGTAGCTCAGTCGGTTAGAGGGTCGGACAATAAAGACATAATTTTTCCATAGTACTCCCAGATGAACAGATGAAAGTTATGTTATTCTAAACTTCATTTTAATATACCAAACTGTACTTAAAATTTGATATACTTATTTACCCGACGTAAACGCTTTATATGCTTATCTTATATTGTCTTTATTTTCTACAGGTATTTCTTCGGAGATCCAAGGTCCATAGTACTCCCAGATGAACAGATGAAAGTTTTGTTATTCTAAACTTCATTTTAATATACCAAACTGTACCAAGAACATTGTTAATATATTTTAATATATATATATATATATATATATATATATATATATATATATATATATATATATATATATATATATATATATATATATATATATATATATATATATATATATATAAAGATATATATATATATATATATATATATATATATATATAAACAGAATCAGTGAAACACCTGGGAGTACTATGGACCTTGGATCTCCGAAGAAATACCTGTAGAAAATAAAGACAAAATTAGATAAACATGTAAAGCACAAAGACACTACAGTTAACAAGGCACCCTATATTTCACTTATATTCATTCCCCGACTGGGACTCGAACCCACGACCTATGGTACCGAATCACCTAGCTGTCATGCATCCGACCCTCTAACCGACTGAGCTACCCGAGCTCCACAAAAATGGAGCTTTAATAGCCAATCATTAGCTAATCGCATGCATGACAACACGGCCGCGGAAAGTGAAGGGATTTACCCGACGTAAACGCTTTATATGTTTATCTAATTTTGTCTTTATTTTCTACAGGTATTTCTTCGGAGATCCAAGGTCCATAGTACTCCCAGGTGTTTCACTGATTCTGTTTGTGCTTTATATGTTTATTTCTCTTTCAGTGATGTATCCTCTCACGGGATCCGCCTGCGTTTACGTCGGGTAAATTCCTTCGCTTTCCGCGGTGATATAAAGAAACAAAATTGGTCAAGCTTCGAAAACCGTACGATTCATTTATATACGGTGTTATGTACGTAAGAGTTTGAGGAAAACTTGTAGAGAGACTTAATAAAACTGGAAGGAAATTTCATATTTCATTGACTGGATGGCCTAAATGACTAATTTCAACGGTGATTATAAACCTACACTTCGTCAAAGTCAGTCCCTGTTTATCATGATGAAAAATACATCAATGTATTCTCCTTAAGTTTAAGACCCCATTCCCAAACAAAAAGCGCAAAAATTACAATAATCACGTCTATTAGAGTATATATATATATAGTTGTATCTTTTATTTCAAACATTTCTCTTATTTAACGGGGATCGGGGTTTTACTGTCATAGTATTCTTCTGAGTCTAAATCAGATTTCGCCACGTTCTGGCGTAATGAACCCTTGGGAAAGAGGGATATATATATAGAGAGAGTGTGTGTGTCTGTAAAATCACCAAGTGTGTGTTGTACTACGTTATTATTCACGTATTAATAGTTGTTTCTAGGAATGAAGTGTCATTGTAACATCAAAAATGTGATCTAAGGAGATCTTAAAATGTAGACACCTCACTTAATTGTTATCAATACAATCGAATATTGTCTGCTGTTGTCTTTTTTTTTTTGTGTGTGTGCAGGTCCTTGGTGATTTGTGTCATACAGCTTTGTCAGATGTCTTCTGGTTTTTCCTCAATAATTCATTAATATTTCGTGACTGACTCAAAATCAAGTTGTAATACAAGGTTTGTACAGCAATGACAGGAACAAGAGTAGAAGTGGTTGTTTGAGTAGTGGTAGTAGGATTCGCATTATTTGTTGAATTAGTTAGTAGTAATAGTGAAAACAAAGCAGTTAAGTAGCGGTAGAATAAAAATGGGAACAAAAGGAAGAGAGGGACGACGAGGAGTAGAAATAGTGTAGTATTAGTAGAAGTACTACTAGCAATAGCAATAATAGGTTTCTTTTTTTGTTTTCTGGTGTGTGTGTGGGGGGGGGGGGGGGGGGGGGGGGGGGGGGGGCGGAATAGTAATGAGAAAAGCGGTTGTAGTCGTATTAGAAGTGACAGTAATAGATGTATAAAGATTGCACTAGTACTAGTAGTTGTTGTTTTAGTCGTAGCAGGAGAGTTATGGTTAGCGGAGTCATGGTAGTTGTTATTGAAGTGGTGGTAGTAGAAATACGAGTAATTAAAACTTTGTCGATCACTTACTTAATTTTATCAAGTGCCCGCTACGGTAGATCTCAATACACGCCGGTGCAATTCTACTCAGATCGACGTTTGTAACGGTATCAAAAGTAGATGTACTAGATGCTTTGCAGTAGTAGTAGTAGTAGTAGTAGTAGTAGTAGTAGTATTTGACTAGAAGTAGTAGTATTTGACTAGAAGTAGTGGCAGGAGTTGAAGCATGGGTAGCAGCAACACCTATAATGGTAGGACACGTTGAAAAGAAGCAGTAGCAGTATAAAGTAGTAATAATAGTGGATGTTGTAGTAAAACAGTAAGAGGAGGAGTAATTGTAGAAGGTCTAGTAGGAGAGACAGGGTTTCTTGTATCATTATTATAAGTATTAGTAGTAGTAGAAGTAGTAGTTGTTGTTGTTGTTTTAGTTCTATTAAAGGCAGGAGTAGTGTTGGTAATAGTAGTAGTTTTAGAAGCAATCTTGATGTAGAATAAGAAGTAGGAAGAATGTTAGTTACAGTAGTAGTGGTAGTAAACGTAGGAGAAGTAGCAGTAGCAGTGATAATAGAAGTATTGAGGTAGTGGTGGCAGTAATAGAACTAGCAGTTTAGTTGTAGCAATAGAAATACGACAGTAGGAGGTGAGGAGCGAGTAGTATGGGTAGTACTAGTAATGGTGTAACAGTAGAAGTAGGAGTAGTAGTAGAAGAACTAGCAGTAGATTTGAAGTAAGAACAGTAGCAGTAGAGGAAAGAGGACTATTGGTAATACTAGAAGTAATAGTGTGGTAGTAGTAGTATTTAAGTTAGCATTAGGTGGAATATAGGTAAAATTAGTGGAAGAAGTAGTAAAAATTTACACATTTGTCGATAGCTAACAAAGAATTATCAACGCGTGAATGAATACAGCATATGGTAATCAAAGCCGGTGTACGTGTCCGTATTCCCTTAATTAGTTTGTATACATATCTATTTATTGTTTGAAGGTACTTTCGATGGGTCAATAGACGGAGTGATCCTACCCATGCTCATCTATGGCGAGAAAACTGCCACCCGAAATTCCGATCCCCCTCCGAATTCCACATAACTCATTCCAAAAACCACTGGGCAACAAACGAAACAATGATTCAGTATATTGAAAAAAGTATATGCCCGTATGTGTCGAATAAAATTTAGGAATTTTATCTCCCCCTTGGTAAAACTACTCTTGTCATTTTCGAATGTTTTCCTTAATTAGTTACAGATAATTTTACAAGCCGTGGATTTGAGCGGAAACAAGTGCAGTTAGATAAAGATAAACTGACCCACAGAGAAGCGGGTATAGCTTGTCGTCAGTCCAGTTGTTTGACGAGAGTCGTTTTTATTTTATAGTTAAGAAATACGGGGTGGGGGTGTTCTTTTTTTGCAAATTTTTTTTCGCAAAAATAAATATATGCTTTTCTGATATGGAATTTTTGTGAATGTCTGACACATACATTGGCATTAGTACATGCTTCTAAATATAAGTGGTATAATATTGAAAAAAAAAAAACGTTTTAAATGGTGGGGGGGATCTATAAATGTGTAGAACTAATTATCACTCTTATACATTTGTATTTTACACTCTTTCATTCTTTTTCATGTCTCCCAAATTTTCCGTCTCCTCTCTGTCTGTTTCTTTTTCCCTCTCTCTCCTTGTTTGCTGCTCGAAACATATATAAACTTTTAATGCCACAATAGGATTGTAATGTTAGAGAATGTTCTATATTTGGGAAATCGGATAAAAATAATAGTGTTATTCCAAAAGAAGAATTGAAAACTAATTTCGGATTCATTTAAAAGATTTAGAAACGTGGAATAAATAGATTTCATGATAAAAGAGAAAACACAGGACATCTGACCAATATGTGTAATACAAATAGCCATAGACATGCACATAAAATACGATAATAGTCAAATAAATATAGAAAATATTACAAAAATATTTAACTGTATATGAGGTAAAAAGAGTTACCTTCCTTTGCCTTGTAAAGTGTATAAATAAAGTGTAATCCACATTATGTATTTTATTTTATAGTACCCCTTGCAGAAAATGTAATGGTGGTAATTGTTAAGGTAATTGGTAATTACAAGTTCACCAGTACATGGGCGAGTATCAAATGCCTTAATATCATTCTATTGAGTACCAGAAAGAGCAACAGTTACCAGATTAAAATCGCGTTATGTGACACCCGATGAGGGTTTTTTAGTTTTTGGTTTTACGCAACACAGTATTTCCTTCTCGCGGCAAGAGTTATTCACCTAACCAATGAGTTTTAATGGATGATCTAAATAGATATGTCCTCAGTATGTTATTTGTCAATGCTCTGTTCAATCTTTTTTATTATTTTTCATTTTTGGACTGATATTTAATGTGATATTATATATTGAAATGCCATCTACGTGACATTTAGACATCAGCGAAATACAATTAAAGGTGAAAGACGGCCGAAGTGGATGAAGAAGGCTATTGAAATAACAGGGTCCCTGAGCTGGTTCTCATTACAATGAGTGTCACATAGACACATTAACAATCCGAAACAAAGAACACTGGTGTACTAAGGGCGGGAGTCGAACAGAGCACCTCGATCTGGAGCCAAGCACTTAATCCACTAGCTCACACCGGTTTAACACATAAAGAGATAAAGAACGCAATGGGGTGAAGAGTTGTTGAAGTTAGAGAAGGAAGTAATAGATTTAACACAATTATTGTTTCACTCGGAGTGATGGTATCAACTTCTTTTTATCATTATCCGTTTCGAAACATGAGGTCATCGGGTCCAATTTTGTTTGGAATTCATCATGCTGACATGTCTTCTCACGTGTTCCAGGAATGGAAGGGTAGAAAAGATGGTGGGGGTCTCATCGTTTTGTTATAATAGAAGGGTAAAGAGGGAAGTCACACTTAAAAAAAGATATAGTTACGTAGATGTTTTCCTTGAATTTTTATTTAAACCATAAGCCTACATCCCCCTCCTCCCTACTGGGTTTCACAATAATATCAACATTACACTTTATACGATGGCAGGCATGACACATTGTGACTTGAGATTTTCCCAACCTCAATTCCCTCAGACAAATTAACGTGATAAGTGTTCAAGTGCAAGTGGAAAGCATACATTTTCTTGTCTCTGGAAAATTTGCAACTCCGATATTCTGTATCAATATTATACACTGAATGTACGAGTGGTTTGTTCCTTATAGTCGACAATTTAAGTATGAATCTCATCCACACAATGGAAATTAACAGATATCTATTATCTTTGTTGACCAGGACACGGTTGTATCAATATTTGATAATTCATTAAACGTCCATTAAATACAAAATATTTAATGTGTCATTAAAATCTGTTGTATCAATCTGTAATGACTGGTTCATTGCATTAATGCTACATTAAAGCTTTGTTAAAGTTTCCATATTTAATGAAGATTGGGGGCTTCATTAAGTATTCATTAAATATGGCCGTAAACTTCATTTTTGACCAATTGGGGTCCAGAACTGCAGGTATTAATTCAATAATTACTGAATTGAAAAGTTTGATTCAAACACGAAACAATGATTTCTACAGCACATGCTTGCACAACACCATTCTTACGTCATTATACGACATAGATTCATATGTACACAAATATGACGTCATTTCTTGTGTCATACTCTAGCTAGATCTAAATAAAGCTTAGTAGTATAAAGTGGGACATGCAAGAGGACGGTTTACGATGAAAGATAGTAAAGATATTTCCTGTTTTCAGTTTCATTTTCGTTTCATGTGACACCAGTTATTTTCGTATTTTACATGAACAGGTATGGGGGCTCGAGCTGGAGTTTGTTTTGTTTTTCTATTGAAAATACACATAATGGGAAACTTCTAAACAAAATGGCGATGATGACCCCGGCGGTGACCCAAAATTCATCTTTTGGTTGTTGTTTTCGGGTTTGTTTTTTTTTTTTTTTTTTTTGTTTGGTTATTTTTTGGTTTTATTTATATTTTTTGTTTGTTTGTTGTTTTCATTTTTTGTTTTTGTTTGGGGTTTTTTTTTTCGGGGGGGGGGGGGGTGGGTGGGTGGGGGTTTGTTGTTTGTTTGTAAAAACTTGCAAAATGCGCCGCCCTTCTACCTCGGGCAAAAAGGCGATGGATTCACCACTGTTATATTTTACAGAGAAATTTTCGACTAGCTTCTATACTATAAGTGATTCTTTCAGAGGGAGGGGCTAAATTCCTATATAAAGGTATTTACAGACATTCGGCAGGAATGGGGTCTATAAATGGGTATCATTTCCCTACAAATATATATCACTGGGTATCTTTCTAATCACACAATATATGAATAGATAAACGTATGTGGATATCATAAAAGACGATTTTTGCACTGGAATTTGGAATGCATATACGAATTAATATTTTCCACAGAATGTCAGAATACACTATTAATCAAGAATTCAATATCAATAATGAAAATGATAAATTTTGTTGTTATTCTCAAGTGGTCGAATACTGCATCCGATGCCCTATTTGGTTATCGTCTTACCTCCACGACTATTTCACAGATACGATGACGATATCTACATATACTCAGAGGCAATGCTCGTGTTATAGAGTAGACTTTCCTCCCGGGTAGATTTTCCCCCCGTAAAATTTGCTCTAGAAATGATTTTTCCCCTAGGGGAAAATCCTGCTATAGAGCCAGCTTTCCGCTTTCAGGTTTTTGGGGTAGAATCATGAATTTTAATCTTATTTCGCTAATTTAAATATTTTATGACGTAAAAAAAGGTTGTTTACATGAGAATTTTGTCAAAGTTTTTGGGGTGACCCTCTTCCAGCAAGATATTCTGACAGAGGTGGTTCCGGCAAACTTTTTGATATATGGGTTATATAATGCTAAGATGTCGAAAGTTGTGTAAATCTTGCTGGAAGTGTGGTATTTTAACATAAGACCCTATGGGAAAAAGGAATTTCTATATCATGACATATCATGTTTATTTGTATAATACGCATTTAAGCTACATCACGTTTTTGACGGATATAGTGACTATAAGAAAGAAACGGGATCAATGGTTTTGGTTTGCGCATGCGCTCTCATCACAAGTATTTGCGAGGAATGGTACAAAAAATAACTGTTTGAACCTGGTTGTGCGCTGAGTTGTTTAATCTCTCATACGAAGATCTCTATTTTACCCTCTTAGTACGAAACATTCAGTATGATATAGGAACAGAAGCACAAAGATATTTCTACCTTCTCAATTACAAACTTGGTGATGAATATTGTAGTGTAGGGTGGAGCAAAACGCCTACTCGGTGTCAAACGCCAATGGGGTATATTTCAATTTCTGACCACAAGTAATCACTCGTGACCGTTTTAATGATATGTTAGGCGTAATGTCTCGTTAAATTTAATGTATGTTTGATACAACCAGGTCCATACTACTATAACATCGTGATGGAGTTATCTTTCTTTCCCTTGTAAAGAATTAAAGTACTGTGTGAGCTGCATTATTTACTTGATTTCATAATACCCCCACAGAAAATGTAGTGGTCCTATGTGCTAAGAGATTGACTTCGATGACCATTTCATAGGTCAAACCATATTCTATTTGAAGCGTATTGATTGTTATATCACAAAGGGAAAAGGTGACTAATGTAAAGTGACTTGAGGCGACATTTGATGAGGTTGTTTTAAAGGCAAACGTACACATGGTGGGTGTATTGTTTTTCAGTTCATGTGTATCGCTATGAAAAAAATATTGAAGAATATTTAAGGAAAATAGAATTTTATTTTATTCTAAAAGAATAATGTAAACATAAATTCCAATGTAGCTGAATATTTAGTATCGAAGAATAAATGAAGTTTACAATGAAGCAGATAAGAGTTACCTTTCTTTGTCTTAAAAGGATATAAAATAAAGTGTGTACTTAATTTAAACTGCAATAGTTAATGACCTTAGTTGCCAAGCGATGGGTCAAATTGACCAATTCAAGGGCCGAATGGATTAACCGAGGTGGGGGACCTTTTTGACAGAATTGTACAGAATATGTAGATGATAAGGTTGAAAATACTCGCATGATTTCTGTTTCTGGATTCGCAAGAGCATTTTGTCTTTTAAGTCCCCTCCCCCTTCCTCTTTTTCTTTTTTCGGAAATTCTGAATCCGCCACTACATATTGATATTATTCATGCCACATTGGTTACGATCCAGTCAAAAAAGGAAGTAACAGTTATTTAAAGCTTATTCGAGGAAGACTTTTATTCTTAATACGACGAAAGAGAAAAGTACAAGATTATATGTAATATAATTCCTTGATGTGTTTAGTTCCCACAGTAAAGTCACAAATATCGGCATCGGCATACATCAATGCTTTTTATTGTAATGAGTATTCGAGACTAACTAAAACTTTGTAACAATGTTAACACCATTGAAAACATTATTCTGCACAAAATTAAAAGGTATATATGTGTTATATTTCTTATATATTTGTTTGCCCCCTTTTTCTCTTGTTAATTTTTATTTGACTATGTAACTTGTCTATCATACTTATTACCGTCATAGTTTCAGGATGCAGTTCCAGAAATCGTTTTGTTGTAATTAAAGAGTAAGTAGGGGAGTCATACTTAAAAAATAGTCATGTGATTTTTTTCCCTTGAATGATGATTCAAACCACAAGCCCACAACTCCCCCTCTTACTGGGTTTGACAATAATCAACATCATACGATGACAGGCCTGTGACTTGAGCTTTTCCTTTGCCACAGGAAACGCACCCCACCTGTGACAAAGTAACGAGATAAGAAGTTATCGGGGCAAATAGATAGCATACCTTTTCCTGTTTCTGGAAAAATTGCGCATTCCATGTTCTGCATCATTATTATACACTGACTATGTCAACCACTGTCAGTGTGCAAGGTTACTCAATGAGGGTGTCGACTTAAAATGTGGGCTAACGAGTGGTTTGTTCATTATAGTCGAAAATTTACATATGACCTATTCAAATTAGAACTTAATTGTGTTACCATACTACTATAACGTATCGGGATTGAGTTACCTTTATTTAACTTGCAGAAAATTAAAAGTACTGTGTGAGATGCATTATTATCTGCTCACCACAGAAAATGTGGTTGTCCTATTTGCTAACAGATTGACTTTGATGACCAATCCATTGATCAAGTCATATTCTTATTCAAGTCTGTTGGTTATTATATCACAAAGAAAAGGGGGTAACTAATGCAAAAGTCATATTATTATTATTTCGTTAATATTAGAAATTATGGAAGAGTATTTAAGGAAAAAAGAATTTTTGTTCATTTAAAAAAAAAATTTAAATATAAATTTCGATGTAGCTAAAATATAAATTCCGATGGAGCTAAAATATTCAGTACCGAAGAACAGATAAATTTTACGGTGAAGCAGACAAGAGTCACCTTTCTTTGTCTTGAAAAGGTACAAAATAAAGTGAAATCATAATTGTGTAATGTTGTACGTGGGAGAAAGTGCCTGTGGTCGGCGCGCCGTCCTGATGAATCCTTTGAAATAATTTGGCGATAACTTTTTCATTACCGTTACAAGTGATTTTTTTCCTTGATACAGTACCGTTGTAGTTTTTTTTCAGTTTTATGATGAAAAACGTTAACTTTTGTGTTCAGTTTCCACGTGAATATTATAGTTGAACTTTACGAATGTGAAAGGGATATTACTTTTCACTTAAGAACATAAAAATTAAGCATTTAGAACTGAGAAAGTTCTACGGTCGTTACGAGACTCTCATTACTCCATATGATATCTCGTTATCCAGACTTTTAAATGATATTCTGGACTGAGACCGATTCCGATCACTTTACACAGATTTGACACCTTCTATACTAGAAGGTTACCTACTTCGACTTCTCCATATATAAATACATATGGAATTCACACGATTTGACTCTTTCTACGGGGTATATGTGACGGGTGTTGCTAGCAAGCAGGAGATGCTCACTCTCCCCGGGCACCTGATCTCACTCCATCACAGGGGTTCACATATGCTCTTCAAGTAGGCATATTTTGTTATTTTCCATTTGTTTTTCATTTTCACTGATTTTGTATGTCCTATGGTTTCATGATTTTTGGACTTGTGGTTTGGATTTATCCATCATCTTTACATTGGAAGCGATCATGCCATATTCAAAGCAAATACTAATATTGCCTCGGAAGCAGTTGCGATTTGCAGAAGGGCAGGATTCTTCACCACAAATCCTTCATTGACAGATTGCCTTTGCCACTGATTCAGACTCGGACGCAAGGAATGTCTTCATCCCTTGAATGTTGGAGATGGTAAATCATTTCAAGGAGTATCAAGTGTGCAGAACCAAAACATTTTACAGCAGCATGATGTTCTTGTTTCCATAGGAAGTTGTATAATTTTCATTTTTTAAAAATATAATTCTAATTTCAATTTACATGAGCAGAGATTGGAAATCACAAGATGCACTGATATGATATTCAATTTGGCATTAGCTAAAGAAAATTGAAAATAAAAATTATATGCTCTTTTTTTTTATAAATATTGAGTTTTAGGATTTCAAATGTAATTATCCATATTGGATTAATTGGCTTGGTACATAATCCAAGACATGATACATGAACATTAATAAATACATGTATGCGAAATATTTATGTTTAACCTTAAAATTCCCAGAAAAATAATCTTTGATTAAATTTATATTATAGTCAGCAGCCTATAAAGGTTTTAGTTGACTTGCTTTGTGTTTTGGCATCCCCCCTTATATGTATTGATAGAAGCAAAATATGTATTAATAATATACCTTCTAAGCAAAGAATTTTTAAAGGAAGGGATGAAAACATTTACTTGTTATAATCCTGTAAATCATAAAACTGAGGTGTATAATGAATTTTGTAGATACAAATCTTTGACAGACATAAATATACACAAAGATCCTTCTCTGTTTGATCGTTTACTCTGACCCTCAGACTTTCATTTTTAAAAGTATTATAGTTAGCTCTTTGAATTTTAAACCACATATTTATGATTTTTAAAGGCTTTTTAAAACCCATGCTTGTCACAATTTTCATTTTATATTTTGAGGTAAAAAATAAGACTTTGCACTGTTTGCATTAAGGACTATTTCCTTACAGGGATCTGCTACTAGTGTTATACAAAGCAAATTATAAGGAATGAAAAAAAAAAGTTAGTCAAGGTACATGTGTGGAAGTATATTACTTATGATGTCTTGCATGCGATATTATATTTACATGTAATCAAGAGATGCCATAAATGATCTCATAGATTTTCAGTTCAAAGTTAAACCCAGCCTTGTAATTCATATAAATTTAATACATGCTTTACAACAAGCACAACCCTTGTAATGTGATTCCTCTTGCTGAGTATTTGATCTCTATAGATTTTAGGGTCAGTGGGGCAATGCAATTGCTTTAATGAACAGTATATATGGGTATAAATATACATGTCCAGCTGCTATAAAGAGGTTATCAATAGTATACTCTCAATTGCTTTTCATATAAAGTAGACCAAAGATCACTGAGCAAAAGGCATTAGGAGAAGGGGGGGGGGGGGGGGGGCAAATGTTTTTCATATATCTCTGTTTGAATACTGAATAGTGAAATTGATGTGTAAAATTCTATAATTCTGATAAAGTGCAGTCTCTGTTGTTACTTAACCATTGTTTTACATAAGATAAATTCATCATGAAATAAGTTTCAGAGATTTCAATCAAATTTTCATTTTGTACATTGTCAAAGATAGTTTTATTACGACTACTCTGAATTACAGAAATTCCTATTGCTTTGTCAGCACAAGAGCCTTTCACCAAAAACAAATAAGAACAATTAGAGCATGATAGGGAGGTATGGTGAAAATGATAAAGAGTAAATATGAGCATTTCCAAATTATGCCCCTGGATAGAGTAATCAGGGGCAATATATGTTGTTTTTGTCCTGTTTATTTGTTTGTCTCTTGTCAACTTTAACCTTGGCCATAGCTTGTGATTGTCCAAAATACAACTTCTGCCATGGTCACATTGATGTCCTGTCTTTGAATGAGACAGTGTAAACTAGTATCCCATTTCACATTTGGCATGGCACATAAAGGATCCATCACCACTTTGTGTGGGTTCGTTGGAATGACATAAAATTCTGTGCAATGCATCAGATATGCCATTACTAAATACATTGTATGTGTATTAATTGTGGAATGACATTACACAAGAATCAATCAATCTTTACAAGTTGAAAACTACCAGATAACAGCTTTTGACAATGCAGCCTCTATGAGCATTTCTTATGGGTTTTTATGTCCCCTGATCGATAGATCGGAGGCATGTTATTTTTGTCTTGTCTGTTTGTTTGTCTGTTGTAAAATTTAACCTTGGCTATAACTTTTGAACCATGTGGGATAGAGATTTCATATTTAACATGCAACTAATGACGTTGACAATGACTTTAACACTTAAAAAACTATTTTGGGCTTTGGTGCCGCAAGTTCACATCAATATACTATATCCTAGGGGCTGCAGGGCAATGAGGTGCTATTTAAAGCAAATACACTGCCATTTGTCGGGAGGAAATAGTCAGTTAAAATAGATGATTGGATGCAGCACCCAATTTTCACTGTCTGTTTTTCTGCATTTCTGACACATGTAGTGTAATGTTTGAACAATAAATGCAAGGAATTTTATATTTGGGTATGTACATTCCTTGTGATGATGCCTTGTACCTTGACTTGCACCTTTAACGTATTTTTTCATAACTGCTGAGTATCTCATTTACTGTTGCACATATACCTGTAGTTAGTCACACACTTAGCTTGTTTAGAAATTACAAATTTAGAATTATGAATGATTCAGTCATATATTGTCATGCATTGTTCTTATTTTCAGAAAAGTTCTACTGATCAGGACTTTGAACAACTGTCACAAAGTTCTTCTTGCAGTGATACAGTTCCTACCTTCGTAGAAAACATTAATCATGCTTTATCAGTCATAGGAAAAAGGAAACATCTGTCCTATAAAGTATCAAATGAGGAGATCTGAATGACCATCAACAAAAGAAGTATAAAGAGAAAAGCATCATCAGCTGTAAATGGCCTCCTTGATTGTATAGCCTTTGGGCAAAATTGCTACAGTTAATACAAACACCTCATCCAAAATCAGATGAAGGCTCTGATAAGTTACTGCAACTGATATCTAAACTGTATACAATTACTATATGAATTCCTAATTATCCTAATTTATTTTTTTTTTCATTACAGTTATTTGTATTTATTCAGTATTTCTTACTTATTTATGCATTAAATTATGTATGAAATAATGATTAAATAAGGCGTTGCTAGGGGGTGTCAGTTTGCTTAGCAACCATTAACTGAAATGTCATAGGAAAAAGGAAACATCTGTCCTATAAAGTATCAAATGAGGAGATCTGAATGACCATCAACAAAAGAAGTATAAAGAGAAAAGCATCATCAGCTGTAAATGGCCTCCTTGATTGTATAGCCTTTGGGCAATATTGCTACAGTTAATACAAACACCTCATCCAAAATCAGATGAAGGCTCTGATAAGTTACTGGAACTGATATCTAAACTGTATTCAAAATCTAAAGATAGATGCATTATAAAGCAACTGTTGTCAATGGCAGCCGTATCAAAGGGATATCAAGATCTTTTCCCCGGAGCCACAACTTACGCCATAGATCAGGCGTTATAGCCCTTGGACTTAGATTTCTGTACATGTAGAGTAAATTTAATTTGTCTTTGCAACTCCTCTTTAATCCTTCAGAGGATTGCAATGAAACTTGTTAGCAGTATAGGTCATAATATGTAGATGTGCATGTTGCATTGGGAGATCCGTAAAATCATGCAATAATTCATCCCAAGATACGTCACTGGTATAAGTTTAATGGATGTCCTACTTACAAGCACATTTTGAGGTATAATCAATGAAAACAAGTTTTACCCCTTGTGTTTATTGTGACCTTGACCTATGACCTTGGTTCATGATCATGACACAGCCTTGGATCCTAAGCAACAATTCTGTGAAATATTATTGATTTCTGTGCACAGGGTGAGAAGTTATGGCCCGGCCAAAGTTTTACTTATTGTTTCTGTTATGACCTTGACCTATTACCTTGGTTCAAGGTCATGATCCACCGTTGGATCCTAAACAACAATTCTGTGAAATAATATTGAAATCTATGCACAGGGGAAGAAGTTATGGCGTGGACAAACTTTTACTTATTGTGTCTATTATGACCTTGACCTTTGACCTATGACCTTGGTTTTCAGTCATGACAAACTCTTGGATCCTAAGCAACAACTCTGTGAAATATTTTTGAATTCTGTGCACAGGGTGAGAAGTTATGGCCCGGCCAAAGTTTTACTTATTGTTTCTGTTATGACTTTGACCTTTGATCTATTACCTTGATTCAAGGTCATGATACATTGTTGGATCCTAAGCAACAAATCTATGAAATATTTTTGAAATCAAATCCATGCACAGGGGAAGAAGTTATGGCGTGGACAAAGTTTTACTTATGGTGTCTATTATGACCTTCACCTATGACCTATGACCTTGGTTTTCAATCGAAACACACCCTTGGATCCTAAGCAACAATTGAAATCCGTGCACAGGGTAAGAAGTTATGGCCCGGACAAAGTTTGGTGGAGACAGACAGGGTGATTCCTATATAACCAACCACCCCCCCCCCCCCCGCCCCAACTTTGTTCGCCGAGGGTATAATAATATCGTAATGGTATTTATATTACTTTTGTTTCTTCTGTAATTTATTTTGATTAAATAAGCACTAAACAATGTATTGAAGTGTTTGTTATTCATATCATACGTGATATACAAATTACTGACAGGACCCATAAATAAGAACTTCCACTGAAATATTAAGAAGAGGCTACAAACGAGGAATTTTTATATCTTCTAGGTAAATGATTGAAGAATAATATTATTGTAACAAAATGACATTTTCTTCATGCGCAAATGCATTTTTGACCTTGTGAAATGCGTAAAAAATGGTAATTTTTGGTATCTTATGAATATATCTATATAGATGTGTTGGTTGTCATGGTAACAACAACATGATATTTATTATAATATTGGCACAATTACTATATGAATTCCTAATTATCCTAATTTTTTTTTTCATTACAGTTATTTGTATTTATTCAGCATTTCCTACTTATTTATGCATTAAGTTATGTATGAAATAATGATTAAATAAGGCATTGCTAGTGAGTATCAGTTTCCTTAGCAACCATTAACTGAAATGTTTTTATCAATATTTTTGGTGATATTAGTATTAAAATAAATATATTTATCACCACAAGAAAAGATTTGGTAACCTTGGGTATATCACCGCTGCTCATCATGAGACTTTTTTATCCGTCAAGTCGCAAATTAAAACCCTTTAAAAAGCACTCCTGTTATGAATTTTGAAATGTTCCATCAATAGAAAAGAGAAAGACATCGAGGAAACACACAATAAAACTTAGCAAATGATGCAATGACATTGCAAAAATATCGATTGTACGATAGATGCGATACCGACTTAGGACGGTCAATCGAGTAACAAATTCAAAACAAATATAATAATTTGAATTTTGCGTAAAATTATGAAAAAGAGACGTATCATGAGCGTCACAATTGAAGTCAGAATTTCAAAGTATAAAGCTAGAACTGAACTTTGGTCGCATTAGCTTAAAGATTATAAGGCTAGATTTCAATGAAGCCTATTTTTCGGTGTCATCGTGTATCATATTTCCACGTTAAAAAGATTCTTTCAATGAAGCAGAAATGACGAACAAATCTGTCGCAGAAATACAATGTAACCTGTTCACAAAAACGTGTTAATGACCTCAAAATGACTCTATGAAAATTAAAACAAAAATTAAATTTGCATGTTTTGTTGCACTTCTGGAAGAAATTGATATTGAAGACATGGTGCTTGCTCTTGATATAAAGCAAAAGTAGGTTCTGGGCAAATGAAGACATCGTTTGCCAGGGTGTGAGGGAGACGCTCACTGTCTATCTTTGTATCCGCCACTGTATTGGGTCTTTACGTTAAACAGAATTATTTCTCATTTGGGACGGTATTTGACGTAAAACAATTATGACGTCATCAAATTCCTATGAAACCGTCATTTGTGGGCTACCATAATCCTGAGTTTTAGAGTAGTTCCCATAGAATTTGATGACGTCATAATTATTTTACGTCAGATACCGTCCCAAATGGGAAGTAATTGTATAACGAAAGACGAAATATTCAGTGTTACCAAGCCAGTCCCTGATCCAGTGTATTGATCTCCATATATTGTCTGGGCGCATAGTATTACCTTTCGTTAGTCCATTATGATATGAGTTCTAAATGTAATCTGCATCTGCAAGCTTGCAATTCATTCAACGACAAAATCCACTTAAAGAATTGCTACACCATTATAGAGTTGCTCAAGTCTCTATGTTAGGTTTTCATTAATAATTATTTGCTATTCTGTGCTCCCTACAATACATTAAATATTGTGAAAATATAGACTTGTAAACCCTGCAAAATCACCGACCAGAATACGGTCGGTAAAAGTATCAAACTTCAACAATGCACTGCAGTGCGTAGATAAAGCATATAGGTTGGCAAGTGATTTATATCCAGTTGGCTATTGCAAATTCCTCGTGTTTGATATGAATTAGTTCAGTAAAACGATGACCACCCGATATTCCGAAGGTCCTATAGTCTGAGGAACCAATCGTTCCAAGCCCCTTACGATCAAAATAACGATAAATATAAAACATATATACCTTCTAATTTTGTGCACCAGGTGCGCATTTCGACAACCTATGTCTCTTCAGTGATGCTCGTGGCCGAATGGTTAGAATTCTCATATTACATAAATATTGAAGAGCAGTATTAAAACCAAATGATCGAAAAAGTGAACCACAGAAATAATCTAAGAACAGAGCTATCCATGAGGTAGATACTCCTTAGTTTTAGAGTGATTTGTATAATTTCATGACTGAAAATTTTAAGTATATACACTGTATCTCCTGTCAGTACAAAAGCACTGAAAACTAGACTTATGATGCCATCGGGGACTAGCAGTGACAACAGCCTAGTGTAAAACATATACACCTTCTATTTTTGTGCACCAGATGCGCATTTCGACAACTTACTTTAGATTTCATTTCCTTTTGTAAATTTCCCTTAGTTGCTTCGATTTGCCAACTCATGCACCAAGGTTTTGGACAGTGTTTGTTCACATTTATGTATAAATGCAGTGCTGAATTAAATTCGTATCGTCTGTATGTGAAGGCATTTACGACGCGTGTGCCTAGCCAAACAGGAGACGCTCACTCCTCCCGGGCACCTGGTCTCACCTCTGAATTTCAGGGGTCCATGAATGTCCACTGTGGTACATTGTTGTAAGTGCCATAGTCATGCTACACAAGTTCCTTTCGTATTTTACATTAATGTTACACTTATTCCCTTTGCAGTGTGGAACGCTTAAAAAGTTCCCCGCGGAGGTTTTGACTTAAGTGTTATTATACCCTGTTTCCTGATGTTATGTGTTTGTGTATAAATACAGTGCTGAAATATGTTTGTTTCGTCTGTATATAAGGGTATTCACTGTGGTACATTGTTGTTAGTGTCATAGTCATGTGACGCCAATTACTTTCGTGTTTTACATTTATATGATTTATATGATTATATGATTGATTTCGCTACTAAATCAGAACCGACATTTCTCACATTTTGAGAATTTTTGTTAATTTTATGTCAGTTTTTTTTTTTCACCCAGGGTAGCCCTCTTTCCTTCATACCCCTTCCTCCTCCTCTTTTTCCTCACCCTCCTGCTTATAGTCTCACCTTCATTTCAATATATGGCATCATTAATGAAGGAATAAAAGCGTATATCATAGCTACGATCGGTTTGAGCAGAATTTTGTGAAAAAGATATTAGTATTGTTATATAACAATATTCTACTGGCAAATAAAAAATTCTTCCTCTGCCGATACTGAAAACATTTTTAAATTTTCAGATCATTTTTATAAGGTGTGATGAAAGATGGTAGTATGATCAGAACAAGTTACGGAATCTGAAAAAAAAAGATACTTATAACAAAGTATTAAAGAAGAATTATCAGTGATTTCATTTTATTTCAGACGAAAAACGAGTAAAATTAGTTCAACTAAACATTAACAAAAATTGCGCTAAGAAAATGAAAAAGAAATTACGTGTATTAAACCTTTTTTCTGTTTACACTTAAAACATTTTGAGTTATTTTTCTTTCACGTAATGCATAGAAAAATATAGGTCAGCGTTTATATAAGAGAGAGAAAACATCCCAAAAATGCATTTCCCATTCTCGGTCCTAGAAAAACCACGTCTGACCACAATTTAATCTTTTCATGGTGCCCTTGTATTCAATAATGTGATCGTCAATTTTCTAGTTCATATCAAAACTTTCAAAAACTGAATCTGAAACAGCCAAGGGCAACTAAAAGTGTTGGATACCTTTGCCTATAGATTACACTTGTACAAGTGTACTTGATGCTTTTATATAACTGTATGACTCCCGTTTAGTCCTTCCACGTCCCCTTTAAACAAAGAATGATAAAAACAGTAACAGGACAAAACAAAACATAAAACTTTGTCCATGGCACGACTCGATGATTCTGCAATAAAATAAATTTAATGAAGATATTTTAGTTTCCTTATTGATTAATAATTGTTTAGGTCACTGCACGACAATTTTAGGTGTATGGTGACTGCATCTGTCTGATGCATTGTTTGCACATATACACCTTTCAACCCCATGGCTAATTCACTTTTGTTACAAACATTATTGCTCAATTCTGAATACGTGTGATAAATACTATAAGAGATGGTGTCGATATTAATTCTGAGAAATTGGGCAGAGAAAACATAGTTTCATTTTTATAAAACGATTGATATATACTATCCACGTTGCATGGTATTATTGCGGGTTTATTTAGAGGAAACTATTAAAATTATTAAGATGTCGCTCTTCCTTTTTATCAGCTGTATTTCATTACCCGAGTCGGTGGAACACAGAGGATGATTTTGACCGAGAGATGTGGCGTTCGAGTGGTAAGCACACAGGAGTCCTGTCTTTCGGCTTAGATTGTGATAAACGAGATACCCTACCGCAGACCATAATAGCCTCTCAGTTGATTCTGGTCAGATGCAAAGGTATTCTTTTTCTATAAAATGCATCAAGCAAATCACGTCACAAGGTATCTATCACCAGGGACTAAGAGAATGGTATTGCCAATTTTCCCAGTTGCACGGAAATGACTAATCAGGCAGAAACTCTGGCCGTGATATATGAACTGTTTCCTTTGAATGCATGTGTCAGGAGTATGTGTACACCGAAATAACGAATACAAGTGACGTATTTAGCAACATAAGGAAATATTGTGATAAATTGACTTTAAAATGTTCAAACATATGTTTATAAAAACAAATTACCCGGGATATGCACATAAAACATGATAACAGTCAAATATACACAGAAAAAGTGAATTTGTACAGAAACAAGGATCTCTGAGTAATTTAAATTTATTTACTTATTCGGTCAATTTTAGTCAATTCTCTACATGTTGGAGTTTCAAGTCCAACATTTATTTCAATTCTGAGATTTCCAAAGTGAAGTATGCATTAAGTAAAAGATAGCATTTCCTTTGAGAAGATTCAACAAAGTTATTGATTTAATAAATATAGTACATATATACCTTAGTGCACCATATGCGCATTTCGATAACTTATGTCTCTTCAGTGATGCTCGTAGCCGAATGATTGGAATTTTCAAAACATATAAATATTTGAAGAGCAGTGTTGAAACCAGAATGACCGAAAAGTGAACCAAACAATAAATAATGTAGGTGTAATCCGTCCCCATCGTATTGTAAACGTATGTATCTAAATATCTGGTACAAACATCGGCATGCTAAAGCATTCAGGAGCAAAGTTTGAAAAACCTTTTGGTGTTTCATTCCTGGTTGAAACATTTTCACTAGTAATATATTCAACTATAATTATTTAAGAAAAAAGAAAAGAAGACAAAAAAAAAATAATACAAAAACCAAAAACTAGAACTGCCCTAAAGGGATAAATACCACCTCGTCAACAAAGTTGACTTTATACTTTATCCTAAGACACATCATTGGTTCATGTGTTATGGATGTTCAACTTGAACAGTTTGAGGTATAATCATGAAAACGGTAAATCTGGAATGTGTGCATTCTGACCTTGACCTTGTAGATATGACCTTGCTTCAATGGTATGACACATTCTTGGGTCATGTAAAGCAATTGTGTAAAATATGATCTTCAATGTACAATGAAGAAGTTATGGCAGGAACAGGAATTCTGGTTGTTTGCGCAATTTGACCTTGACCCTGAAGATATGGCCGTGGTTCAAGGCCTTGACACACTCTTGGGTCATGGACAAAAATTGTGTGAAATATAATTTCCATCCAATGTATAGCGAAGAAGCTATGGCCTGAACATGAATTCTAGTATTCATCCTGCATTAACCTTAACCATGAAAATATTGATTTTAGTCATTACATACCCTCGGGGCAAGGACAACACATGTATGATATATTATCCAAATCCAACTTGGCATTAAGAAATTATGGCCCTGACAAGCAATTTGACCATGTGTGCACTGTGACATTGTCCTTGTAGATACGACCTTAGTTCATAGTCAAGACATATCCTTGAGTCATGGACTTGTGTGATATATTTTCCAGATTCAACTTGGCAAAAGGAAGTAAGGGCCAGGAAAATGATTTTTGCTATGTATGCACTGTGAACTTGACCTCAAAGGTATGACCTTGGGTTGAAGTCTTGATATCTCTGGGTCATATACATCAATTGTGTGAAATATTACTAAGATCCAGCTTGGCAATCAGTAGTTACAGCCCGAACAATGATATTTGCTCTGTGTGCATTGTGACTTTGACCTTAAAGTAATGATCTTTGGGTCATGGATAATAATTATTTAAAATATTATCCATATCCAACTTGGAAGTAAGAAGTTATGGCATGGACAAGGATTTTTGCTGTATGCAATGTGATCTTAACCTTGAAGATATAACCTGCTTTTGAAATTATGACACACCCTATGGTCATGGACCACACAATTGTGTGAAATCTTATTTAGATCCAACTTGACAGTAAGTAGTTATGGTGCCAACAATGATTTTTGATGTGTGCCCTTGATCTTAAAGATACCTTGACCTTGGGTCAAGATGCATCGTTAACGTTATGATTTACATTTGAAACTCCAGATTAGTTACCACACAGTACCATAAAGCATTCTGTTTAGCCTTGGTTGATCTGTTTGCAACCATTTTATAAGATGTCGACACTGCCATAGAGGGAGTATGACTATGCATGCTTATTAGTCGTATTGTCGTTGATTGCGTCTACCTGATATTGCATAGATTGCTGTAGTGGGTACTGTCTCAAACTGAACGACTGTGACAGATACTTGGTCCTCATATGAACGGCTATCGGACACGTCAGACTGAACATCCCCTATTTCATTATATTCGCTTTCTTCGCGTCTATCAACATCAGAATTAGCATGGTACTGGACAACGTATCTATTCTTTGTGTATTTCCTTGTCCTGAAACTATTTTCATTTCACACATAAGGAAACGCTTGCTTATACAGAATATAAACATTAAAATAAGTCAAATAAGATTGTGTCGAACATCATTAGGAAATGATACTTACTTTCGTATGTAATATACTGAACAGATTAATGATCCACAAATCAACAGTCCGAACATTCCCGCTAGTATACCTTTAACATACAAATTTACAGTTTTATAAATGATATTCCCTAATATATGGTTTGTAAGTAACATTTTCCTATCAGCTTAATTTACCATATCTTAGGATATACTTTGAAGTCTTTAATTTGAAATTACTAAACTAATTCTACAAACAATTTTTGTCTTCTATTTTAAGTTATATCATCTCATGGTCATCAATTACTACTTCCTCTAACTTCAACGTGTCATGTGTTTCTGTTAATGCATATGTTACTACACATGTTTATTTATAGAAATTACCTAAGACGAATTTCTGCCGGAAATATCTGGATGAAGTAGAAGAATTCGTCAAGTTGATGAAAATCGTTACTAAATGCATACAAATGTATATAAATTATATTTTATATTTGTGAACATGAACGATTAACACAATATTAAAAAAAATTCTGAAGACTAGTGAAATATATGTATAAAAAACAAATAAGAAAGATAGGTAACCATGGACCCATGGATTAAACAGAGGTGGGAGCAGGTGCTATGTAGGAGTATCACCTGCCTAATCACCTCACCTAATGATATTGCTATAGGTCGAGTATGTCTGCTAGTTACGTTAAGTGCAAACGGTATGGCCGTTTTGACATCAGTAAAAGTATTATATTATACTACGTGAAATCATCGTATACATCTTAAATTAACTGCAAAAGTTGTAGTAGCGATGATTATTTATATATCGAATTGTCACAGTGTACAATTCTATGGTAGTTTCAGAGTGACATGGTACATAGTATAACCTGCTTGCTCTGTTCTATTTTCATTTCTTGAAGCATAGTCTGTAATCGTATAGTGATCAATGGTTGTTGTATATACAGGAATGTAATATTTAGCAGAGGTCCTGAAATACATTCAAGGACAATTGTATTAGAAATATTTGAATAACGTAGTATAAAAGATGACGTAGCGGTATATCGGTTAATCAGTGGGGATATGTTTTTCAATATCGCATTTTAGGATACAAGTTTTGCTTTAGGTAAAAGATTATTGATTTAAATGATATTTGAAACCGTGTATGTTGAATGAATGTATGTAACAACATTTTCACAGACATAGAATAACACTAAATTGAACCCTTGTGTTCTCCTTAAATTGTACTTTATAGTCATGTGACATCAGGTATTTTCGTATTCTACATTAACTAATTCCCTTTGCAGTAAAAAGTACCTCGCGGAGGGTTTGATTTAATTGTTACTATACCTTTTTCCTGATGTTGTGTGGCTGTGGCACTTCCTACACAGTGTTTGTTCATATTCATGTATATATGCAGTGCTGAATTATATTTCTTTAATCTGTATTTAAAGACATTCACGGCGGGAATGGCTAGCCAAAAAGCAGACGCTCATTCCTTCGGGCACCTGGTCTCATCCCTGAATTTCAGGGGTCAGTCAATGTCCACTATGGTACATTGTTGTCAGTGTCATAGACATCTGATATCAGTTACTTTAATATTTTACATTCAAGAAATAGAAAAATATTGTTCAATTTGATTGGAGACAAGGCACATAAGTCGGATACCTAAACAAACTGTCTTTCCTACTCTTTTGTTAGTTTCAGAAGGCACTCTGTCAGATCTCTTACTTTCTGGGTTGTAAATTAAATGCATTTCAATTACTGAAGTGTATGCAAATTAATTTCGTTATCTAATTCTGACAGAAAAAAAGTTATGTGGCAGAAATGACCATGGAGCTATACAGTAATTGAATATAAATGATATACTAGAACATATAACACATTACAAAAATATTTGATTGTAGAGCAAAAAAAAAAAAGGTGTGGTTAACCGGTATACGGGCCCACCCTCCCACTCACCGTAACAGCAGAACAATCAAAAGACGTACATTTAAAATTTTATAAATAATCCTCCATGTAAGGGTAAATAGGTATCGCATATTGAGAGGTCATAAAAAATATAAACACGTAAGGTATTGTAAAACACATAATATAAAAATATATGCCACATCAACATGATAAACCGTGCCCTGCTAGTGTGAAAGCGAGCTAAGACTCTAGATCTGTAGGAGTCCCGACTAACAGTCCGAGGGGATGAGGTTCAAGACCATGTCTCCTCTGAAAGAGGTTTGGACAAGGCCCGTCATATAGTCCCCGCCGCCGTTAGTCAGCGTGCAACGTTCACGTAAAAGTCTGCATAAGGCTGCAGAGGGGCCAAATAAAAGACCTATAGTCTTTTTGATGATCTCAATGTCATATTGTCTATTAAGAAGACGTTTGACTATTTTATTACCTGATAAAATATTTACATAACTAATTCGTTGGTACCTCCTGTCAAAGGGGTGATTTTTTTTATTTACTTCCTTGAATTGGAAGTTGTCTCATATGCATGCAAATGCAGATCATTTCCTGTTTATTTTGTGGCATGATTGAATTTTGATTTTAGCTTCATATATTCAATAAACTTTTCAACTGTGGGTTCAAATGTGCTCCTTGTTAAATGCTCTTCGGTTTGTTTTCTATTTGTCCGTTTTGTTGATTTTCTATTTCGGTTTGTTGATATTTTATGAATTGATTTAAATGTAGTCTTGTCATACATAATAATACAATTAATGTATAAATGTATAATGTATAATAAATACCTGTCTTTACTAATGTGGGTTTGATTTCTATCCTCCTTGTAACAACCATCATCTACAAGGAAAGGAATAAAATGATATATATGAATATGGTTGTCGTCTACATGGAAAGTATAACAAAGATATTACGTCAATAGTACCATAGATTTATAGAGTAATAGCATAATATAAACACACAACTCACATTTGTAGAGCTCATAAGATGGGTAGGTGGGTACATCTTCATTTGGACACTTTCCACTGAGTGAGCAATTGACGTATATGATTTGAAAATCATTACCCATATGTATTTGTGGACATCCATCTTCATTAAATAGACATATCATTTTGTACTGTTAATATAAACTTTTTTGGTGAAAAACATCTATATTTTGAAACTTCGTACTGTTTAAAAATCAATTTCTTATAGATCAAATTTTAAATATTTTCAGTTATATTATTTTCTTTTTATTACAGCCGTTTCGTTTTCCTTTCTTATTAAATAACAATAGTATGTGCGAGTAAGACTGGAAGTTTCAGGTTTTGAATAATCAAAATGAATTGCAATGTAAAGTTTGAGTCCTTTCGGACAACATAGATAGTTGTATGCGTTGATGTAAATGTAAAGGCATTCATAGTTAGCGCATTAGCGGAGGTAGGAATATATAAAATGAGTAAGATATAAAGTTTTGAAATACTAATGATAAACATTGTCGGGATTTCAAGCTTTTAATTTTTCAAAACTATTTCTTTTAATTAAGGAGGAAACAGTAATTTCAAACACCCCCAAAAATCTGCATACAATTGAAACCGTTAAATGTATAAACCAAGTAATTTATGTGTTTGAAACGAATTTCGCATAAGTAGTTTGTATGACTTGAAGCCAAGGATAAACAACTTCGAGTCCAAACTTCGGCTGATAGTTATCTTGCCTGTCCTGAGACTGAAAAAAGTCCCGTCTCACGGATTTTTGGGTGTTTCGATTAGCGATTGGTCCAAAGTAACTGGTAAAATACCTAACTGTACAAAGAATAAATCGGTAATCACAAAACCTTAGAATTAAAAGATAGACCATGAGGAAGTAAACATCCCTTGTTGCAGATTCAATCACCATATCATAGGATTCTTCCTTTAAATTATAAGACTCATCACATTGATTATTCTCTTAATTTAGGTTTATAGTATACAAAAACGTATTGTGGTAAGGATGGGTAACATTTGCTTGTTCTTTAGGTTATCGTCGGCGTGTTGGTATGATCTTTTATCTCTCAGAGTGGGGGGTGGGGGGGGGGGGGTGGAGTGTTTTTACCAATTTTTCCGCAGTGCATGTTCTACCTTTTTCAGTAAATATTGAAACATTATTTTGTAAAAAAAACTCCACTGAATAATGAGTTCTACCGTATTTGTGAATGTTTCATAATTTTCCACAACAGTTTTGTATTTGTCTGTATATTGCTTTTTGTATTTAAATGACAATTTTTCAATAAAATTTGTAAAGAACACGATGTTAAGCAAAACACAACATAATTTAGTTTAAAAGATAACGACTGTTTCATGAAAGCTGAATTTATTATTCACGAGATTACTCAATATAATATGATATTTCATGATTGTGTACACTTGGTGAGGTGTTGAATTAAACGTTTATTAATACCAGAAAAATCTTACCGTGAAAATTAACGGCCAAAGGAACCATACAGAATTCAATGAAAGATTCCCGTGACGATTTCATACAATGGTACACAAAACCTTCTTGTTCCTCACACGACTTTAATGATTTCCTTTGACGCCATAGATTTATCTCTGACGGACATGATGACACATTTGTCAATTTTCTGACAGTTTCTGCACTTATACACAATACAAAAGCCATCAGCCAAGTCCAAAATGGATACAGATGCATGGTTTTGGTATTTTGTTTTAGAAATGGAATGCACCAGCTATTTCACGTATAGAGTCTTTATGCATTCATCAGTTTCACTTATTTCATCGTAAGTTACACAACAAAGCTAAAGACACTATGATAGCTATAAATAATACACTTCCTTCAGCTCTTGATAATATTACTTAGTGAATCCAGGAATACACTGTATGATATATGTCGGTGATGAGACTAAAACATCCTTAATGAAAAGGATATCAATCTTCATTTCCGTTTTGAAAAAAAAAGACAAAAAATGAAAAAAAAAAAAAAAAAAAAAACCCAATCTCAGTCCTAATGATTTTATTTGTTGTAAAATTTCTGGTATTATAATCCAATGTATTGAAGTTTTTCTTTGTTCCTATATACGATTTAGGCATTAGCACGGCGAGTGATTTACAATTACACAGATTGGAATGTGATAATAAAAATGTTTGTCACTAATCGAAGTATTTATATATATTTTAATACAATCAATTTTATTTACAGCAACATTTCGCATAAATTTCACTTTCTGGTAGAATCCATTTCTTTATCTGCTTCTTTCTATTTTCTTTTTTTTTTTTTTTTTTTGATTTAATTTTAACATATAACCATCACAGCCTTATTGAATAAAAATAAATTAGAAATTGTTCAGTATATGAACTTTACCCATGAAACACCATTCTTTGCTTGTTTTTTTTTTCCTTTTTTTTTTGTTTGTGTTTTTTCTTTCTTTTTTTGTTTGTTTGTGGGGGTTTTTTGTTCTTTTCTTTTGTTTGTTTGTTTGTTTTTATTTTCGAATTTGACATCAGCTTACTACGCTTTAAAGACAATCAAAATGATATAGTACATACATGTTTCCGACATTCAAAACGTTGTTATTGATTCCAACAAGGGAGACTGACCCATAGTCAAAACTATATCTAAAAAGATCATTTGAACTTTAGAAGATATATGATGCATGTTCGGCCACAAGGAATATTGGAAAATTGACTGTAGAAATTACAATGTTTAAATAAACTAAATTATTAGCAATTAGAATTGAAAATTAGAGAACTCTGAGAAGACGTAAATCTGGGTTTTGCAAACAGACAAATCAAGAAGGTGAGAATTAATATTGATTAGTAGAAAGAGGAATATGGTATTTTTCATCCTATTATGAACTTCTCATTATTAATTATGTGTCAACATATATTTCTGCAATATTATCATACAGCATATACCGTCTCACCACAAGGTTCCTTTCAATGCTTTGTTAGCAGATACAGTAAATCATGATAAAATCGAACTAGGTTCGGACTGCCTTTTAAGTTCGGTTTTTGAATGAGTTCTGTTTTCAAAAACCATGAATTTCTGCACAAATACACAAGCCCGGAATTGATACTTACACACTCAGTGATTGCATTCTGCATTCAGCCAACATGTACAAATATTCAATAAGGTATGCGATTTTATATTTATTTCGTATTTATTGATATTTATTCATTACATTTCAAAATCTGTGTAAAAGTAAAATATTAAAAGCACAATTATAGTCTCAAATTTATTCCAGGTTCTGTCGCCTACACAAAATATTGGCGACAGCTTTTTTGTTAAATGTCTAGTTCTATTGCTGACGTTGCCTTCAAAATGTCTGATAATATATCTGAGTTTTTATGCATTGCATAGTACTTTTTTTTATTTTCTGTAACATCGAAAGGACTTCATTGTTTGTAAGTTTTGTAAATTTCATGAGTTGAAATTTCATCAAAACCTATGCCGTATTTACTAGCACGATCGGACTATTGAAATGATCCACTGTCATAATCCATAATCAAATCTATTTTGAAAACAATTTGAATTAATTCCTTGCCGCTTTTTTGCGAATGAGGACATAAAATGAGGACATAATGGGTATATCTACCCAAACGTTATTATTTCATCGTGAAGATTAAGATAAAAACACGTGTTTTGGTTCATCTATATCTAACAGTAAACTAGAGCAACAACGGTATGGAAGAATACCCCAAAAAAGACAAGACAAAACAATGTTTAGACGGCATAAGCAGAAAATCGAAATGAAGATCAAAACACATTGTTGGAGGAATATTCTGTGATTCCTGTATCCATTATATATATATCTTATTTCATTTCAAATACCCTCCTAATACCATTCATAACATAGTAACCGTCTTCAACGGCATTTGAGGGAGGAGTGTGACAGACCGGAAATAGTTTTGTTTGCTGCGCCAAATGTAGTTTTTGTTCCATTTCGAAATACCGTACTTGCTGTTATGAAGTCCCTTACTGCAGAAGGTCATGGTATCATCTTGCATTTAGAAAATCTTAGTATTGATGACGAGGGGAAATTGTGGACATCGGGTGTCATAAATAAAGAAAAGGTTAAAGGCCTTAGCTATGGTGTATTATCTTCCAGTATGAAAGTCTTTGGTTTCAGTGGTTTAACGGAACACAAACAGGCAAATGCAGAACAATATGCAATTACATATAGTATCTTAGGCCATCCTGTTTTATCGTTTAGGGAGCATGTTTCTTAAAGCACGCCAGGGAGGATTGAATCATCGGAAACATGAACCGGAAGTAGTAACACAATATCCAGATCCGTCTAATCCTCGTTGTGTGGTTGATTTGTTTATATAGTATCTTAATCTTGTACCTCGCCAAGGCCCATTATACAGACGTCCACTCTCATCTAAAGATGATGTACCAAAGTTTAATCTCCAAATCATTGGTATTAACACTTTAGGGACATATCTTCAGTCCATGTTTAATGAGGCCTAAATAAACCGTAAAGTGAAAAATCATTCCGGAAGAGTTTACAGCTGCTCGACGCTCTTTTACGCAGCGTTCGAGGAGCAAGAGATTATGCAGCGTACTGGCCACCGTAGTACGGCTGTTAGAACATACAAGCGGCCATCTAAAACCAAACAACAGCACATATCGGATGCATTGCAGCCGCAACCACCAAAAAACTGTGAGAAGGGAAATATTCTGCCACCTTTGCCGACTCCCAATCTTCAATCATATGAACTAGCACCCAAGATTCATCTTCTCAAAGTGGTGTCCTTAGAATTGTAATTCCAGATTGCATAAATTCTATCATTTTAGTTATAAATGGACAAGAAATAAAATAGTCTTTGAAAATTTATCATAGTTAATTATCTTGGGTTTTTTTTTTTTCATTTGACTATCCGATTCGACCTATAGTCAATTCGAGCCAAGGCAATTTCTGACAAGAACTAGATTTGGTACGAGTTGACTCATCGTTGTCTTCGATTCAAATGCAATGAGACGGAGATCATTTCACTTGGTAAGCACTTTGTAAAATATGGAAGGCAATTATCTGTTGTCCAAGGGTGTGAACTATGCACTAACTCTTATAAGTATTCAAAACAAACATCGTTCAGTTTTAAAATTTAATCACAGTACATGTTCACGGCATTACTACCCCCAGGTCATTAACGCCTTCACTGTGAAATGTGTTTACGCAATCAGCTAGGCGTGTGAAGCCAGGCATGTTTGGGTAACGTCGTATGAGCAGTTAATCGGTCAAGCGCGAAACCAGACGTGTTCGGTATATACACTGGGAGCGGTACTTTCATTCAGAGTTCAGAATTATGAAATTCCTGTTTTCAGAATACACTATACTATAGACATATACAGGAGAAATTCCAGACCAGCAATCGTAATCAACTTTTCGGAATTCTGAAATTACACTGTATGTGTTTTGCATATCAGCTACGAACACTTGCAGACCAAGCTGTTTTATCTTAAAAGGTGAAGCCTATCATCAGACTAATAGACGGATTTTAAGACAGATAGCATATTTTCAAAGTAATAGTATTTCAAGACAAACAAGTGGGACAAAATTCCTCAGAAAGAAACCTGACGCCAGATCAGATTTTATTTCTATTTCTTTTTTTAAATGATCAATTAGTTCAATTTCTGGCGATAGAAAACAATTGATAATCTGCAATCATGAAATGAACTTGTTTTATTGAATGTTTGGTTAAATATTTGCCAATGTTATGAATATAAATATAATAACATTTTCTTTATAAAGTATATAATATTTGATTTAGAAATAAGTTGTGCGATTTTACCTTTAATTGAATTAATATGTCACGTGGTAAAACAATGTTGAACAGAGTTTATAGTATTTCTGCTCTAAGGCAAACAACTCTAGCTTAATTATTCTCAAACACGCTTAAAAAATTATTAATGAAAAGTCAAATATCTAGTATGATGATCATTCAAGTACTTGGCTTTCACCGTTCTGCCACTTATGCTTTTTGTAGAACATTTTAACATGCATTTCTCTTTCCTTCGCGAATCTGCATTTTATAATTTCCCCATAGATAAAATTATGGTGTTCTCCGTGACTTAGAGTATAGAAAATAGGGATACATCACATGTAGTGACATAATCAAATCAATAAGATAATACATTACCATAAATTGTAAGTTTACAATATATAAACATTTAGAAAGACAAGTGCGAATAGCTTATATTCAAACTAGGTAAGACATTTTACTTAAATTTATTCTTTTTCAGCACTATGGCTGCATGCAAATATACTGTAATCCGTGTCCTCATTGTAACCCATTCTGTGTTATCACAGGATATGAATTGTACATCTGTTACTATGACATGTCCTACTGCTAAACAGTGGGCGGAGAGGCGGGGAAACTTCAGTTGTACTGGGAAGAAGCTATACATATGTTTGCATCAAATGGGGAAGTAAGGGAAGGATGCATTTTTAATTCTACGATACCAGCTGGACGAAATATATTTGTTCCGTTATTTATTTCTAGATGAAATGCTCTTCATCATCAGTTATTTTTGTTACATTAAAAATCTTATACAGACTTCCTTCAGGCATATGTCATTCGAATTTTAACTGGATTTCACATCCCTTAGTTTTCATATATAAAATGAGAATCAATAGAGACCTAAATGCAATTTCATTTAAAACGACATATTTATCGTTTCCTGCCTAAGAAAATTATCCTAAAATAGCACATCATATTCATATACTTGAATGTTCTAAAAAAGTAGAAAGAAGTACAAATTAATTCAAAAATGTTTTAGTAGTTTGCTTCATTCTTTGTTAGAAATTTCAATGCAGAAATCGAAATGATTTATCCTTTGATGCTGTGCTAAGTGTCTTACGTGAATATAGAGTGAAGAAAATAATTATATGAACTTATTTTCCAACTTTTAAATCTTAAGTAACCTGCGTTGCTAAACCGATAGACCATGCCATATGAACATATGAACAGTTATTCCACCTGCAGTTTACAACAGACTTATCTCCTCCAGTCTTTCATTGTGGCCGGTATTCGAAAGCCACATCTACAACGGCCTTATTATCTTCCAAAGTGGACCATTGCATATCATAGCATTCATGCAGATCAACGTATCAGTGGTTCATTTAGAAATCAGAGACGTATCAATGTGTGTTTGTGCAGAACGATTTTACAGTTCTGGAACAAAGGTTCACTTTGATTCTTTCCATTTACAATGCATCAACCGTGAAAACGAAATCGTTATTCCACATTAAGTACAATTCGGCCGCTGCTGAGAGCCTTAAGGCTAGAAGATTGAGTTTTCCATCGATGTATGTTCATATTTTTGTACAGTTTTAGTTTATTTTGGATATCAGATTCATTGTGATGTTTGTTGAATCTCTGGCACACATAAGAAAAATATGTATACGTGATCAAAGAGACAAAAAGATATATCATCAAATCTAAGTACGCCCTAAGATGATTGAGTCAATCTAATTCCATTTAATAAGTATTCAACCACCAAAATTTGACTAACTTTATTGAAAGTCATCCTAGTGGAGTCCTCATTTCATTTTGATAATTACAGAAAACCCCGTAGTTTCCAACTATATAGTCGGAGTGGGGTCCATGTAAATTTCGTTCGGGACCCTTTGAGATACATCTTTATATTACTAACAAAGAGAAAACACACCTAAAATTGTCAGGGAGACATTCTGATTGATCGATGAAGGTGCCATTGGGGCTTCAAAAGAGTGATGTCAAATATAGATAGTGGTAGTAAATGGAACCTGTACAGATGATTTTAATTTGATGATAGATTAAAATGAAGATAAAAGCACTGACGCTATAACAAACTCAAAGATCACATTTCACTTCTAAAACAATGACACCAAGGTAAAAAAACGTAGGTATCTTTTACTAAATGCACTAATTACATTTCTTCTTTCACAAAATGTAGAGAAAACTGACATAAAGTGCAAATCTCTTTAAACGCAAGAACATAACGCCAGAGGAACAATCCGTGTTAAAATGCAATATGGCCGACGAATTTTATTTTCAATATACAAAATTATGACTGGCATATTAGATAAAATTATTGAGTTGTCACTTCCTGTTATTCGACTTCACTACATAAAGTGTTTTATTCATATTTACTTTTAATTGTAGGATGAAGAACACTGTGAAGACAGATGCAAAAGTATATTCTTCAATTTGAAATTTAGAAAAATGGATATCGTTTCAATTCAGTGCCTACATAGCATCTAATTATGCTAAACGAGTAGACACATTTATATAACAAATGGGCCCTGTAGAATGGTGAATTTTTGTTTAATAGTTTGATACTAGTGGGAAAATCGCACTTCAATACATTGAAGTTCTTGCAATGAAAACGTTAAATAGATCTGCTGTTCGATAATGACACAAGAACCGTTTTAACCTTTAACGATATCCGGATTTTTGTCATTTTTAAACATTTGCATGAAATAATATTCAAAATTTGGTGTGAGCGCAGTCCTCGAGCAACACCATACTTACAATGATGATACATTTTATTCTAAAGAATATTTTCACGTATGTTTCATAGTGCTCGACTGCTGCGCTCATATTTAAATTTTACTGAAAACGAACTCCGGATTCGTAACTAAAGGAATCGTAAGCAATTGAACATGGCCGGTGAAGTGAGCATGATCTTAAGTTTACCGGCGAAATATGCGATATAATTTTAGGGAGATAAAATTTCAGAATTATAAAACATCATCTAGTAGATCTCTGTATTTCTTCAATGCATGCATTCTAAATATTGATGGATTCCATTGAAATAGAGGCGTTTACCTCCTCACTGATTATCTATATCCAGACTCTAGATGTTATCATACAACGGGACCCGATGACACATGTATATTGCCAAAGATCTAGTTATGTGTAGTATTTGTCAAAAGTGAAAAACAGCCTGAAAAAATGAATTTGTCGTTAGTATGGAACCCGGTTACATTATTGCATACTATATGAACACACATCTGCTAAAATTGAAGTTACTATTGACGCTGTAAAAATATCTCGTGCGATATGCGATATATCTCGCACGAGATAGTTATGTTGTTCCTATGACATAAAAAGTCGTGCGCACGACTCGTGAGTACGAGATAGTTACGTCGTGCGCACGACATAAAAAGTCGTTAAAGTTTCGAACAACTGACTCCTGGTGCGCACGACTTACTATCCCGTGCATAAACAAGAGAGACAGAGAGAGATGTGGCAGATATTTATAGGTTACCATGCTAGTCTTAAAAAATGACAGGATATTCATCGATACCCTGTGAAGTTTTCTTTTTTAATCCTAGCATGATAACCTATAATTCATAACATTTTATAGATCCACACGTATGAAATACAAGCTACATTCATAACGCTCATTTTAGATGTTCTTCATATAAACTTCATTAATACCATCATGTATTATACCTATCTCTTCATGACTTTCTTTCTTTCTTTTTTCTTTTGTTCCTTTTTTTTTTCTTTATTACTTCCTTTCTTTCTTTCTGTATGAATGTATGTCCACACGTACTGGTATGTACGTATGAATGTACATATGTACACACGTGTGATAATAGATCTACATATATGACACACAAAAAGTTTATACATCCACATGTATATGTGAAACACAAGCGACATAACGTTGATTTTGGATATTTTTATTATATATATACCATCATGCATTATACCTATCTCCTCATGTTTTCTTTTTTCTTTCTGTTTTTCTTTCTGATTGTACCTATGTTTGTGCGTATGTTTTGTACGCATATATCTATGTTATGTACTCACGTATGTATGTGCATATGCATGCATGTGTGCATGCATGTATGTATGCATATATGTATGTGTGTGTGTGTGTGTGTGTGTGCATCCAAACTTCCGGATATCATTGACGATTACATTAGTAATGATCTTATAAAGGAATGTTAACGTTCATTGACATTGTGTTTAAAACGAGTGTTTTTCAAAGACTCTGTCCAATGCTAACGGACGTAGACTTGTTAAACTCATAATATACGACGTACGGCGATGGCAGGGAAATTAAAAGCGTCTTCAGGCGTCAAGGTGCCAGCGTCGAGGAAGGCTTTGGCACGTAAAAGACCCTCTTTGCCCATGATGTGGATGCAGGAGGACTAATCACTGCAGTCTGCACGGCTCTGTTCCGCGATATATAGCAGGCATATTGCTTAACTCGCGTTCGCAGTGACGTTAAACCTCACCATACCAAACCAAACCAAATGATGAAAAGCATTGTATTAGCCTTTGCATATATATAGGATCCCTAACTGACAACAGATCAGTCTTAGAATTTAGTTTTTTTACAATCAAACATTCAACCAAATTTAATGAATATGTGTATGAATTCTTCTTAGCTGTCATAACTTTTTTTTGCTGATTCTGTCGTTTACAAGGCTTTGTTGACATCACGTTCGAAATATATTCCTGTGGTTTCATACTTCGCATAGTTTTTTTCTGTTGTTTGTAAGTTTTTTCTTCTTCACAATCGAAGCATTCATCATGAGTTGAAATTTCATCAAAACCTAGCACGGTCGGACTATTGAAATGATCCACTCTAATAATCCATAATCAAATCAATTTTACAAACAATTTCAATTATTTCCTTGCCGATTTTTGTGAAGGAGAGCGGTTTTCTAAATAGCTCTTTTTGCGGCGTGTTGATACTTAATATACCAATTATTAAAAACAAACATCGTTCAGTTTTAAAATTTAATCAAAGTACATGTTCTTAGTACATGGTTCACACTTTGTACAATAGATAATTGCCATCAATATTTCACTTGGCGCGCACCAAGTCAAGAACTCTACGCTTCATTACAGTTGAATTGAAGAGAACGACGAGTCCACTCGAACCAAAACTAATTCTTGCCAGAAAATGTCTTAGCGAGAAAAAAAAAAAAAGATGTTAATTTAATTCCGATAGTGATGAAATATACATGAACCACATCACGTCTATAATAAATTTACAAAGCTAATTTTATTCCTTCCCATTTTTAATTAATATGACGGAGTTGATGCATTCCGGAATTTCAATTTGTGTATATACATGTATGTCTCTGGTTTGAGAAGAAGAGGGATCTTTATCGTGTATTGGTTTCAGTTAACTGAGGGTTAAGAGAAGGCAAAAGTAGTGGCGGAATATTCTCCTTGTCAGATTTTTAGGTGGCGGCGGTTGCAATGCGTCAGATATATTCTGAAGATTGGTTTCCGATGGCCAGTGGCGGATCCAGAATTTTTGAAAAGGGGGGGGGGGGGGCAAACTGCTCGGTCAGGCTTGATGCCAAATCCGGATTTTAACATGTAAATATGTGGCGAAAAGGTGGGGGCCTCTAAATCCGCCACTGGATTGCCGCTTACAAGTACGTTCGAACAATTGTACTCCTTTGACCACTGCGCTGCATGAGTTTTTGTTCTTCAAATCCACCATTGTAAATCGTCGAACAATTATAAATCCCATTGTTATTCTAAATAAACATTTAATGAACATTACATTTAACAGATGTTCTTAATTCGTACTTAAGATTATATTAGCGTCGACCGTATTAGCTTGGATCGAAACTGTAAATTTTCAAACGAAAAAAGATCATGGGTACGAATGCCTTTCTTAACATTATCTCGCCAGGTTTCGAATGGATACAATTTTAAAGTATTTATTTATTTCATCAAAACTATTAAAAGATAAGTGATAAATTTATTTACCGTCTTGACAATCTGCCTCATTCATAAAACGGTATAGCAAATAATTTAGCTCTGGTTCCGATGTATTGCTGATAGAAACACGTATCACAGAGTACTCTTCCAACAATGTATTCGGTTTTGAAATCCGATTTTATGCCCAGACTCCCCAAACAATCCTAGCAAAAACATTGTTTTGTCTTGGTTTTTATTTTTTGGTATTCTTTCGTACCGTTGCTTTTCTAGCTCGGAGTCGGTAAAGGATGGACCAAAATGCAGATTATCAATTGAATTTTCCCGATGACATTTAAAATCCATAGTATACTGCTGGACACAACCCGAATAGTGAAATATCATGGAAAAATAAATTTTTAAATGATATGAATTTACTAATGATTACTTGATAACTAAATTATTGCCATGGGCTCATATAGATTATAGTTTGGGAAAATCTCAAAAGAGATGAGAATTTGTCCATTAACTACATACTGTAACCATGCACTGAGTCGGTTGGTACACTCTTTTCTCGCTTCGTTCGAGACCATATCTCGTAGTGCTTGAAAATCGTGTACCAACCTTTACATGGCATTACTACCCCCAGTTTATTAATGCCTTCACTGTCAAATGTGTTGACGCAAATAGCTGATCAGTCAGGCGTAAAACCAGTCATGTTTGGGTAACGTCGTATGGGCAGTTGATAGGTCAAGCGCGAAGCCAGACGTGTTCAGTAATCAAGTAACAATTAGCATGTAATTATATACACAGGGAGTGGAACTTTCGTTCGGAGTTCACAATTCTCAAATTCCTGTTTTCAGAATATACTATACTATAGAGATATATAGGAGAAATTCCTGACCAGCAAGCGTAATCAATCGTTCGGAATTCTGAAATTACACTGTATGTGTTTTGCATATCTGCTACGAAAACTTGCAGTCCAAGCTGTTTTATGTTAAAAATTGAAGCTTATCATCAGACGAATAGAAGATATACCGCATAATTTCAAAGGAATAGTATATGAGGACAAACGAGTAGGACAAAAAGAAACCAGACACCAGATCAGATTTTCTTCTCTTTGTAGAAGTCGAAATACTGGCGATGGAAACCAAATGATAATCTGCAATCGTGAAATGAACTTGTTTTATTGAATGTTTTGTTAATTACTTGACAATGTTATGAATATAAATTTAATAACATTTCCTTCATAAAATATAGTATATTTGATTTAGAAATAAGTTGTGCGGTATTACCTTTAGTTGAATTAACATGTCACGAAGTAAAAACAATGTTGAACAAAATTTATAGTATTTCTGGTCTAAGGTAAACAACTCTAGATTAATTATTCTCAAAGACGCATAAAATATTATCAATGAAAATTCAAAAACTTGATATGATGATCATTCATGTACTTGACTCTGCCACGTATGATAGTTTTTGTACAACATTTTAATATGCATTTCAGTCTCTTTCCTTCACGATTCTGCATTTTATAATTTCCTCCATAGATAAAGCTATGGTGCTCTTCGTGACTTAAAGTAAAGACAATAGGGATGAATCACCTGTAGTGACATAATCAAATCAATAAGATAATACATTACCATAAATTGTAAGTTTACAATATATAAACATTTAGAAAGACGAGTGCGAATAGCTTGTATTTCAAAGTAGGTAAGTCATTAGCTTCTATTTCAAACTAGGTAAGACATTTTACTTAAATTTATTCTTTTTCAGCACTATGGCTGCATACAGATATGCTGTAATCGGTGTCCTCATCGTAACCCATTCTGTCTTATCACATGATATGAATTGTACTTCCGTTACTATGACATGTCCTACTGCTAAACAGTGGACGGAGAGAGGGAAAAACTTTAGTTGTACTGGGAAGAAGCAATACATATGTTTGCTGGCATCAAATTGGGAATTAAGGGAAGGATGCATATTTAATTCTACGATACCAGCTGGACAAAGTATATTTGTTCCATTATATTTATTTCTAAATAAAATGCTCTTCATCACCAGCCATTTGTTATCTCAAAAATCTTATACAGACTTTCTTCAGACGTACATAATTCAAGTTTTAACTATTTTAATTGGATTTCACATACCTTAGTATTTAAAATGAGAATCAATAAAGGCCTAAATGAAATGTCATTTAAAAAGACATATTTCTAAAAAGGTAGAAATAAGTACAAACTAATTCAAAAATGCTTTAGTAGTTTGCTTCATTGTTTGTTACGAATTTCAATGCAGTGTTCACGAAATGAATTATCGTTTGATTTTGTGCTAAGTGTCTTACGTCAATATAGAATGATAAAAATGATGAAAATAATATGAGCTTCTTTTCCAAATTTTAAAACTTAATTAAAGTACTTTGCTAAACATATACCGATAAACCATTCCATATGAAAAGTTTCATATGCATAGGGTTTCACCTCTCACATAAAGATTGCTCGGGATAAAATTTGTTACCATGATTTTTTATCTAATGACATTGTTGATTGGCTTTGATTTACTTTATGGAACATTGAAAAATAAGGCTTTAATTCTACCAATATATTTCTCGAGATCAAAGCTTTCATTTGCTAAAATGATTCTTCATATCGTGATTTTGAACTTGGAATTTGAGGTGCTTTAAAAATAATAAAGATAAATCAGCCAATAAATTTATAATGCAAGTACATGCATCCACACATAACTATCTACTTATAAACATAATTGTATGTAAATGATGAAATTATTATCACAAATTGTTTTAATTTCAGAATATATGCGTTATACAAAGACTTGTCATACTGAAAATAACTGCAGTAAGCTTTGTGTCTTCTGAAAACTCTTGTATATATTTTCATTGTATTGTGTTTCACTACAGTTGGGTGTCCCAACACTAATCACTGTGATGATCTGACAGGGCAGCCATTGATAGTGACACGAAAGAATTACCTACCATGTCCTCCAGAACATAATGGATGCCCTCCACGCAATCATTCTGGATATTCTATTCTACAAATTTACAAATGTGAGAAATTGACTTTCGTGGATGTATAATACATATCAGAATTCATAAACTGAATTTCTAGATTGCTATATTTGATTGCACAATTTAATAGCAAGTGGTAGGGCAAGGCCAAGTAGCTTGTAATATCTAAATTTATTAATTAATTTTGGCTTTTACTATGTTTTCATTTTATTTATTCATTCTTAGTTATTTTATTTATCTATTTATTTATTTCATTTCATTTCATTTATTTATTAATTCATTATTATTATTACTATTATTGTTGTTGTTACTATTATTATTATTATTATTATCAAAGGATAGGGGGGTGAATGACTTCTTAAATGAAATTGAAATATTTCGTGAAAAAGGTGAGGTTAACGTTCACGTGAAAACATACCTCATAAGACATATACACATATTCAACTTAATAAGATAGGGATATTCAACCTTATATAAATTATTTCATACACTAAATGTTTGTTATACGATCATTGCATATATATAATTTCGTTTTAATCATTTTACGTGCCAATATAAGAACAGCAACTCTTACGTTTAAATCTCGCTGTACCATTGTACATTCTGGGAAAGATTTCCTATGTTTATTAGTTGAAATTCATATTATAATTTTTTTTTCTTTAAAGAAGCAGTAAAGTCGCAATAATGTGTAAAAATAATCGTAATTATTTACTTTTAATTGCACTACAATCAAATATTTTTGTAATGTGTTATATGTTCTAGTATATTATTTATATTCATGTATTGTATAGCTCCATGGTGACTTCTGCCACATAACTGAGCCAGTAACTCCTCTTTTTACTTTCTAGTAAATAAATGGTGTAAATTAAGATTAGAGGGCTCCACTGTATTAAATAATTTCATTAAAGTTTATATATAAATATTTGTATAAAGAATTTAAAAGATTTGGCGTTCTACAAAAAAAAAAAAAAAAAAAAAAAAAAAAACCAAACAAACAAAAACAAAAACAAAAAACACCGCATTTTACAAATAATGTTATGTTTCCTTGTAATTTGAATTCGGTTGAGATATAATTTCATTCACATATAGATGTTTTACTTTTCTTTTGCTCTGAATGAAAGAGCATAAAAATTTTTCAATTGGATGAAATTTTAAAAGATATAAGCCTATAGGAGGAAGATAAAACATGGTTCACAAACAAAATGTGACAGATGACAAAACGCAGTATTTTCAAGAGATATGTGGTATATTAATCTACTTTCTTTATTTCAGATCCAGCTTGCCAGGGAAGATACATATCCGGAGAAAGGTAACCTCGTGAAGAAAATGGCAATAAGATGAATTTAAGAAGTGAATAGTGAATAGACATTCTCTCTCAACCCTCCCCCCCCCCAAACAAAAAAACCAAAAACAAAACAAAACAAAAAAGAAAAAAGAAACAAAACAAAATAATAACAATAATAAACCACTTTTTGGCAGTAAATTAAAATTATTAAGATTTATTTATAATTTAGTTTGTGATAAAGTGAATGGTGGCTTATGTTTATTTATAAATGATTTTGATGAGAATATGAATTGTTTAAGTTAATACTACACTATATCGATTCTGGTTGTCGGTTAGCAAACGTTTTTATGCATCTATCTTTTAATAATGTAATGAAGGATTTGAAACTTTGAATTTTTTTCCCTTCAATTTACGAACTACTCAACCTTTATTTTCTCTCAAACGATGTATGTGTAAAACTTAGCCTGGTATAGAATGCGTATATAAAAAAACTAAAACTATATATAAAACATATATACCTTTGTATTTTGTGCACCAGATGCGCATTTCGACAAATTATGTCTCTTCAGTGATGCTAAATGGCCGAATGATTGGAATTCTCATTATAACCACTAGGCCGGTGTCACTACTGGTGGACCGATAGTTCCCGAGGGCATCATAAGTATAGTTTTCAGTGTTTTTGTACTGCCATGAAATATTTACTTCAAATTCTCAGTCATCAAATTAAGTAAATCATTCTAAAACTAAGGAGTATCTCCCTCATGCATAGCTCTGTCCTTAGATAGATTTTTGGTTCACTTTTCGGTCATTTTGGTTTCAACACTGCTCTTCAAATATTGATATATTTTGAGAATTGGAATCATTTGGCCACGAGCATCACTAAAGAGATATTAGTTGTCGAAAAGCGCATATGGTTCACTGAATTAAAAAGGTATACATAAATTATATTTATTATAACCACTAGGCCGGTGTCACTGCTGGTGGACTGGTAGTATCCGAGGGCATCATAAGTCCTTTTCAGTGCTTTTGTACTGACATGAAATATATACTTCTAATTTTCAGTCATTAAATTAAGCAAGTCACTTTAAACCTAAGGAGTATCTCCCTAATGCATAGCTCTGTCCTTAGATAGATTCTTTGGTTCACATTTCGGTCATTTTGGTTTCAACACTGCTCTTTAAATATTAATATATTTTGAGAATTCCAATCATTTGGCCACGAACATCAGCGCATATATATATATATATATATATATATATATATATATATATATATATATATATATATATATATATATATATATATATATATATATATATATATATATATATATGAACTGATAATTTTCTTCAGCTCTTCGCTTTCAGTTGACTATGTTTAAAAATATATGCTGTTTGACTAGAAAATTTGATAAGGAACTTTAGTTATGTGTATTGTGGTTGTCAATTTCTTGCGCATGATAGTTTATTGAAGTTGTCAGTGCTTGTTAAGTAATGAGAATTGGTTTGTTGACATACTTATCATTGTTGTTGTAGTTGTTGCTGCTGCTGTTGATATTATTATTATTATTATTATTATTATTACTATTTTTTAAAATTTTAAATATTATTATTATTATTATTATTATTATTATTATTATTATTATTATTATTATTATTATTATTATTATTATTATCCTATAGTTCTTTCTTTGCTGACGAAGTTACTACTCCTGCCAGAATAAATCTACCACTCGGAGTTCCTAGATATGAAAACTGGAAAATAATGATCATCTGCATAGCGATTGGAATACTTTTGATAATAATTAACTGTGTGTATCTATGGATAAAATATGAAGGTTACTATTTCTGGGATAAGTATACAACTTTTGATAAGCATACTGCAACCTTGAAGACATTAACATTAATGGTTTAATTCATCTGCGTATGCTGTTCATGCAATAAGTATGTGCAATAAGATAGTAAAATGTCAACAAGTTCTTTATTTTTTTTTCTCCGTCATGAATTTTTGAAAATTAAAATAACGATAGTCACTTCGACAATGAAAATTAAGTCAATTGCTGAGTTGAATTTACTTTTAATTACTTTTAATCATTTTTAAAGATTTCCCCCCAAAAAAGGGGTAAGTACACCAAGGAAAACAACGGTTGTCATAATAAAAGAAATAAATAAATGGATAAATAAAATAACATTGTAAATCATTATATTTCACGAATTTTATATTTGAAATATTGTAGAAACGATATTATTTTTACATGAATTCCCATGCTAACTTTCATTTCTGTAAGTTATCCTCCCTTAATTTACATCAATAGAAAAACACGTGACAGTATGGCTTGCTATGATCTACTAAATAAGTATACAATGGTTTTTGTCAGAAGTAACAGAACATCCCTGACTTAAAATTATACAGAAAAATTTAAAGATATTTTAAGGGCAAACGTTTAGTCTATTAAAAACTATATCAATTATGGGTAAACCTAATTCAATAATGAAATTTCTACTCTTGAATTCTCTACGTATACACAATAAAATGAGTTAACTAAAAGCAAATTGTTGTCTCAAATACGCTGGAATTTCTTTAGAGAGTCTAAAATACGTCTGTACCTCTAATAGCTTTGGAGTTTTTAAATAAAAGATACAATGCTTTCAGATTTTGGACTTAACTAATGCACAATACCTGTGACCAATTTAACAGCACAATATATAGCCAAATAGTGGAGAATCCTATGGGAACCAATTGCTCCCTATTGTGACAGACCTGTTTTCGATTTGTTATGTGAAATGATATATGATTCAATTTGAAAAAATCTTAACGTCTTTGCTTGTTGGTAAGTTTAACTACACATCTAGATGAAATACGTACCGTCAATGACCCTGAGTGTGAAAAATACATTATAGACATCTATCGTCCGGATTTTAAACTCAATAAAGCCTACAAATCTAATTAAGAATCGCATTCTTGGACCTTATTATTAAGATTTATGATAAAAACTATAGATTTCGGATTTTCTGTTACTATTTTTATGGTTAGATGACGATGTTCCTAGACTCTCATCATATGACATTTACATCCAAATTAATTCGATTTGCTAGAGCCTGTACTGACGTTTCTGTTTTTCAGAACAAAAATAGACAAATTATTTCTGAACTATTAATTTACTTCTAAGCTATTAAATTTACAAAAGTCGGAAAATTCTTATTAGGAGCTTTAAATCAAACTTCGGGAATATTATTTTTCAAAATTATGTGCCCAATGGAATCGAACACGGGACAAATAAACATAACCATAACAGAAGTTAAAACAAAAATTAAAGTATGAGATTTGCGCTTTGTATTCAAACGTTCAGGAGAAGTTTCATCCCTTTTCAGGGAAAAGTGTGTATGATCTCTGTATTTATATTTTCCATATTCTTTTATATTTCTTTATTATATATTTTTTTCTTTTCGACAGAAAGCTATACCGTTTTCATATTTGTCTCTTGCGTTTACTCAATATTCTCCTGATTTCTATATACATTTGTTCCATTTTACTGAAAAGAATAAAAGGTTTATGCACAATTTATGTCTAGTAAACGCAAAGCATTAATATTTTATTTGTTTGGACCAGTAGCAGACCCACCAGAAGATCAGCAGATTCTCCTAATAGCACGACACAGTCTGCGTTTATCATCTGATTTGACAATTGAACCGATAACCAGAGACTTTGATTTAGGGTCAGATCAGCAGATAGGTAAAGAGGTCTTATTTGTACATAATTCTCTTGCGTTTGTTGCCAAGGGATCATAGCGATACAATTATGCTCTTTCCTTTCTTTATCTGTCTATCTATTTTGCATCCAACACACTTTGTCGATCATATAAAACACCTTCCTAAATAGGGTAATTAGCTGCGATTTTATCAGGTCTAAATACATATTGATAAAAGTACCATTGTAGCCGTCATTACTGAGAAATATTAATAATAAAATAAAATAAAAAGGCTATTAATAGTATCATGCTTATAAAATACATATTTCAAATAGTTTCATTGCCTCAGTGCTAACCGAAAATATAAACTTCAAATTTACTGTAACATTTATATATTCTAAAATCTATGAGTACCTCCCTTATGCAACGCGCTGTCCGTACCTAGGGTCTTTGGCTCTTATCTTCAGATCATTTTATAATGAGTTTCTGATCAGAATAATTATCTTTGGATTTCCCGATTGGTCATTGAACAACATCAAGGATACATGAATTATCGAAATATTTATTTTTGTTTGGTTGTAGGTCATAACTATGACCTACATGAATGAATAAAATTCTTTGATTTGATGATCATAACAGATATTTGTCAGCTATTTTACTAATTTCAGAAGAATCATAAATGTAATATAGAGAAGGAGATTTCGATATTGAACTGCATCTAACCTTTAAATATTTTTCTCCATTCTATTTTTCGAATTCAGTTTCAGAACACAAGGATTTAGGATATCTGCAATCTTACCGTAGAAATTCTTCTTCTAGTGACAGCGAAGAAAGTGAGAGCCCAATGCTAGAACGGTCATCTAATTCAATTTGCGAACAACCCAGTGGGCATATTTACATATCATCATCACAAGAAGGACCACCTAATCCATGCCAAGAACTTTCATATACAGATCCTGTAAGTTCATCTAAATCATTGATATATGAATAAGAACCAAAATACTGCGTATACTACTGCAGATAATTTTAATTTTGGGGTGACTAATAACAATAAATATCTTCCCAAACATTTGAAATTGACAGAGATAAATTAGATTTCACACACAGGACATGTACATAAAAAAGGAAACAACCAACCGTTATTACTCGTATTTCGAAGTTCTCACAGAAACGGTATCGATCAAATTCAGAAAACTTATACTCCATACTGTCCTCGGGTACTGTAAGGCAGCACTTTTCGTTGTTTTTTTTTTCTAAAGGTGCGTTGTGTATGCGACAAAGTAGAAAAGTACGTGAAACGCTTTTTATACAGTTTAATGAAATCTCTACAGCAGAAATACAGTGGTGGCTTCGTGTGAAGGGGTAGACTCGACATTTACGATAATCGAAATCTAGTCTAAGTCTGGAATAATACTTTTCCAAAATGTACTGTCGCCGTACATCTATTACTCCTGTCGTATTCTACGAAGCCATCTGGCCCATCCAATATTCAAATATTACGAATAATCGACATATAATACATCTGGAAAGAGTTCATTACAATCAAGCATAACATAACAGAGTCCATTGACCACGAGATAGTAATACTTCACATCATAGTTAAAAAATAGTATCATTCAGTCACACTGACTATTGCAGGTACACATCTTCTCTGTAGAACAATTGGTGGTGCTCCTTCGTCACTTCCTTACAATACCATGGTGAAAGTAGTTTTCTCATGGAGTATACTTTAACAGATACCACCAAGTTGTTTCACTTCCTCATTGAGAATATGTATTGGTGTTAGAGGGAAATGCATTCCATAGCATTGTTGGCTTCCAAATAAGCATCAGTTGTGCCCCATACCTCGCTGATATTTTTGTTTGCTCGTACGAAATTGAATTCGTTCAGTATTTGTTGAAAAAATGAGAAATATTCCGCTCGACGTTTACCCAGATGGATAGATGGTTTACTATTAATTTTTTATCCAACTTTTGCGGGTTACTTTTCCATAACCTATCCAAATGAAATGGGATATATGAAACCACAAAAAGTTTTCGCTTATGATAATATACCCTTCGGCGTTTGGAATACCGAGTTCTATTTATCCCTCATTTTTTATTTCTTTTAATTTTCTTAATGAAAAATGTTAATCCCACAAATTGTTTTTACAGATGTTTGCAAAAGGCACCACACAGGAAAATGATAAGAATATGGAGGAATTACAAAGAAGGTGATAATATTTCTTGAGTTTTATTCAGTTTAGTTTCATTTCAACACATGATTATAAATAAGTACATAAAAACAAATACCAATTAAGTGTACTTTCAATAAAGAACATCATACATTAGGATTCAAATTTCATAGTCATGTTATATAATATTACAGTTCAATGAGTACTTCAGAAATAAGATCTATGTGATAAAAATCACATTTACTGATTTATTTTGAGATATATATCACTGCAATTTATACACATAATACAACAAATTTGAAGAATGAGCCATATGCAGATAAGTTATATCTATTTTTTTTTTTTTATTTGTTACAGTCCCATAAAGAAAATTCACTTCAGAAGTATCTATGAGACTAATTTTTGGATTTTCATTTTCAGACTTGATGCGTCTGTCAAGGAAAATAATTATCTGAAAAATAAGATCAAATACCTGGAAAAAAAAATAAGCGGTCTGTCGGTGGACTTAAATGCGGACATACATGTAGAGGGCAGTCAGGAAAGCGACTTGTCCACACGTCTGCACATGGTATCGATTCATATAGATGTCAAACTTAGTAATACTTTGAATATGCCATTTTCTGCAAAAACTTGAATCGTCTAATGAAAAGAATAGATGAAAAGAACACTACACCAGCCTAAAATATTGCTAACCGGAAGTACCTGTTCATCCTGTTAATATTGGACCTCCACGAGGCTCTGTACTAATATAGCATCTAGTGTTTTTCTTTATTTTCCTTACAAGAATTACTGTCTTTAGATTGGGTCGCAAATGCAGGATGTCAGGTTATGCAAATTTTAAGGGTTACTGTCTTTAAATTTCTAAAATTCATTTAAATCTACCAAAACTCTTAAGTACTGAGACTCAATAAACAACTTAAAAATGTATTTGTTGAACCCACGATGGTTTATGTTCTGAAATTTTGAATTGTCTCAAATAAGGTTCCAATTCTAACAGAAATATGAATTTCTTATTTTCAGTGAAATTCTGAATGATGTTTGTTTAAATGGAGGTAAGTCTGTGCTACCATCTAGGTCTCAGCTGAAATAGGACTTATGCCTTTCATATGTACAATATAATTTGAGAATTCTGCAATCTGAAATAATAAAGGAAAAATGAACATTTGCTATAACGGCCAAAACACTGATAAGTTCTTAAACATAGTAAGTTTTTTTTTTTTTTTGTTTTTTAAGCCTGTTGAATCTGCTATACTTATTCATTTTTAACTTTTGAATTGTCTGCAAAACGGGTTACATTTCTAATACAAAAATTTGTTATTTGTCAGTGCAATTTCGAGTGACTGTAGTCTTTACTCGAGATTTTAGTTGTTATTGGAGATAACCGGATTTCTGTGTCCACCGGAATAAGTGTGCCAATCCCAAAGTTCTCGTATCTATTTCTATAGTAAAATATATTCTAAAAAAATTGAAATTTTTGAACTCCGAACTAAGTTTATAATATACAACGTTTTCTCACATAAATATTTCAACACCGTATGTCTGGATTAACACGCTTCATATTAACCGCTGATTATGTAAACAGTTAAGGTATTAATGACTCTTGAAACATAATCATCTTTCCCTGTTCTAGACATGCACTGTCATTATATTTTAAGGTTGATTCATTTGTTTTGATATCTTTTTTGAAATATGAGAAAATAACGAATGTTGTGAAGGTGACGGGGGAAAACTGACAAAGTTGCGACTAAAAATGACTTTTAAATCTTATATGACACGTTTATAGACTTGTGTAAAAGCTCAATCATTCTGCTTTTAAACAAACGTTAACACAATGGATGGAGTTAATTAATGATAAAGTACTCAATGCCGTAATTTGCTTACCATTTTTACAGGCACAGTGTATTTGCCGAGAAAATTACGCAATGCTGAGCTACTGCATCAGAAAATTGTTGTTTCAAGAAAACGAAACCACTGTGAAAACATAACGTCATTAGTGCTTTATTTCTTTACACAAAACATTTTGTTGACTATAAATGTGCAATGTAATGACGATTGAAAAAAGGTGAAAAATAGGGAAACCACACCAAGTATCGTTTGTTACGTTTTTTTTTGTTTTTGTTATGTCGTTCCCTGTCTCTGACTATTATCAAGGTAAATGTGATTGATGATTTGTGTCATACAGCGTCTTCTTTTTTATATGACACAGAATCTACAACTAGATATATTAAACATATGTATTACCATAAGCATTTTACTGCTATGCTGGATCTGGATAACATTTCAAACAATTATTGTACATGACACAAAGTGTGTCTTCACCTTGAGCCATGGCCATATCTTCCCGACCAATGTTACAGTGCACACATAGCAAAAATTTTGTCTGGGCTATTACGTCTTATCCCCTTATCGGATCTGAATCATATTTCACACAATTGTTGTTCATGACCAAAGGATACGTCATAACCTGATCCAAGCTCATATCTTCAAGGTCAAGGTCACAGTGCATAGATAGCAAAAATCCTTATTATCCAGGATAATAAATCAACAATTCTTGTCCATGACCAAGGTTGTATCATGACCTAGATCATATCTACCAAGTCAAAATCCAAAACCTTGTTCGGGCGATAACTTCTTACTGCCAAGATGGATTTGGATAATATATCACACCATTCTTGTTCATGTCCTAAAAATGGGTCATGACCTTGTCAAAATCCATGCCCGGGCCATAACTCCTCACCGCTATGTTGAATCTAGATAACGTTTCACACAATTGTTGATCATGTCAAGGGTGTGACATGACCTCCACCGAATGTCATATCTTCGAGGTCAAAGTCAGAGTGAACTGATAGCCATGCCGTTACCTCTTTCTTTCATGTTGGATTTAGTTAATATTTCAGACAATTGTTGTTCATGACCCAAGGGTGTGGCATGACTTTGACTCAAGATTATATCTTCAAAGTCAAGGTCAGAGTGCCGGCATTTTTCTAAATCACTGTATGGTCATAGCTCCTTACTGACATGTAGGGTGTGGATAATATTTCACATCATTTTTTTCCATGATCCAAAGGTGTGTATCACATTTTAGGGAGCGTGTTGTCTGTCCATGAAAATTGTCCGGGTCATAACTTCTTCGTTTTAATTAAGAGGGAGATCAAATTTTACACAACTGTTGTCCAGAACCTAAGAATATTTCATTACCTTGAACCAATACGATATATATAATGTCAATGTCACAGTGCACACGTAGTCAGAATTATTGTCTGGACCATAACTTCTTCCTGTTATGTTGCTGGAAGACTAAATATTACACAATTGATGTCCATGACCACAAGGATGAGTAATCACTATGAACCAAAACCATATCTACAAGTTAAAGGTCAAAGTGTTTACAAACCAGATTGTTTTCTTTGATTATACCTCGATGTGCGACATCCATTACACTTAATTTGCAATGAGAAACAAAAGAAATATTCTATATATTAAAAATTGTATAATAATGTCATTCGTTTTGTACAAGTATGATTCAAATAACTTCTATTTTTTTGTTCTCGTTTTGAAATTGGCTGACCAGACACGTCATATTGAAAATCCGAATCTTTTCCTCTTTCCTTTATTTTGTAAGATATTTGTGACATCTAATTATAGTGCATCATACATGCATATATAGCTTACTGTGTATTACTGTTATATGCCTACGATTGCATTGTATTCATCTCATATTTCTGCTCATTTTTCAAGATTGCCAAAATCACTGTTTTTCTTTTCAAAGTGTTCAGTATTTGATAATAAGATATTCTTATTCTTTTTAGGTGACTTCGGAGATACCCATCCGTTTTGAATTATAGATACTTTTTAAAGAAATGGTAGGCATAAATTGGGTACAGTGACAACAAAACACTTTTCAACCCCCAAAAAAAAGAAAAAACATACAAAACAATAACCAAAAAAAAAAAAAAAAAAAAAAAAAAACCCGCAAAACTCGGAAATCGCGCTTTGGACTGGTCTGTTCTATAGGTATTAGAAAATGCATAGGCAAATACAAATATTTTACTAAACAGGATTTAATAAAGATGTGTACCATTCTATAATAACTCATCGTTCCACTTTCGTATTCCTATATTGTTTCAAAGTCACATATGTTCGTCGTTTTTATCATTCTTGTCTAGATATATCGGGTTGTGTACATATACCTCCTCAATAGTAATCGTTTTCAACCCTAAATGTTGTCCAAATTTGCTTTACTTAAAACCATAGCTTCTGTGACATTACCATTCATAGAGTTAATGTTTCAATAGTACTAGATCCTGTTACTGAACTTAACCAGATTATTCGCTAAGCAAAGTAGTTGTTCGCTGTTCACATATTTTTGAACTGCAATTATATTGATAATTTATATAAAAGTTCGGTGGCAAAACTGAAATGGTTTTAGTTTCTGTGAAATACTGCAATGAAAGACAATGTGTGTATCCATTGCTAAAACATACAATTGGCAACAGTTTAATTGGAGGAAAACTTTATAATAGATGGAAATTAAAGCTTTTTCATCTTTGTTAAAGACAAAGTCGAGATAAGAATATATCTTTGTCTTTCATACTTATACTATATGTTAGAAAACTTACTGTCGTAGAAAATGTGGATTTATTACCAATTTGCTTTCTCAAACTTATTTTAGGGGGAGGAGGCTGGCTGCTTGTTGGAAAAGTATTTTATTTCATTTTATTTCATTATTGTTATTATTATAACTTCTTTACTGAGGTTGCATTCGACCTTTTCGAATAAATTATCAAGTATATATTTCGTAATATCTACTATACTCAAACAGTTGATTTTATATAAAATGTATATGTATCCTTTGTTTTCACTGGATTTCTTTGTCTCAGATACACATTTGTTGAATTTTGATAGATGAGCATTTATAGAGTGATTTTTAAATAAATTAATTAATAATACCAAATGAGTGTTACTGTTACATCTATTTTAATCATTGTTGATATCATATATAGATATATTTTTCTGCCTTTCAAAGAGGGTTCTGTGTCAGTATTATACTGTTACCTACCTGAGTGGTTCAAATTTGGCCAGCATATTCTGAATGGAAGAGGGAGTGACTGGCAAAAGTTCCTTGTAGTATAAAAATAATAGATTGTTCATTCATTACGCGCGTGCTTAGCTAAACAGGAAACACTCTTCCCGGACTAACCCATTATGTACATGTGTACATGGATTGATTAATGCATCACCTGCCAGTCTTTTGTTATCGATATATATATATATATATATATATATATATATATATATATATATATATATATATATATATATATATATATATATATATATATATATATATATATATATATATATATATATATATATGAAATTAAAGTTCATCGTCTCTGAATTTAATACATCAAGATATCTCAGGAAATGAGAGGCTTATTGGTGGGATAACACGCCATATATACCTTGGCATAAATGAAACAAAATTGGTCAAGCTGCGAAAACCGTACGATTCATTTATATACGGTGTTATATACGTAAGAGTTTGAGGAAAACTTGTAGAGAGACCTAATAAAAATTGGCAGGAAACTTTATATTTCATTGACTGGATGGCCTAAATTACTAATTTCAACGGTGATTATAATCCTAAACTTCGTCAAAGTCAGTCCCTGTGTACCATGATGAAAAATACAGCAATGTATTCTCCTAAAGTTTAAGACCCCATTCCCAAACAAAAAGTGCAAAAATTACAATAATCACGTCTATTAGAGTTATATATATATATATATATATATATATATATATATATATATATATATATATATATATATATATATATATATATATATATATATATATATATATATATATATATATATATATATATATATATATATATATATATATATATATATATATATATATATATTTGTATCTTTTATTTCAAACATTTCTCTTATTTAACGGGGATCGGGGTTTTACTGTCATAGTATTCTTCTGAGTCTAAGTCAGATCTCACCACGTTCTGGCGTAATGAACCCTTGGGAAAGAGGGATATATATATTGAGAGAGTGAGTGTGTCTGTAAAATCACCAAGTGTGTGTTGTACTACGTTATTATTTACGTATTGATAGTTGTTTCTAGGAATGAAGTGTCATTGTAACCTCAAAAATGTGATCTAAGGAGATCTTAAAATGTAGACACCTCACTTAATTGTTATCAATACAATCGAGTATTGTTTGCTGTTGTCTTTTTTTTTTGTGCATGTCCTTGGTGATTTGTGTCATACAGCTTTGTCAGATGTCTTCTGGTTTTTCCTCAGTAATTCATTAATATTTCGTAACTGACTCAAAATCAAGTTGTAATACAAGTTTTGTACAGCAATGACAGGAACAAGAGTAGAAGTGGCTGTTTGAGTAGTGGTAGTAAGATTCGCATTATTTGTTGAATTAGTTCGTAGTAATAGTGAAAGCAAAGCAGTTAAGTAGCGGTAGAATAGAAATGGGAACAATAGGAAGAGAGGGATGACGAGGAGTAGAAATAGTGTAGTATTAGTAGAAGTACTACTAGCAATAGCAATAATAGAATGTTTCTTTCTGGTTTTTTTTTTGGGGGGGGGGGTGGGGGGAGGGAGGGGGCGGAATATTAATGAGAAAAGCAGTTGTAGTCGTATTAGAAGTGGCAGTAATAGATGTATAAAGATTGCACTAGTACTAGTAGTTCTTGTTTTAGTCGTAGCAGGAGAGTTATGGTTAGTGGAGTCATGGTAGTTGTTATTGAAGTGGTGGTAGAAGAAATACGAGTAATTAAAGCTTTGTCCATCACTTCCTTAGTTTTATCAAGTTCCCGCTACGGTAGATTTCAATACACGCCGGTGCAATTCTACTCAGATCGACGTTTGTAACGGTATCAAAAGTAGATGTACTAGATGCTTTGCAATAGCAGTAGTAGTAGTAGTAGTAGTAGTAGTAGTAGTAGTAGTAGTAGTAGTAGTAGTAATTGACTAGAAGTAGTAGCAGGAGTTGAAGCATGGGTAGTAGCAACGCCTATAATGGTAGAACACGTTGAAAAGAAGCGGTAGCAGTATAAAGTAGTAATAATAGTGGATGTTGTAGTAAAACAGTAAGAGGAGGAGTAATTGTAGAAGGTCTAGTAGGAGAGACAGGGTTTCTTGTATCATTATTATAAGTAGTAGTAGTAGTAGAAGTAGTAGTTGTTGTTGTTGTTTAATTCTAGTAAAGGCAGGAGTAGTGTTGGTAATAGTAGTAGTTTTAGAAGCAATCTTGATGTAGAATAAGAAGTAGGAAGAATGTTAGTTACAGTAGTAGTGGTAGTAAACGTAGCAGAAGTAGCAGTAGCAGTGATAATAGAAGTATTGAGGTAGTGGTGGCAGTAATAGAACTAGCAGTTTAGTTGTAGCAATAGAAATACGACAGTAGGAGGTGAGGAGCGAGTAGTATGGGTAGTACTAGTAATGGTGTAACAGTAGAAGTAGGAGTAGTAGTAGAAGAACTAGCAGTAGATTTGAAGTAAAGTAAGAACAGTAGCAGTAGAGGAAGGAGGAGAGGAAAGAGGACTATTGGTAATACTAGAAGTAATAGTGTAGTAGTAGTAGTATTTAAGTTAGCATTAGGTGGAATATAGGTAAAATTAGTGGAAGAAGTAGTAAAAATTTACACATTTGTCGATAGCTAACAAAGAATTATCAACGCGTGAATGAATACAGCATATGGTAATCAAAGCCGGTGTACGTGTCCGTATTCCCTTAATTAGTTTGTATACATATCTATTTATTGTTTGAAGGTACTTTCGATGGGTCAATAGACGGAATGATCCTACCCATGCTCATCTATGGCGAGAAAACTGCCACCCGAAATTCCGATCCCCCTCCGAATTCCACATAACTCATTCCAAAAACCACTGGGCAACAAAGGAAACAATGATTCAGTATATTGAAAAAAGTATATGCCCGTATGTGTCGAATAAAATTTAGGAATTTTATCTCCCGCTTGGTAAAACTACTCTTGTCATTTTCGAATGTTTTCCTTAATTAGTTACAGATAATTTTACAAGCCGTGGATTTGAGCGGAAACAAGTGCAGTTAGATATAGATAAACTGACTCACAGAGAAGCGGGTATAGCTTGTCGTCAGTCCAGTTGTTTGACGAGAGTCGTTTTTATTTTATTTTATAGTTAAGAAATACGGGGGGGGTTCTTTTTTGAAATCGCAAATTTTTTTTTCGCAAAAATAAATATAGGCTTTTCTGATATTGAATTTTTGTGAATGTCTGACACATACATTGGCATTAGTACATGCTTCTAAATATAAGTGGTATAATATTGAAAAAAAAAAGTTTTAAATGGTGGGGGGGGGGGGGGATCTATAAATGTGTAGAACTAATATCACTCTTATACATTTGTATTTTACACTCTTTCATTCTTTTTCATGTCTCCCAAATTTTCCGTCTCCTCTCTGTCTGTTTCTTTTTCCCTCTCTCTCCTTGTTTGCTGTTCGAAACATATATAAACCAATTCTTTTAATGCCACAATAGGATTGTAATGTTAGAGAATGTTCTATATTTGGGAAATCGGATAAAAATAATAGTCTTATTCCAAAAGAACAATTGAAAACTAATTTCGGATTCATTTAAAAGATTTAGAAACGTGGAATAAATAGATTTCATGATAAAAGAGAAGACACAGGACATCTGACCAATATGTGTGATACAAATAGCCATAGACATGCACATAAAATACGATAATAGTCAAATAAATATAGAAAATATTACAAAAATATTTAACTGTATATGAGGTAAAAAAAATAGTTACCTTCCTTTGCCTTGTAAAATATATAAATAAAGTGTAATCCACATTAAATGACCGTCCTAAGTCGGTATCGTAATTGCACTACAATCAAATATTTTTGTAATGTATTAAATGTTCTATTATATTATTTATATTCATGTATTGTGCTCCATGGTGACTTCTGCCACATAATTGAGCCGGTAACTCCTCTTTTTTCTTCCACATTATGTATTTGATTGCATAGAACCCGTGCAGAAGATATAATGGTGGTAATTGTTAAGCGACGGTACAAGTTGACCAGTACATGGGCGAGTATCAAATGCCTTAATTGCATGCTATTGAGTACCAGAAAGAGCAACAGTTACCAGATTAAAATCGCGTTATGTGACACCCGATGAGGGTTTTTTAGTTTTTGGTTTTACGTAACACAGTATTTCCTTCTCGCGGCAAGAGTTATTCACCTAACCAATGAATTTTAATGGATGATCTAAAGAGATATGTCCTCAGTATGTTATTTGTCAATGCTCTGTTCAATCTTTTTTATTATTTTTCATTTTTGGACTGATATTTAATGTGATATTATATATTAAAATGCCATCTACGTGACATCAGCGAAATACAAATAAAGGTGAAAGACGGCTGAAGTGCATGAAGAAGGCTATTGAAATAACAGGGTCCCTGAGCTGGTTCTCATTACAATGAGTGTCACATAGACACAATTAACAATTCGGAACTCACAGCACTGGTGTACTAAGGGCGGGAGTCGATACGGAACACCTCGATCTCGAGCCAAGCACTTAATCCACTAGCTCACACCGGTTTAACACATAAAGAGATAAAGAACTCATTAGGGTGAAGAGTTGTTGAAGTTAGCTAATCGATTTAACACAATTATTGTTTCACTCGAGTGATGGTATCAACTTCTTTTTATCATTATCCGTTTCGAAACATGAGGTCATCGGGTCCAATGTTGTTTGGAATTCATCATGCTGACATGTCTTCTCATGTGTTTCAGGACGCAGTTCCAGGAATGGAAGGGCATAAAAGGGGGTGGGGGTATCATCGTTTTGTTACATTAGAAGGGTAAAGAGGGGAGTCACACTTAAAAAAAAGATATAGTTACGTAGATTTTTTCCTTGAATTTTGATTTAAACCACAAACCCACATCCCCGTCCTCCCTACTGGGTTTCACAATAATATCAACATTATATTTTATACGATGGCAGACATGACACATTGTGACTTGAGATTTTCCCCACCTCAACTCCCTCGGACAAATTAACGTGATAAGTGTTCAAGGGCAAGTGGAAAGCATACATTTTCTTGTCTCTGGAAAATTTGCAACTCCGATATTCTGTATCAATATTATACACTGAATGTACGAGTGGTTTGTTCCTTATAGTCGACAATTTAAGTATGAATCTCATCCACACAATGGAAATTAACAGATATCTATTATCTTTGTTGACCGGGACACGGTTGTATCAATATCTGATAATTCATTAAACCTCCATTAAATACAAAATATTTAATGTGTCATTAAAATATGTTGTATCAATGACTGGTTCATTACATTAATGCTACATTAAAGCTTTGTTAAAGTTTCCATATTTAATGAAGCTTGGGGGCTTCATTAAGTATTCATTAAATATGGCCGCAAACTTCAGTTTTGACCAATTGGGGTCCAGAACTGCAGGTATTAATTCAATAATTACTGAATTGAAAAGTTTGATTCAAATACGAAACATGGATTTCTACAGAACATGCTTGCACAAAACCATTGTTACGTCATTATACGACATAGATTCACTTGTACACAAAGATGACGTCATTTCTTGTGTCATACTCTAGCTAGATCTAAGTATAGCTTAGTAGTATAAAGTGGGATATGCAAGAGGACGGTTTACGATGAAAGATAGTAAAGATATTTCCTCTTTTCAGTCTCATTTTCATTTCATGTGACACCAGTTATTTTCGTATTTTACATGAACAGGTATGGGGGCTCGAGCTGCAGTTTGTTTTGTTTTTCTATTGAAAATACACATAATGGGAAACTTCTAAACAAAATGGCGATGATGACCCCGGCGGTGACCAAAAATTCATCTTTTGGTTGTTGTTTTCGGGGGGGGTTTTTTTGTTTGCTTTATTTATTTATTTTTTTTTTTGTTTGTTTGTTTGGTTTTTTTTTGGGGGGGGGAGGGGGGGTTGTTGTTTGTTTGTAAAAACTTGCAAAATGCGCCGCCCTTCTACCTCGGGCAAAAAGGTGATGGATTCACCACTGCTATATTTTACAGAGAAATTTTCGACTAGCTTCTATACTATAAGTGATTGTTTCAGAGGGAGAGGCTAAATTCCTATATAAAGGTATATACAGACATTCGGCAGGAACGGGGTCTATAAATGGGTATCATTTTCCCTACAAATATATATCACTGGGTATCTTTCTAATCACACAATATATGAATAGATAAAACGTATGTGGATATTATAAAAGACGAATTTTTTGCACTGGAATTTGGAATGCATATACGAATTAATATTTTCCACAGAGTGTCAGAATACACTATTAATCAAGAATCCAATATTAATAACGAAAATGATAAATTTGTTGTTATTCTCAAGTGGTCGAATACTGCATCCGATGCCCTACTTGGTTATCGTCTTACGTCCAATACTATTACACAGATACGGTGACGATATCTACATATACTCAGAGGCAATGCCAGTGTTATAGAGTACACTTTCCTCCCGGGTAGATTCCCCCGTAAAATGTGCTCTAGAAATGATTTTTCCCCTAGGGGAAAATCCTGCTATAGTGCCAGCTTTCCGCTTTCAGGTTTTTGGGGTTGAATCATGAATTTTAATCTTATTTCGCTAATTTAAAAATTTTATGACGTAAACAAGAGTTGATGTTTACATGAAGATTTTTGGGGTGACCTTCTTCCCGCAAGATTTTTTTCGATATTAAGGTAAATAACCTATGGTTATTCTGATAGAGGAGGTTCCGACAAACTTTTTGATATATGGGTTATATAAAGCTAAGATGTGGAAGTTGTGTAAATCTTGCTGGAAGTGTGGTATAATACACATTTAAGGTTTTTGGCGGATATAGTGACTATAAAAAAGAAACGGGATCGATGGTTTTGGTTTGAGCATGCTCTCATCACAAGTATTCGCGAAGAATGGTACAAAAATATAATCGAACCATTTGAACCTGGTTGTGCGCCGAGTTGTTTAATCTCTCATACGAGATCTCTATTTTACCGTCTTGGTACGTAACATTCAGTATGATATAGGAACAGAAGCACCAATATACTTCTGCCTTCTCAGTTTCAAACTTCTGAAGGAATCTTTTAGGGTAGGGTGGAGTAAAACGCCTATTCGGTGTCAAACGCCAATGGGATATATTTCAATTTCTGATCACAAGTGATCACTCGTGACCGTTTATGACAGATCGTGATATGTTAGGCGTAATGTCTCGTTAAAATTAATGTATGTTTGATACAGCCGGGTCCATACTACTATAACATATCGTGATGGAGTTACCTTTCTTTCCCTTGTAAAGAATTAAGTGTAATGTGTGAGCTGCATTGTTTACTTGATTTCATAATACCACCAAAGAAAATGTAGTGGTCCTATTTGCTAAGAGATTGACTTCGATGACCAGTTCATAGGTCAAACCATATTCTAATTCAAGTGTATTGATTGATATATCACAAAGGAAAAAGGTAAATAATGTAAAGTGACTTGATGCGATATTTGATGAGGTTGTTTTAAAGGCAAACGTACACATGGTGGGTGCATTTTTTTTATCGAGGAGTATCGCTATCAGCCGTATGCGCATAAAAGTCATTTTTCGTTCATATGAAAAAATTATTGAAGAGTATTTAAGGAAAATAGAATTTTGTTTTATTATATTAAAAGAATAATGTAAACATAAATTCCAATGTAACTGAATATTTAGTATTGAAGAATAAGTGAAGTTTACGATGAAGCAGATAAGAGTTACCTTTCTTTGTCTTGAACGGGTATAAAATAAAGTGTGTACTTAATTTAAACTGCAATAGTTAATGACCTTAGTTGCGAAGCGATGGTTCAAATTGACCAATTCACGAGCCGAATGGATAAACCGAGGGGTGGGGATCTTTTTGACAAAATTGTACAGAATATGTAGATGATAAGGTTGAAAATACTTGCATGATTTCTGTTTCTGGATTCACAAGAGCATTTTAACTTTTAAGTAACCCCCTTTCCTCTTTTTTCCGGAAATTCTGAATCCGCCACTACATATTGATATTATTCATGCGACATTGGTTAGGATGCAGTCAAAAAAGGAAGTAACAGTTATTTAAAGCTTATTTGAGAATGTGCATTCTCAATACGACGAAAGAGAAAAGTACAAGATTATATGTAATATAATTCCTTGATATGTTTAGTTCCTGCAGTAAAGTCACAAATATCGGCATCTGCATACATAAATGCTTTTTATTGTAATGAGTATTCGAGACTAACTAAAACTCTGTAACAATGTTAACATGATTGAAAACATAATTTTGCACAAAATTAAAAGGTATATATGTGTTATATTTCTTATATATTTGTTTGCCCCCTTTTTCTCTTGTTAATTTTTATTTGACTATGTAACTTGTCTATCATATTTATTACCGTCATAGTTTCAGGATGCAGTTCCAGAAATCGTTTTGTTGTAATTAAAGAGTAAGTAGGGGAGTCATACTTAAAAAATAGTCATGTAATTTTTTTCCCACTTGAATGATGATTTAAACCACACGCCCACAACTCCCCCTCTTACTGGGTTTGACAATAATCAACATCATACGATGACAGGCCTGTGACTTGAGCTTTTCCTTTGCCACAGGAAACGCACCCTATCTCTGACAAAGTAACGAGATAAGAAGTTATCAGGGGTAAATAGATAGCATACCTTTTTCTGTTTCTGGAAAAATTGCGCATTCCATGTTCTGCATCATTATTATACACTGACTTTGTCAACCACTGTCAGTTTGCAAGGTTACTCAATGAGGGTGTCGACTTAAAATGTGGGCTAACGAGTGAAGACATCGTTTGTCAGGGTGTGAGGGAGACGCTCACTGTCTATCTTTGTATCCGCCACTGTATTGAGTCTTAACGTTAAACAGAGTTACTTCTCATTTGGGACGGTATTTGACGTAAAACAATTATGACGTCATCAAATTCCTATGAAACCGTCATTTGTGGGCTACCATAATCCTGAGTTTTAGGGTAGTTCCCATAGAATTTGATGACGTCATAATTATTTTACGTCAGATACCGTCCTAAAAGGGAAGTAACTGTATAACGAAAGACGAAATATTCAGTGTCACCAAGCCAGTCCCTGATCCAGTGTATTAATTTCCATATATTGTCTGGGCGCATAGTTTTACTTTTCCTTAGTCCATTATGATATGTGTTCTAAATGTAAACTGCATCTGAAAGCTTGCAATTCATTCAACGACAAAATCCACTTAAAGATTTGCTACACCATTATAAACTTGCTCAATTCTCTATGTTAGGTTTTCATTAATAATTATTTGATATTCTGTGCTCCCTACAATACGTTAAATATTGTGAAAACATAGACTTGTAATCCCTGCAAAATCACCGACCAGAATACGGTCGGTAAAAGTATCAAACTTCAACAATGCACTGCAGTGCGTAGATAAAGCATATAGGTTGGCAAGTGATTTATATCCAGTTGGCTATTGCAAATTCCTCATTTTTGATATGAAGTGGTTCAGTAAAACAATGACCACCCGATATTCCGAAGGTCCTATAGCCTGAAGAAACCAATCGTTCCAAGCCCCTTACGATAAAAATAACGATAAATATAAAACATATATACCTTCTAATTTTGTGCACCAGGTGCGCATTTCGACAACTTATGTCTCTTCTGTGATGCTCGTGGCCAAATGGTTGGAATTCTCATATTACATAAATATTGAAGAGCAGTATTAAAACCAAATGTTCGAAAAGGTGAACCACAGAAATAATCTAAGGACAGAGCTATCCATGAGGTAGATACTCCTTAGTTTTAGAGTGATTTGTATAATTTCATGACGGAAAATTTTAAGTATATATCTCCTGTCAGTACAAAAGCACTGAAAACTAGACTTATGATGCCATCGGGGACTAGCAGTGACAACGGCCTAGTGTAAAACATATACACCTTCTATTTTTGTGCACCAGATGCGCATTTCGACAACTTACTTTAGATTTCATTTCCTTTTGTAAATTTCCCTTGGTTGCTTCGATTGCCAACTCCTGTACCAAGGTTTTGGACAGTGTTTGTTCACATTTATGTATAAATGCAGTGCTGAATTAAATCCGTGTCGCCTGTAAGTAAAGGCATTTACGGCGGGTGTGCCTAGCCAAACAGGAGACGCTCTCTCCTCCCGGGCACCTGGTCTCACCTCTGAATTTCAGGGGTCCATGAATGTCCCCTGTGGTACCTTGTTGTAAGTGCCATAGTCATGCTACACAAGTTCCTTTCGTATTTTACATTAATGTCACACTCATTCCCTTTGCAGTGTGGAACGCGTAAAAGAAATCCCCGCGGAGGTTTTGACGTAAGTGTTATTATACCCTGTTTCCTGATGTTATGTGGCTCTGGCACTTTCTACACAGTGTTTGTTTACGTTTATGTATAAATACAGTGCTGAAATATGTTTGTTTCGTCTGTATTTAAGGGTATTCACTGTGGTACATTGTTGTTAGTGTCATAGTCATGTGATACTTTCGTGTTTTACATTTATATGATTCATGATTGATTTCGCTACTAAATCGGAACCGACATTTCTCACATTTTGAGAATATTTGTCATTTTTCTGTAAGTTTTTTTTCACCCAGAGTAGCCCTCTTTCCTTCAGACATTTACCTCCTCCTCTTTTTCCTCACCCTCCTGCTTATAGTCTCACCTTCATTTCAATATATTTTCAAAGTATTAAAGAAGAATTATCAGTGATTTCATTTTATTTCAGACGAAAAACGAGTAAAATTAGTTCAACTAAACATTAACAAAAATTGCGCTTAGAAAATGAAAAAGAAATTACGTGTATTAAACCTTTTTTTCTGTTTACACTTGAACATTTTGAGTTAATTTCCTTTCACGTAATGCATAGAAAAATATAGGTCAGCGTTTATATAAGAGAGAAAAAACATCCCAAAAATGCATTTCCCATTCTCGGTCCTAGAAAAGGCACCTCTGACCACAATTTAATCTTTTCATAGTGTCATTGTATTCAATAATGTGATCGGCAATTTTCTAGTTCATATCAAAACTTTCAAAAACTGAATCTGAAACAGCCAAAAGCAGCTAAAAGTGTTGGATTCCTTTGCCTATAGATTACACTTGTACAAGTGTACTTGATGCTTTTATATAACTGTATGAATCCGGTTTAGTCCTTCCACGTCCCCATTAAACAAAGAATAATAAAAAAGTAACAGGACAAAACAAAACATTAAACTTTGTTCATGGCACGACTCGATGATTATGCAATAAAATAAATCTAAGGAAAATATTTTGAGTTTCCTTATTGATTAATAATTGTTTAGATCACTGCACGACAATTTAACATGTATGGCGACGGCATGTGTCTGATGCATTGTTTGCATATATACACCTTTCAAGCCCATGACCAATTCACGTTTGTTAAGAAAATTATTGCTCAATTCTGAATACGTGTGATAAATACTATAAGAGATGGTGTCGATATTAATTCCGAGAAACTAAGCAGAGAAAACATCGTTTCATTTTTATAAAACGATTGATGTATACTATCCACGTTGCATGGTACTATTGCGAATTTATTTAGAGGAAACTATTAAAATTATTAAGATGTGGCTCTTCCTTTTTATCAGCTGTATTTCATTACCCGAGTCCGTGCAACACAGATGATGATTTTGACCGAGAGATGTGGCGTTCGAGTGGTAAGCACACAGGAGTCCTGTCTTTCGGCTTAGATTGTGATAAACGAGTTACCCTACCGCAGACCATAATAGCCTCTCGTTGATTCTGGTCAGATGCAAAGGTATTCTTTTTCTATAAAATGCATCAAGCAAATCACGTCACAAGGTATCTATCACCAGGGAATGGTATTGTCTATTTCCCAGTTGCACGGAAATGACTAATCAGGTAGAAACTCTGGCCGTGATATATGAAGTGTTTCCTTTGAAAAATGCACGTGTCAGGAGTATGTGTACACCGAAATAACGAATACAAGTGACGCATTTAGCAACATAAGGAAATATTGTGATAAAATTGACTTTAAAATGTTCAAACATATGTTTTTAAAAACAAATTACCCGGGATATGCACATAAAACATGATAACAGTCAAATATACACAGAAAAAGTGAATTTGTACAGAAACAAGGGTCTCTGAGTAATTTAAATGTATTTACTTATTCGGCCAATTTTAGTCAATACTCTACATGGTGGAGTTTCAAGCCTAACATATATTTTGTGGTCTGCGATTTCCAAAGTGAAGTATGCATTGAGTAAAAGATAATTTAGGTGTAATCCGCCCAATGTATTGTAAACGTATGTATCTAAATATCTGGTACAAACATCGGCATGCTAAAGAATTCAAAAGCAAAGTTAGAAAAACCTTTTGGTGTTTCATTCCTGGTTGAAACATTTTCACTAGTAAAATATTCAATTATAATTGTTGAAAAATATATAAAAAAAAACCAAACAAACAAACAAACAAACAAACAAAAACAAAAAAAAAACTACTAGAACTGCCCTAAGGGGATAAATACCACCTCGTCAACAAAGCTGACTTTATCCTTTATACTTTATCCGAAGACACATCGCTGGTTCATTTGTTATGGATGTTCAACTCGAACAGTTTGAGGTATAAACATGAAAACGGAAAAATCTGGTATGTGTGCATTCTGACTTTGACTTTGTAGATATGACCTTGCTTCAATGGTATGACACACTCTTGGGTCATGGAAAGCAATTGTGTGAAATATGATCTTCAACGTACAATGAAGAAGCTTTGGCACGAACAGGATTTCTGGTTGTTTGCGCAATTTGACCTTGACTCTGAAGATATGACCTTGGTTCAAGGCCTTGACACACTCTTGGGTCATGGACAAAAATTGTGTGAAATATAATCTCCATCCAACGTATAGGGAAGAAGCTATGGCTTGTATATGAATTCTAGTATTCATCCTGCATTAATCTTAACCATTAAAATATTACCTTGATTTTAGTCATTGCATACCCTCGGGTAAAGGACAAAACATGTATGATATATTATCCAAATCCAACTTGGCATTAAGAAAGTATGGCCCTGACAAGCAGTTTGACCATGTGTGCACTGTGACATTGTCCTTGTAGGTACGACCTTAGTTCAAAGTCAAGACATATCCTTGGGCCATGGACTTGTGTGGTATATTTTCCAGATTCAACTTGGCAAAAGGAAGTTAAGGCCAGGGCTTTGATTTTTGCTATGTGTGCAATGTGACCTTGACCTCTAAGATATGACCTTGGGTTGAAGTCTTGATATCCCTGGGTCATATACATTAATTGTGTGAAATATTACTAAGATCCTGCTTGGCAGTCAGTACTTACAGCTCGAACAATGATAATTGCTCTGTATACACTGTGACTTTGACCTTAAAGATATGATCTTTGGGTCATGGATAATAATTGGGTAAAATATTATCCATATCCAACTTGGAAGTAGGAAATTATGGCATGAACAAGAATTTTTGCTGTGTGCAATGTGATCTTGACCTTGAAGATATAATCTGCTTTTGAAATTATGACACACCTTATGGTCATGGACCATACAATTGTGTGAAATCTTATTTAGGCCTTTTTTATTGGTTGGTTTACGGACATCTTCCAGACAAAAGTAGGGTAGGAGGTCGAAAAAAAAATCTTAGATTAATTAAGATCATAAAATGTAACTGCTGCTTTTCTAAAACCTTACCTAAATAAACCGTGAATGCTTTGATTTTCAAAATGGTTTATATTTCAGACACACAAAATAATTCCTACTACTGTAGTCTTGAAGCTATACCAAGATTGTTTAAGATTTTCACTAGCTTTGACAGCAAAAGTGTGACTACCAGAACGACAGAGACAAACTGATTCTCAAATGTCGCTTAAAGCTCTACTAGCACTGGAAAGATTTACACACACGGACACACAGACAGAAGTCAGAAAAATGATCCTTTTACATGTATTAAAGTCGCTCTTAGAGCTAAGCAAAGTGAAATGTCTACCAGTCACTATTTTCATTGAAACGAGTGTGGGACGTCTCGCCCCACAAGACTTTTCGTCCCAATTTTTCATATATTGAATACCAAATAAATATAGATAACTACATAATTTCAGAGACATACATGTATATACACATGTGTCATATATACACATGTGCATATATGTCTTATGATTTATTCAACAAATTCATTTAAAAATGCATGCCTTTTCTACATTAAAAAAAAAGTTTCAACAACTTTAAAAGGAAGTTAAATCTTAGTGAATCCTAAATAAAATCCTATAAAAACATGATCAACGGGCTTCTTAAAATGTTAGTCACTGCTATAAAAGATATGATCTGCGTAGACGACAGTGGATTGCGAATGTATTAAAAATCTAAAACCAATAAAACTCTTAAATATACTATAAAATCACATAAAACTTTAAAAACTGTCGAATTTATACACCCACTCTCATTGACAATCTGATGCGTGTATATATATATATGTCTCTAGTATAACTGAAATCGCAATGTCAGTGATTAGCACTCATTTTCATCAGAGTGGTAATTTATTTACAAGCCCGAGGGACTTAATAGTGTTTGGAAATCTATTCACAGGACATTTAATTAAACAAAATTATGAATATAATGGATAATAGCTGACATTTTTAAACAACACATTTAAAAAGTAATTATTGATAACTAGTTATCAATACATGAATTATACACACATAAAAATATAATTGTATGATCAAATAAAAGATAAGTTTCAAATCAACATTTTTACTTTGGACATTATATAATTTATTTAAATACATTTAAAGTAAATTTGGAGCTAAACGTCTCGGGGCGTATGGTCTTTCAGAGCGAAACGTCCCAGGACGAAACATTCATTCGGAGCGAAACGTCCCGTTACCGTTGAAACGACTTTGTTTCCCCTTCTAATTATACCAACTTAAAGTATTACTGATTGACGGACGCCTAGTCCTGTAAACATGACTTCGCTGACAAGCGCGAGACAGCAATTAAATAAGAGGAACGGAGTCTTGCATTGCAGGACTAGCGGACTCCATTAGTTTTTTTTTCTATAGGTACGTTTTACGGAGCGGCGGAAATGTAAAAAGTCCTGTTTTTAAATTTTTTTTGTCACATTTCACCAAAATTAGGGACGGCGGATCCGTAAACCAACTAATAAAAAAAGGCCTTAGATCCAACTTGACAGTAAGAAGTTATGGTCCCAGCAATGATTTTTGATGTGTGTCCATGATCTTAAAGATACCTTGACCTTGGGTCAAGATGCATCGTTAACGTTATGATTTATATTTTAAAGTCCAGTTTAGTTATCACACAGTACCATAAAGCATTCTGTTTAGCCTTGGTTGATCTGTTTGCAAACCGGAACCAATAATCAGGGGTTCAATGTCCAACGGAGACATATCCAATCAAATATTCGATGTCTAGTACCAGTTCTATGTATGACATTTTTCATTTAATTTTTTAGAGGAAAGAGAAAGCAATTTATCACTTCTTTGTGCTATGTAAATTTATGTCGGTTGTCCAATAGAAACTGACCACTCCTCTTCGTCACTAATGATATTTCTGTATCATGACATTATTGTCAGTTGATAAACACATGTAATAAGACACAAAACATAAAAATACAGTGCAATAGAAATAACGAGAAAGTTCATATATGTATGTAAAGGGGTCATAAAATGTCGTTATTATATGTACATATAAATATGGGGAATGGAGAAATCATAAAAATTATTCAAATCTTTCTTTTCTGTTCTTGATTGATTTTACCTCTGGCTTTCGACTGAGAGTCCTCAAGTTTTGCTGACTCAACTTCTTCTTCGTCTGTATATAGAGATATTGCATCAAATCCTCTTCAAAACAAACTAAAGGATTTGGAGGAACCACATGTACACAAGAGACATGTTTGTATGAAAGTAAACAAAACAGGAAACACACAGACACACAAATAAAACAATAACGTTGTATATGTATTTCCATATGAAGGGACCACTACAGAATAATGCATTTGTCTTCATCAATATATTGTATAATTGGATATATTTCTTTTAAATGTCAATAGATAAAACGAGATTTAAAGATGCAAAGATAGTGTATATATGCGGATGTCATTATTTCTTACTTATTAAAAAACATTTTTTAAGATGTCGACACTGCCATATCGGGAGTATGACTATGCATGCTTATTAGTCGTATTCTCGTTGGTTTCGTCTACCTGATATTGCATAGATTGCTGTAGTGGGTACTGTCTCAAACTGAACGACTGTGACAGATACTGGGTCCTCATATGAACGGCTATCGGACACGTCAGACTGAACATCCCCTATTTCATTATATTCCCTTTCTTCACGTCTATCAACATCAGAATTAGCATGGTACTTGACAAAGTATTTGTTCTTTGTGTATGTCCTTGTCCTGAAACTATTTTCATTTAATACATGAGGAAACGCTTGCTTATACAAACATTAAAATAAGTCAAATAAGATTGTGTCGAACATCATTAGGAAATGATACTTACTTTCGTATGTAATATACCGAACATGTTAATGATCCACAAATCAACAGTACGAACATTCCCGCTAGTATACCTTTAACATAAAAATTTACAGTTTTATAAATGATATTGGCGTATATATTGCTTGTAAGTAACATTTTCCTATCAGCTTAATTTACCATATCTTAGGATGTACTTTGAAGTCTTTAATTTGAAATTACTAAAATAATTTTACAAACAATTTTTGTCTTCTTTTATAAGTTATATCATCTCATGGTCATCAATTACTATTTCCTCTAACTTCAACGTGTCATGTGTTTCTGTTAATGCATATGTTACTACACATGTTTATTTATAAAAAAAAATTACCTAAGACGAATTTCTGCCGGAAATAACTGGATGAAGTAGAAGAATTCCTCAAGTTGATGAAAGATATATATATATATATATATATATATATATATATATATATATATATATATATATATATATATATATATATATATATATATATATATATATATATATATATATATATATTAGTGTCAAGTACTACCGTTTGGGGGTAAACTTATATTGATGATTTATATTTCATATTTGTGAACATGAACCATTTACACAAAATTCAAAAATTCTGAAGACTAGTGAACTTTATCTATAAAAAGCAAATAAGAAAGATATGTAACCATGGACCCATGGATTAAACAGAGGTGGGAGCAGGTGCTATGTAGGAGTATCACCTGCCTAATCACCTCACCTAATAGGTCGAGTATGTCTGCTAGTTACGTGAAGTGCTAACGGTATAGCCGTTTTGACATCAGTAAAATATTATATTATACTACCATGAAATCAATAAGGTCGACATGTAAAACAATCGATATCGCATACATCTTAAATTAACTGCAAAAGTTGTAGTAGCGATGATTATTTATATATCGAATTGTCACAGTGTACAATTATATGGTAGTTTCAAAGTAACATGGTATATAGTATAACCTGCTTGCTCTGTTCTGTTTTCATTTCTTGAAGCATAGTCTGTAATCGTATAGTGATCAATGGTTGTTGTATATACAGGACTGTAATATTTAGCCGAGGTCCTGAAATATATTCAAGGACAATTGTATTAGAAATATTTTAATAATGTAGTGTAAAAGATGACGTAGCGGTATATCGGTAAATCAGTGGAGAATTTTATCACCGGTTTTTCAATTTGGCGTTTTAGAAGACAAGTTTCGTTTTAAGTAAACGATTATTGATTCAAATGACAGCTGAAAATGTGTTTGTTGACTGAATGTATGTTACAGCATTTTTACAACCATAGAATAATATTAAACTGAACCCTTGTGTTCTCCTTAAATTGTACTTCATAGTCATGTGACATCAGGTACTTTCGTATTTTACATTAACGTCACACCAATTCCCTTTGAAATAAAAGGTACCTCGTGGAGGGTTTAACTTAATTCTTACTATACCTTTTCCTGATGTTGTGTGGCTGTGGCACTTTCTACACAGTGTTTGTTCACATTCGTGTATATAGACAGTGCTGAATTATATTTGTTTCATCTGTGTTTAAGGCATTGAGGGCGGGAATGGCTAGCCAAACAGGAGACGCTCACTCCTCCCGGGCACCTGGTCTCACCTCTGAGTTTCAGGGGTCCGTGAATGTCCATTGTGGTACATTGTTGTCAGTGACATATTTATTTGACATCAGTTACTTTAGTATTTTACATTCAAGAAATAGAAAAATATTGTTCCATTTGATTACACGGTATGATTGGAGACAAGGCACATAAGTCGGATACCTAAACAAATTTTCTCTCCCCTTTCCTACTCTTTTGTTAGTTTCAGAAGGCACTCTGTCATATCGCTTAATCAGATCTCTTACTTTCTGGATTGTAAATTAAATGCATTTCAGTAACTGAAGTGTATGCAAATTAAATTCGTTATCTAATTCTAATTACAGAACTAATTTAGAGTTGGTATTTTCCATCAAAGGGGAAATGTTTGGATTTACTTCTTTGAATTGAAAAATAAGTCGTCTCATATGCATGCATATGCAGATCATTTCCTGTTTATTTTGTCGCGTGATTGAATGTTGAATTTAACATTTTATATTCAATAAACATTCCAACTATGGATTCAGTTGTGCTCCTTAGTAAATGCTTTTTGGTTTGTGTTCTATTTGTCCGTTTTGATGATTTTGTTCTTCAGTTTCTTGATAATTTATGGGCTACTGGATTGATTTAAATGTAGTTTTATCATACATATTTATATAATTTATGTTGCTTACCTGTCTTTATTAATGTGGTTTTCATTTGTATCTTCCTTGTAACAACCATCATCTACAAGGAAAGAAATAAAATGATATATTTGAATATAGTTGTGGTCGTGTACATGGGAAGTATAACAAAGATATTACGTATGTAGTATCATGGATTTATAGAGTAATTACATGATAAAAACACACAACTCACATTTGTAGAGCTCATAAGATGGGTAGGTGGGTACATCTTCATTTGGACACTTTCCGCTGATAGAGCACTTGACGTATATAATTTGAATACCATTACTTATATGTATTTGTGGACATCCATCTTCATTAAATAGAAATATCATTTTGTACTGTTAATATAAACTTTTTTGTGAAAAAGGTCTAAATTTTTGGAAGGAATGTGTTCGTGAATTTTTCGTACTGTTTAAAAATCAATCTCTTATATATCAAATTTTAAATATTTTCAGCTATGATATTGTTTTCTTTTTATTACAGCCGTTTCGTGTTTCTTTCTTATTTAATAACAATAGTATGTGCGAGTAAGACTAAGTCTGGAAATTTCAGGTTTTGAATAATCCAAACGAATTGCAATGTAAAGTTTCAGTCCTTTCGGAAAACACACATAGTTGTATGCGTTGATTTAAATCTAAAAGCGTTGATAGTTAGCGCATTAGCGCAGTTAAGAATATATAAAATGATTGATTGATTGATTTTTGTTTAACGTCACACCACGAATATTTCACGTATATGGTGACGGCATCTGCCTGATGCTGGGCGTACATCTTTTGACCTTGCAACGGACCCACCCGAAGCAGTGAGGGATCTTTAACGTGCCACGCATACCACGACACGGGGCCTCGGTTTTTACTGTCTCATCCGAAAGACAGGACACCGGCATAACCAGAGGGGGAATCGAACCCCGGCCTCTGATCAGGAGTCCAGCGCGATACCACTAGGCCATGCCGGCTTATACATAAAATAAGTAAGACAAAGTTTTTAAATACTTATGATAAACTGTGTAAGGATTTCAAGCTTTTAATTTTTAAACTATTTCTTTTAATTGGGGAGGAAACAAATTTCAAACATCCCCGAAATTCTGCATACAATTAAAACCATTAAACGTATAAACCAAGGGATTTATGTGTTTGAAACGAATTTGGCATAAATAGTTTGTATGGCTTGAAGCCAAGGTTAAACAACCTCGCGCCGAAATTCGGTTGATAGTTTTCTTGTACTGTCATGAGACTGAAAAATGTCCTGTCTCACGGATTTTCGGGTGTTTCGATTAGCGATTGGTATTGGTAGAAATTTTGTCCAATGCAACTCGTAAAATGCCGAACTGTACAAAGAATATATCGGTAATCACAAAACCTTACAAGAACTAAAGAATAGCCCATGAGGAAGTAAACATCCTTTGTTGCAGATGCAGTCACCATATGATTGAAACAATATTGGCATCACTTTGAAATAAAGTCGAATAATTAGACACCTAAATAAATTAATAAGTGGTTTCTGTATGTGCGTTTCAGGCGTGTATGTGTTTTTGAAGGCGTTTTGTTAAAAAAAATCAACGTATATTCGACGTGAATAAGAAAAATAAATTATCTTTTCCTTGTCGATATTGATTTTATCTTCTTGATCCTTTAATATCCCAACCATTCTTGGTTTCGCCCAATGAAAATAAATAAATAGGTATTACTTGTTTGAAAAATTGAAAATGAAATACAAACCCCAATGGTCCTTTCTTTTATTTAACTTCTTATATGACAGAGAAGGAATTTTAATACGGTTAAACTGTCCTGGATCCCCTGTACATAAGTTCAGAGCAACATTTTACATCCAGACATCAAAGTTAGGGGTGGGGATTTTCAATCATATCCCATCCATGTAAATAGCGGTTCTCGGAGTCCGTCAATATTTTTAATGTATATCTGATTTATACTGCACATCTAGCCTCATGTCTTTGTATATGGATAAATATGTACTTATTACAGTATGGTTTAAATTTTATCGCATGTACAGTTGACTGTTTTGGGGTTTTTTTTTCATTTTAACTGTTGTGCATTCTTTGTAGGATTATCCACGTATATTATCAGACTCATCACATTTATTATTCTCTTACTTTAGGTTTATAATATACAGAAAAGTATTATGGTAAGGATGGATAACATTTGCTTGTTCTTTAGGTGTTTTCGTGTGATCTCCCAGAGAGGAGGGGTGGGTGGTTTTACCAAATTTTCCGCAGTTTATCTTCTACCTTTTTTGAGTAAATATTGAAAATTATTTTGTAAAAAAAAACTCCACGGAATAATGAGTTCTACTGTATTTGTGAATGCGTCATAATTTTCCACAACGGTTTTGTATTTGTCTTTTGATTGCTTTTTGTATTTAAATGACCGTTGGTCGATAAAATTTGTAAACAACACGATGTTAAGCAAAACACAACATAGTTTAGATTTAAAAGATAACGACTGTTTCATGAAGGCTGAATTTATTATTCACGAGATTACTCAATATAATATAATATTTCACGATAGTGTACACTGGTGAGGTGTTGAATTAAGCGTATTTAATACAAGGAAAATCTTACCGTGAGAATTGACGGACAAAGGAACCATACAAAATTCAATGAAAGAGTCCCGTGACGATTTCATGCAATGGTACACAAAACCTTCAAGTTCGTTACACGACTTTAATGATTTCTTTTGAAGCCATAGTTCTACCTCTGACGGACAAGATGACACATTAGTCAAGTTACTGACGGTTTCTGCGCTTATACACAAAACAAAAGCCAACAGTGAAGTCCAAAATGAATACAGATGCATGGTTTTGATATTTGGTTTTAGACGTGGAATGCACCTGCTAGTTCACGTAGAGAGTCTTTATGCATTCATCAGTTTCACTTATTTCATCGTAGGTTACACAACAAAGCTAAAGACACTATGATAGCAATAAATAATATACTTCCTTCAGCTCTTGATAATATTACTAAGTGAATCCAGGAATACACTGTAAGATACATGTCGGTGATGAGACTAAAACATCCTTAATGAAACGGATATCAATCTTCATTTCCGTTTTGAAAAAAAAAGATAGAGAAAAAAAAAAAAAGAAAAAACCCATCTCAGAAAAAAAAGAAGCAAAACAAAAAGAAAAACAGTCTAAATGATTTTATCTGCGGTGTTATAAGGCGATGCATTGCAGTCTTTCTTTCTTGCTATATACGGTTTTAGGCATTAACACGACGAGTGAATTACAATTACACATATTTCAATGTAATAATAAAAAATGTTTGTCACCAATCGAAATATATATATATATATATATATATATATATATATATATATATATATATATATATATATATATATATATATATATTTATATTTATTTATTTATTTATTTATTTATATATAATTTACAGCAAGGACGAAACTTCAATATTTCAAATAAATTTTACTTTCTAGTAGACTCCATTTCTTTATCTGTTTCTTGTTTTTTCTTTTTTTTTTAATTTTAATATATAGCCAGCACAGCCTTATTGAATAAAAATAAATTAGAAATTGTTCAGTATATGAACTTTGCCCATGGAACAGCATTTTATTGGTTTTGTTTCAAAATTGAAATCAGCCTGTTACGCTGTAAACGCATCGCAAATAAATCAAAGAGATATAGTTCATACATGTTTCCGACACCCAAGACGTTGTTATTGATTCCAATCAGGGAGACTGACCCATAATCAAAACTGTAAGATTTTTTGAACTGTAGAATATATGATATATCTTTGTCCACAAGGAATGTTGGAAAAGCCGTTGTAGAAATTACAATGTTTGAATAAAGTAAACTATTTGCAATTATAATTGAAAATTAGAGAACTCTGAGAAGACGTAAGAAATCAAGAACGCGAGAATTAACATTGAACCTCTCATTATTAATTATGTGTCAACATATGTTACTGCAATATTATCATACAGCATATGTTGTCTCACCCAAGGTCCTGCATTACCTTTGAATGTTTTGTTAGCAGATATAGTAAAATATGATAAAACCGAATTAGGTTCGGACTGTTTTTTCAAGTTCGGTTTTTTGAGTATTTCTTTTTTAAAAAAACAACCCCCCCCCCCAAAAAAAAAAAAAAAAAAAAAAAAAAACCCATGAATTTCTGCAAAGATACACAAAACAAGAATTGATACTTAGACACTCAGTGATTGCTTTTGCACTCAGCGAACATGTACAAATATACCCTAAACTATGCAATATTATATTTATTTCGTATATATTGATTTATATTCATTACATTTGAAAATTTGTGTAAAATTATTAAAAGTACATTTATAGTCTTAACTTCCTTGCTCTGTTGCCTACACAAAAGAATGACGACAGGTTTGTTGGCGTTACTGTACACATTTCTTTTAAAATGTTTTGTTCTTTTTTTTTTTGACATTACGTTCGAAATGTATACCTGAGGTTTTATACATTGCATAATTTTTTTTTATTATTTTCTGTTGCTTGTAAGGTTTTCCTCTTCACAATCGAAGCATTCATCATGAGATGAAATTTCATCAAAACCTATGCCGTACTTATCGAGCACGATCGCACTTTTGAAATGATCTACTTTTATAATCAATAATCAAATCAATTTAAAAAACAATTTTAATTATTTCCTGGCCCCTTTTGGCGAAGGAGACAGGTTTTCTAAGTAGCTCTTTTTGTGGCGTGTTCATACCCAATGTACCAACTCTTATAAGTATTCAAAACAAACATCGTTCAGTTTTAAAATCTAATCACAGAACATGTTCACAGCATTACTACCCCGAGTTCATTGACGCCTTCACTGTCAAATGTGTTTACACAATCAGCTGATCAGCCAGGCGTGAAACTAGGCATGTTCGGGTAACGTCGTGTGAGCAGTTGATCAATTAAGCGCGATAACCAAGTAATAATTAGCATGTAATTATATACACAGGGAGCGGAACTTCAGAGTTCAGAATTCTCAAATTCCTGGGTTTTTTTAGAATATACTCTACCATAGACATATATAGGAGAAATTCCGGACCAGCAAGCGTAATCAATCGTTCGGAATTCTTAAATTATACTGTATGTGTTTTCCATATCTGCTACGAAAACCTGCAGTCCAAGCTGTTTTATCTTAAAAAATGTGAAGCCTATCATCAGACGAATAAACGGATTTTAAGACAGACAGCATATTTTCAAAGTAATGGTATTTCAAGGCAAACAAGTAGGATAAAAAGAAACCTGATAACAGATCAATATTTTCTCTTTTTTCCAAAATGTTGAAGTCGAATTTCTTGCGAGGGAAAACAATTGAGAATCTGCAATCATGAAACGAACTTGTTTTATTGAATGTTTTGTTAAATATTTGCCAATATTATGAGTATGAATTTGATAACATTTCCTATATAAAGTATATAATATTTGATTTGAAATAAGTTGGTCTGTAGTACCTTTAATTGAATTAACATGTCACGAAGTAAAAATAATGTTGAAGGAAGTTTATAGTATTCCTGGTGTAAGGTAAACAACTCTAGTTTAATTATTCTCAAACACGCATAACAATATTATCAATGAAAAGTCAAAAACTTAGTATGATGATCATTCATGTACTTGGCTTTCACCGCCCAGCCACTTATGATGGTTTTTTGTAAAACATTTTAATATGCATTTTAGTCTCTTTCCTTCGCGAATCTACATTTTATAATTCCCTCCATAGATAAAACTATGGTGTTCTCCGTGACTTAGAGTATAGACAATAGGGATGAATCACCTGCGGTGATATAATCACATCAATAAGATAATACATTACCATAAATTGTACGTTTACAATATATAAACATTTAGAAAGAATAGTGCGAATAGCTTGTATTTCAAAGTAGGTAAGACATTAGCTTGCATTTCAAACTAGGTAAAGCCGGCGTGGCCTAGTGGTATCGCGTCGGACTCCTGATCGGGAGGCCGGGGTTCGAGTCCCGCTCTGGTCATGCCGGTGTCATGTCTTTCGGATGAGACAGTAAAAACCGAGGCCCCGTGTCGTGGTATGCATGGCACGTTAAAGATCCCTCACTGCTTCGGGTGGGTCCGTTGCAAAGGTCAAAATTTGTATGCCCCGCATCAGGCAGATGCCGTCACCATATACGTGAAATATTCGTGGTGTGACGTAAAACAAAAATCAATCAATCAATCAATCAAACTAGGTAAGACATTTTACTTATATTTCTTCTTTTTCAGGACTATGGCTGCATACAGATATACTGTAATCGGTGTCCTCATTGTAACCCATTCTGTGTTATCACATGATATGAATTGTACTTCCGTTACTATGACATGTCCTACTGCTAAACAGTGGGCGGAGAGAGGGAAAAACTTTAGTTGTACTGGGAAGAAGCAATACATATGTTTGCTGGCATCAAATCGGGAATTAAGGGAAGGATGCATATTTAATTCTACGATACCAGCTGGACAAAGTATATTTGTTCCATTATATTTATTTCTAAATAAAATGCTTTTCATCACCAGCCATTTGTTATATCAAAAATCTTATACAGACTTTCTTCAGACGTACATAATTCAAGTTTTAACTATTTTAATTGGATTTCACATACCTTAGTATTCATATTTAAAATGAGAATTAATAAAGTCCTAAATGAAATGTCATTTAAAAAGACATTTTTCTCGTTTCCAGCCTATGAAAATGATCCTAAAATAGCACATGTTCATATAGTTGAATTTTCTAAAAACGTAGAAAGAAGTACAAATTAATTCAAAAATGCTTTAGTAGTTTGCTTCATTGTTTGTTACGAATTTCAATGCAGTGTTCACGAAATGAATTATCGTTTGATGCTGTACTAAGTGTCTTACGTAAATACAGAATGATAAAAATGATGAAAATAATATGAGCTTCTTTTCCAAATTTTAAATCTTAATTAACGTACTTTGCTAAACACAAACCGATAGACCATGCCATATGAAAAGTTTCATATGCATAGGGTTTCACCTCTCACATAAAGATTGCTCAGGATAAAATTTGTTACCATGATTTTTGATCTAATGACATTGTTGATTGGCTTTACTTGATGGAACATTGAAAAATAAGGCTTTAATTCTACCAATATATTTCTCGAGATCAAAGCTTTCATTTGCTAAAATGATTTTTCATATCGTGACTTTGAACTTGGAATTTGAGGTGCTTTCAAAAATAATAAAGATAAATCAGCCAATAAATTTATAATGCAAGTACATGCATTCACACATGAAATTATTATCACAAATTGTTTTAATTTCAGAATATATGCGTTATACAAAGATTTGTCATACTGAAAATAACTTCAGTAAGCTTTGTGTCTTCTGAAAACTCTTGTATACATCTTCATTGTATTGTATTTCACCACAGTTGGGTGTCCCAACACTAACCAATGTGACGATCTGACAAGGCAGCCATTGATAGTGACACGAAAAAATTACCTACCATGTCCTCCAGAACATAATGGATGCCCTCCACGCAATCATTCTGGATATTCTATTCTACAAATTTACAAATGTGAGAAATTCACTTTCGTGAATGTATAATACATATCAGAATTCATAAACTGAATTTCTAGATTGCTATATTTGATTACACAATTTTAATAGCGAGTAGTAGGGCAGTACCAAGTAGCTTGCAATATCTAAATTTATTCATTTATTTGTTTATGTACTTAACTATGTTTTCATTTTATTCATTGATTCTTAGTTATATTTTTTATTTATTTCATTTCATTTATTTATTTTTTACCATTTTTATTGTTTTTATTATTATTATTATTATTATTAATATTATTATTATTATTATTATTATTATTATTATTATTATTATTATTATTATTATTATCATTATTATTATTATCAAAAAACGCCGGCGTGGCCTGGTAGTATCGCGTCGGACTCCTGATCGGGAGGCCGGAGTTCGAGTCCCGCTTTGGTCATGCCGGTTTTCTGTCTTTCGGATGAGACAGTAAAAACCGAGGCCCCGTGTCGTGGTATGCATGGCACGTTAAAGATCCCTCACTGCTTCGGGTGGGTCCGTTGCAAAGGTCAAAATTTGTATGCCCCGCATCAGGCAGATGCCGTCACCATGTACGTGAAATATTCGTGGTGTGACGTAAAACAAAAACCAATCAATATTATCAAAATAGGGAGGGGGGTTGGGTTTTAAGGGTTTCTTAAATGAAACTGAAATATCCTGTGAAAAAGGTGAGTTAATGTTCACGCGAAAATATACCTCATTAGATATTTACACATCTCCAACTTGTATGAATTCTTTCTTACACTAAAAGTTTGATATACAATCATTGCATATATATAAATGGGTTTTAATCATTTTACGTGACAATATAAGAACAACAACTCTTACATTAAGATTTCGCCGTACCATTGTGCGTTATGGTAAAGATTTCCTATGTTTATGAGTTGAAATCTATATTATATTTTTTTCCTTTAAAGAAGACGTAAATTCGCAATAATGTATAAAATATACCTCTTGATTCCTTATTTCTAGTAACTAAATGGTGCAAATTAAGATTAGAGGGTTCCACTGTATTAAATAATTTCACTAAAGTTTTTATAGAAATATTTTTATAAGAAGGTTAAAAGATTTGCCATGCTACATAAGCGCATTGTTACAAATAATATTATGTTTCCTTATAATTTGAAAGCGGTTGAAATATAATTTCATTCATATGTAAATGTCTTACTTTTCTTTTGCTCTGAATGAAAGAGCATGAAATGTTGTCAATTGGGTGAAATTGTATATGATATAAGCGTATAGAGGGATGATCAAACATGGTTAACAAAGAATGAGACAGATGATAAAAGGCAGTATTATCAAGAAATATGTCGTATGTTAATCTATGTTTCAGATCCAGCTTGCCAGGGAAGATACATATCTGAAGAAAGGTAACCTCATGAAGCAGATAGCAATAGGATGATTTTAAGAAGTGAATTGGCACCCCCCCCCCCCCCATCCCTTTATTTAGAATCTTGTTTGTGATAAATAATGAATGAAGGCTTATGTTTATTTATAAATGATTTTGAAAAGAATATGAATTGTTGAAGATAACACTACACCATATCGAGTCTGGTTTTCGGTTAGCTAATATTTTTAAGCATCTATTTCTTTAATAATGTAATGATTGATTTGAAAACATTGTATTCTTTTTATCCTTCAATGGGCGAACTACTTCACCTTTATTTTTCATCGGATGATGCATGTGTAAAACCTAGCCTGGTATAGGATGCGTATATAAAAACACTAAATATAAATATAAAACATATATACATTTGCATTTTGTGGACCAGATGCGCATTACGACAAATTATATCTCTTCAGTGATGCTCGTGGCCGAATGTTTGGAATTCTCGTAATATATAAATATTTGAAGAGCAGTGTTGAATCCAAAATGACCGAAAAGTGAACCAAAGAATCAATCTAAGGATAGAGCTATGCATGAGAGAGATACTCCTTAGTTTTAGAGTGATTTACTTAATTTTATGACTGAAAATACACAATACACAAACACTCAGTTATTTATTACTTATTCTATAACTTATATTGAATATTGGAGGACTTTGAACATTCTACTATTTAAAAAGAAAGTGTATTCTTAAACCTATCCAGAATAAATATTGCATTCCTTAAGGACTGTTGATGGATAAAAAATAACATGTGTAATGTATCTGTGTTGTTCATTATCAAACAAAATAAATAAACAAATTTTAAAAAATATAAACACATACTTTTCTGCAACTCTTTGCGTTTAGTTGACTATGTTTAATTTTTTTAAATACATGACTGTGCGGTTTGACTACAAAATTCGATATATAACTTTAATTATATGTATTGTGGTTGTCAATTCTTGCGCATGATACGTTTATTGAAGTTGTCAGTGCTTGCTAAGGAATGAGAATTGGTTTGTTGATATCCTCAGAAAATAAGTATCGCCATTATTTGTACTGTTATTGTGATTATCACTATGATGATGATGATATAAATGATGATTATTATAAGTATTATTATATATATTATTATTGATGTCGTTGCTGTTGTTGTTGCTGCTTTTGCTATGATTATTATTATCATTATTATTATTATTATTATTATTATTATTATTATTATTATTATTATTATTATTATTATGATATAGTTCTTTCTCTGCTGATGAAATTACTACTACTGCCGGAACTAATCTACCACTCGGAATTCCCAACTATAGAAACTGGGCAATGATAATCATCTGGATAGCGATTGGAATCATTTTCATATTGATTTCCTGTGCGTATTTATGGCCAGAAGATACAGGTTACTATTTCAGGGATGAGTATACAGCTTTTGATAAGGATACTGCAACCTTGAAGACATAAACATTACTTGTTGTTGTTATTACCCTTTCTATATGTGTTTTGCATTTCCCAGGTTTCCTTAATATTACACATAATCTCTTTGCAGAATGGATCCCGAATAAATGTAATTATACACTTGTGTCAATGACGTATTTCTTCATAGTGTTGTCCCCCTTTCACCGATTTGTGCCTTGTTGAAACATTTGATAGGTCATGTATATATTTGACATTGGTGGTGAGAGTTACCTGGTTTGACAATGACATAACACAACATTATACATTATATTGTATAAATTTATGTATTTGTGATGGTTTTATGCGCTGCAAAATTATTGCTAGTGTATGACGGCGGCATAATGTTTCTTATCTGCTTGGTTTTCAACCTAAACAGGCTGAGACCTGCTACATGTCAACATGTATCTTAACACGACATTTAAGGGGGACGATAAACATCCTAGCAAACTCCGAATCGACAGGTATAAAAAGCTGGGTACTCAGATCTCAAGTATATATAGCTTCAAATTCCAGAGATATTACGAGGTATTTTATTTCTTTGCTTTTCTTTCTTTTCACAGATTTACATACAGCTTCCTTACTATACATGTATCCTAGAACCAGATTTGTGTTCTTAGAGACTCAAAATGACGACCAATTGGAAAATTCATGTGCACAAGACAATATTAAAAAGAAAGCTAAACTGTCTACCAAGATGAAAACCTTTATAAAAAGATTCGTATTCAATCGAAAAAAATCCCACACCATGCATTCAAAATCATTTGAAGGACAGTCACCCGTACAACTACTAAACTATCATACTACTCAAGAATCATTGGTGAAAACGACGATCAAAACGAAACAAGACGTTCTTTCAGAGTTCACGGAAGAGATAGGTGAGAAATCCCTTCCAATTTCTTAATTACCCTCTTGAAATTTTTATTGTGCAAATATATATTAATTATGTTCATCTGCATTTATCCTGCGTTCTAAAGGACTACTCTTTATATGTAGGACTATTCATAAAATTTAAATGTGTATTCTAATGCAGATACACTTGTTCAAGTAACAGGAATTCTGAATGTTTGATGAGAATGAATTTGAAGGATGTGCATTATCCAAAACGCGCGAATTTGTCATTTGTATTGTGGTTGTGGATGCTTGTGTATGTTAACAATGTGCAGTATCTAGAAAACAGGTCGGGCAGAGCTCTATTGGATCCACCATAATGTTGATATTTTGTGATTACATAGACGGGGTATATTTCAGTATAGTTGCAACATAGAATGTGAATAGAATGGTGAGGTGTTAAATTACGTAAATAGTGTTAGTGAAGTTATGCATTGTAGCAGACATTCATATTTTATAGAGAGAAATATGGGGTTTCTTTTCGAATGAGACTGTTTCTTTTCAAACTTACATAGTTATTCGTGTTAGTTGTGGTCGTAGTCCTTCATAATGCATATGCATAATACGCAAAGACAAATCAGCAAAATAAGCTTTTTCGGTTTTTTTAATTGGTTGATTGATTTTTGTTTTACGTCACACCACGAATATTTCACGTATATGGTGACGGCATCTGCCTGATGCGGGGCATACAAATTTTGGCCTTTGCAACAGACCCACCCTAAGGAGTGAGGGATCTTTAACGTGCCATGCATACCACGATACGGGGCCTCGGTTTTTACTGTCTCATCCGAAAGAGATGACACCGGCATGACCAGAGCGGGACTCGAACACCGGCCTCCCTATCAGGAGTCCGACGCGATACCACTAGGCCACGCCGGCTTAAAGCTGTTTCGTAGACTTCAAAAATGCAATATATCCATATTTTCCATTAGCAAGGGTATAACTATTAGTATTGTTTTGTTTTTTCCCGGAATCTAATTTTAGGAATTTTCAGTGAAAAGTGTATATGATCATTATATTTATATTTCCTATATTCGTTCAAATTTCCTTCTTTTTTTTTTTCTTTTCGACAGAAAGTTACACCGTTCTTACATTTGTCTCTTCCGTTTCCTGAATATACTGAGTTCTATATACATTCTAGTTTCCTGAAAAGAAAAAAATGTTTATGCAAAATTTATGTCTAGTAAACGCAACGCATTAATATTTTATTTGCTTGGACCAGTACCAGACCCACCCGCAGATCAGCAAAGTTACCTAATAGCACGACAAAGTTCGCGTTTATCAACTGATTTGACAATTGAACCGAAGACCAGAGACTTTGATTTAGGGTCAGATAAGCAGTTAGAGAAAGCGCTCTTTCTAATTTGTACATAAATCTCTTGCGTGTGTTGCCAAGGGAACATAGCGATACAACCATGTCCTTTCCTTTCTTTATATGTCCATCTATTTTGCACTTATAAAACACCTTCCTAAATAGGGTAATTAGATTTGATTTTATCAGGTCTAAATAATTTGATAAATGTACCATTGTAACCACCATTATTGAAAAATAATAATAATAAAGTGAAAAAGTATATCACTGGTATTAGGTTTATAAAATACATATTCTACATATTTCAAATCGTTTCAGATCTTCAGTACTAACTGAAAATGTATACTTCAAATTTACTGTGAAACATTTCTAAAAGCTAAAAGAATGTCCTTTATGCGAAGCGCAGCTAGTGTCCTTGGCTCTTATCTTCACATCATTTTATAATGAGTTTCTGTTTAGAATAATTAGCTTTGGATTTCCCGATTCGTCATTGAACAACACCTAGGATACATACATTGTCGAAATATTTTATTTTTGATTGGTTGTAGGTCATAAACACTAGACTTTGTTTTAAATGAATAAAATTCTGTAATTTGATGATGGTAACAGATATTTGTCAGCAATTTTACTCATTTCAGAAGAATCATAAATGTTAAGTTGGAGAAGGAAATTTCGATTTTGAACTGCATTTCACCCTTGAATATTTTTCTTCATTCCATTTTCCGAATTCAGTTTCAGTACACAAGGATTCAGGATATCGGCAATCTTACCGTAGAAATTCTTCTTCTAGTGACAGCGAAGAAAGTGAGAGCCCAATGCTAGAACGGTCATCTAATTCAATGTGCGAACAACCCAGTGGGCATATTTACATATCATCATCACAAGACGGACCACATAATCCATGCCAAGAACTTTTATATACAGATCCTGTAAGTTCATCTAAATCATTGATAAGTTCATCTAAATCATTGATATATGAATAAGAACCATAATACTGCATATACTACTGCAGGTAATTTTAATTTTGTGGTGACTAATAACAACAAATATCTTCTAAAACATTTGAAATTGACAGATAAATTAGATTTCCTTTTGCCTTCTTTGTAATATATTTTTTTAATTCTTAAAAAATTCTTGTAGAGAAGACAGAAGACAAACTCTATGATATAACTCACCCAGGACATGCACATTAAAATGGAAATAGTCAACAAAACAACTAACCTTTATTACTCGTATTTCGAAGTTCTTGCACAATCAGTATCGATCAAATTCAGAAACTTATACTCCATAATTCCCTCTGAAACTGTCGGTTTGTTTCTAAAGGTGCGTTGTGTATGCGACAAAGTAGAAAAGTACGCAAAATGCTTTTATACGGTTTAATGAAATCTATACAGCAGAAACAGTGGTTATAATGTGTGCTATGAAGGGGGAGACCCGGCATTTTAGTACGATAATCGAAATCTAGTCCAAGTCTGGAATAATTCTTTTCCAAAATGTACTGTCCCCATATATCAAAGTAAAATCCTACTATTACTACTGTCGTATTCTACGAAGCCATCTGGTCCATTCAATATTCAAATATCACGAATAATCGACATATAATACAACTGGAAAGAGTTCATTAAAATCATCCATAACAGAGTCCATTGACCATGAGATGGTAATAGTTCATATCAAAGTTAAAAAATAGAATCATTCAGTCACACTGCCTATTGCAGAGCCAGGGTTTCTCTGTAGATCAATGGGTGGTGATCCTTCGTCACTTCCTTACAGTGCCATGGTGAAAGTAGTTTTCTCATGGAGAATACTTTAACAGATCCCACCAATTTGTTTGATTTTCTCAATGAGAAAATGTTTTGATGTTAGAGTGAAATGAATTCCATACCATTCTTGGCTTCCAAATAAGCATCAGTTGTGCCCCATTCCTCGCTGATATTTTTGTTTACTCGTACGAAATTGAATTCGTTCAGTATTTGTTGATAAAATGAGAAATATTCGGCTCGACGTTTACCCAGATGGATAGATGGTTTACTATTAATTTATTATTGCGGTTTACTTTACATAACCTATCGAAATGTAATGGGATAAAGGAAGCAACAAAAAAGTGTTTGCTTATGATCCTATACTCATCGGTGTTTGGATTGCCGAGTTGTATATATCCCTCATCTTTTATTTCTTTTAATTTTGTTAATGAATTAGGTTAATTCCACAGTGTTTTACAGATGTTTGCAAGAGGCAACACACGGGAAAATGCCAAGAATGTTAAATGATATTAAAATTCAATGAGCACTAAAGAGATAATATCTATGTGTTAAAAATCACATTTACTGATTTATTTTGAGACGATTATCAAAGCAATTTATACACATAATACAACACATTTTAAGAATTAGCTATATGCAAGAAAAAAAGAGGAGTACTGGCTCAGTTATGTGGCAGAAGTCACCATGGAGCTATACAATATATTCTGCAAATAAATTCTATTTAAATTTTTATTATTTGCTGCAGAAGAAAATTCACTTTAGAAGTTTTATGGTTTTCGACTAATTTTTGGATTTTCATTTTCAGACTTGATGCGTCTGTCAAAGAAAAGTAATTATCTGAAAAATAAGATCAAATACCTGGACAAAATTAGCGGTCTGTCAGTGGATATAAATGTGGACATAAATATAGAGGTCAGTCAGGAAGGCGACTCGTCCACACGTCTGCATATGATATCGACTCATATAAATGTCATAATGAATTATACTTTGAATATGACATTATGTACGAAAATTTGATTCTTCAAATGAAAAGGAATAGGACACTACACGAGACTAAATATCGCTAACCGGAAGTTGCTGCTCCTTTTGTTAAAACTGGATCATCATGAGGCCCTGTACAAATGTATTTTGCATCTAGTGTCTTTCTTTATAATCGCTACAAGAATCACTGTCTTTAGATTGGGCCAAAAATGCAGGATGTCAGGTTATGCAAATTATAAGTGTTACTGTCTTTATATTTCTGAAATTCCTTTAAATCTCAATAAACAACTTTAAAATATATTTGTTGAACCCACGATAGTTTATATTCAGAAGTTGTAATGGTCTCAAATAAGAAATATGAATTTCTTATTTTCAGTAATATTCTGAATGATATTTGTTTTTATCGAGGTAAGCATGTGCAACCATCTAGGACTCAGCTGAAATTGGACTTATGCCTTTCATATGTACAATATAATTTGAAAATTCTGCTATCTGAAATAATAAAGGAGAAAGAAACATTTGCTATAACGGTCAAAACACTGATAAGTTCTGAAACAGTAAAGTATTTTTTGTTATTTAAGCCTGTTGAATATGCTATTTATATTTATTTATTTTGTACTTTTGAGTTGTCTTCGAAAAGGGTTACATTTCTAATACAAATATGAATTTATTTGTCAGTGAAATTCCGAGTGACTGTAGTCTAAATTTAATCGAGATGTCAGTTGTTATTGAATTTATGTTTTTATATGCACAGCACAATTTAAGAATTCCGGAATCTGAGATAACTGGATTTCTGTTTCCACCGGAATAAGTGTGCGAATCCCATAGTGCTAGTATCTCTATTTCTATAGAAAAATATATATTAAAAACAAAAGTTATGAAATTATGAACTCCGAACTAAGTTGTCTATCCCTGTTTATAATATACAACGCTAATTGTCAGTTAAATACCTGAACATCGTTCGTCTGACTTCACACCCTTCATATTATCCTCCGATTATGTAAACAGTTAAGGTATTAACGACACTTGAAAAATAACCCTGTTTTCCTCTTCTGAACATGCACTGTCATTATATCATAAAGTTGATTGATTTGTTTTGATAGCTTTTTAAATACAAGAAAAAAAAATACAGAAAATAATGATGTGAGGATTACGACGGAAAACTCACAAAGACGCGACTGAAAATGACTTTTAAATCTTATATGACACGTATTAGACTTGTGTAAAAGTTCAGTCATTCTGCTTTTAAACAAACGTTAACACAATGGCAGGGATTAATTAATAATAAAATGCGCAATGCCGTAATTTGCTGACATTTTTAGAGGTACAGTGTATTTGCCGAGAAAATTACGCAATGGTGAGCTACTGTGTCAAAAACTTATTGTTTCAAGAGAACCAAACTACTGTAAAAACCTAACGTCATTCGTGCGTTAATTCTTTGCACAAAACATCTTGTTGACAATATGCAATGTAATGACCACTGATAAGATACAAGTTAAAAATAGGGAAACCACACCGAATACCGTGTATTACTTTAATTGACCGTCCTAAGTCTGTTCAGTAGAATATTTTTGTGATGTCGTCCCCTGTGTTTGACTTTTATCAAGGTAAATGTCAATGATGATTTGTGTCATACAGCGTCTTCTTTTTTATATGGGACAGAATCTGCAACTAGATATATTAAACATATGTATTACCATAAGCATTTTGCACCAACTATCATTTTGTTCACTGCTATGCTGGATCTGGATAACATTTCAAACAATTATTGTACATGACACAAGGGTGTGTCTTGACCTTGACCCATGGCCATATCTTCCCGGACAATGTTTCAGTGCACACATAGCAAAAATCCTTGTCCTGGCCATAACATCTTACTGCCAAATTAGATTATTATCCAGGATAATATTTCAAACAATTCTTGTCCTTGACCAAAGGTTGTATCATGGCCTAGATCATATCTACCAAGTCAAGTTGTTTGGGCAATAACTTCTTACTGCCAAGATGGATTTGGATAATATATCACACCATTCTTGTTCATGTCTCAAAAATGGGTCATGACCTTGTCAAATTGTCCGGGCCATAACTCCTTATCGCTATGTTGGATCTAGAAAACGTTTCACACAATTGTTGTTCATGTGAAGGGTGTGACATGACCTCCACCGAATGTCATATCTTCGAGGTTAAGGTCAGAGTGAACTGATAGCCATGCTATAATTTCTTTCTTTAATGTTGGATTTGGATAATATTTCAGACAATTGTTGTTCATGACCCAAGGATGTGGCTTGACTTTGACTCAAAATCATATCTCCAAGGTCAAGGTCAGAGTGCCGGCATTTTCAAAATCACTGTACGGTCATAGCTCCTTACTGACATGTAGGGTCTCGATAATATTTCACATCATTGCTTTCCATGACCTAAAGTTGTGTAGTCTATCCATGACAATTGTCCAGGTCCTAACTTCTTCGTTTTAATTAGGAGGGAGATCAAATTTATACAATTGTTGTCCAGGACCTTTCATTACCTAGAACAAAGGCAATATCTATAATGTCAATATCACAGTGCACACGTAGTCAGAATTATTGTCTGGACCATAACTTCTTCCTGTTACCTTGCTGGAAGACTATATTTTATATATTGTTTTACACAATTGATGTCCATGAACACAAGGATGAGTAATGACCATGAACCAAGACCATATCTTCAAGTTCAAGGTCAGAGTGTTTACAAACCAGATTGTTTTCTTGGATTATACCTCAAGATTTACAAGTGGGACATCCATTACACTTAATTTCCAATGATATACTATTGTCATAGTATTATTATTATCATTATCATTATCAATATCATTATCCTCATCATCATTATTATTATTTTCATTACTATTATTATTATTACTATCATAAAGTTCTAAATAACATGGGCTAGTTAGTAGTCTTGCATATTTCGTTTTGTACAAGTATGAGTCAAATCATTTCAATTTTGTATTCTCGTTTTGAAATTGGCTGACCAACACGTCATATTGAAAATCCTAATGTTTTCCTCTTTCTTTTATTTTGTAGGACATTTTATGACATCTAATTATAGTGCATCATTCATGCATATATACATGTAGCTCACTGTGTATTACTGTTACATGTCTAAGATTGCATTGTATTCATCTCATATTTTTATTATTGTCATTACTATTATTATTATCATTAATTTCTAAACATAAACAAACATGGGCTAGTAAGTATTCTTCCATAGTTCGTTTTGTACAAGTACATACAAATATTTTACTAAACAGGATTTAATAAAGATGTGTTCCATTCTATAATAATTCATCGTTCCACTTTCGTATTCCTATATTGTTTCAAAGTCACATATGTTCGTCGTTTTTAACATTCTTGTCTAGATATATCGGGTTGTGTACATATACCTCCTCAATAGTAATCGTTTTCAACCCTAAATGTTGTCCAAATTTGCTTTACTTAAAATCATAGCTTCTGTGACATTGCCATTCATAGAGTTAATGTTTCAATAGTACTAGATCCATTTACTGAACATAACCAGATTATTCGCTAAGCAAAGTAGTTGTTCGCTGTTCACATATTTTTGAACTGCAATTATATTGATAATTTATATAAAAGTTCGGTGGCAAAACTGAAATGGTTTTAGTTTCTGTGAAATACTGCAATGAAAGACAATGTGTGTATCCATTGCTAAAACATACAATTGGCAACAGCTTAATTGGAGGAAAACTTTATAATAGATGGAAATTAAAGCTTTTTCATCTTTGTTAAAGACAAAGTCGAGATAAGAATATATGTTTGTCTTTCATACTTATACTATATGTTAGAAAACTTACTGTCGTAGAAAATGTGGATTTATTACCAATTTGCTTTCTCAAACTTATTTTAGGGGGAGGAGGCTGGCTGTTTGTTGGAATAAGTATTTTATTTCATTTTATTTTATTATTGTTATTATTATTACTTCTTTTCTGAGGTTGCATTCGACCTTTTTGAATAAATTATCAAGTATATATTTCGTAATATCTACTATACTCAAACAGTTGATTTTATATAAAATGTATATGTATCCTTTGTTTTCACTGGATTTCTTTGTCTCAGATACACATTTTTTGAATTTTGATAGATGAGCATTTATAGAGTGATTTTTAAATAAATTAATTAATAATACCAAATGAGTGTTACTGTTACATCTATTTTAATTATTGTTCGTATCATATATAGATATATTTTTCTGCCTTTAAAAGAGGGTTCTGTGTCAGTATTATACTGTTACCCAGGCGTTACTTACCTGAGTGGTGCAAATTTGGCCAGTATATTGTGAATGAGGGAGTGACTGGCAAAAGGTCCTTGTAGTATAAAAATAATAGATTGTGCATTCATTACGCGCGTGCTTAGCTAAACAGGAAACACTCTTCCCGGACTAACCCATTATGTACATGTGTACATGGATTGATTAATGCATCACCTGCCAGTCTTTTGTTATCGATATAAATAAATAAATAAATATCGTTCACATGAAACCACGACTTTTGAGAAAGTATTAATAGAAGGGAACACTCTCAACTGAATTATTTAGGCCTCACACAAGAAAGAACGAATTACTTCTACCGGGTAGATTATTTTGATTATCTAGTTTGTCTCGGTAAGCTTCACACCTGAATAAGTTTGTTAAACGAGAGAACCCTTTTGTGACCCACTTTTGCATTAGGTGGTGAAACCTGATAAGAGATCTTGACAAAAACAATAAATATACTAAGGGTCAAGCATATTTCATTCTTACCAAGCTTCCTAAATCCTGCACACGTTCACAAAGAGGAAAATGTGGATAACCCCCATTTATAAAAATTAAATATAATAATAAAATATCTACAAATTGAAATATTGAAAAAAAATCACTGTACTCGTAACTGTTCTCATCAAAAAGCTAATAAAAAGAAAATTGCCCCCCCCCCCCCCCCCGCGGGCTTTAAACCAACGATCTTAAGATAATTTAAACCTTTCATTAGAAGAAATATTACAATCTTAAACTCTTCATAAAAAGAATGTAAAAATTAAGATATAGACAAAATATTTTCATTGTAGCATTTTTCTTTCTTAATATGATTAAATGAAACCAAATTACATGATCAAATTATAATATGATGAACAATAATGAGAAAAGTAACTTTTCTTTTAATTAAAAATGCTAAATCCAAAAAGATGGCAAACGTTAAAGATTTTATTTTGGAATGATACAAAAAACAATAACACTTCTTCACACATGCCTCTAAATCATTCCTATGCATTCGGTTTGTCTCTTTATGCCTACCTTACGAAAAGGAGGATTTCAAAGGAGGGTATCCCTGTGACGTAAATTTGCCTATAGTGGCACCATCTGTTGACGGATCTGGACAAAAAATAACAACTCTTGTAAGAGACCATCAGTAGTTGCATTCTGCACAGTTTCATCATAATCCCTCAACAAGTTGAAAATGTGCCCCCGTCTTTTTTTTTTTTTTTTTTTCTTGGAAGTCATTAAAATCCAACAATCTAGATATTTAAAAAATGTCAACAATTTGATTTTGGAACGGAACCAAAAAACAACAACACTTCTTCAGAGATGTCTCTAGATCATTCCTATGCATTTGTTCTGTTGCTGTAGGAATCCGGTCTGAAGAAGAAATTTGTCAAAAGAGGGTACCCTCTGTGATCTACTTTTGCACGTGGTGGCGCAACCTGTTGAGGGATCTAAACGAAAAGTAAAACACTTGTAGAGGACTTTGAGTACCATGCATACCATGGTTACGGCAGACGACGGACGGAAGTCGGGCGTTGCATTTTTGAATATACACATGTAGCTCACCTGAGAGAAAAGTATTAGATATAGAGAGTTGTTATCACAAATATACACGTTTATTAATTTATTTTCATTTAATTCATTTTATATTATTGCAATCCCTCAATGGCAATTACTGCCTTCGTGGCTGAATATTGGTTGTCTTTCTTCTGATAAATTGTTTAAGATATCTGATGGTCCAGAAATTATATGTAGAAATTTCTTTCTTCCTATAAATTGTTTAAGATATCTGATAGTCCAGAAATTATATGTAGACGTTTCTTTCTTCTGATAAATTGTTTAAGATATCTGATAGTCCAGAAATTATATGTAGAAGTTTTATAATTAATTAATGTTATTTCATAACTATATGATGTGGTTTTATAATTATATACTGTGATGTCATTATTATGTGATGTGATCTATGTGATGGGATGTGTGTATAGTTGGTTGTATGAAAATAAGCTTGTGAGGTTGCGTATTACGCAGACGTTTTATGTGTGTTGCCAAGTTCACGAATTTTCATGTTTACCGACCTCACAGACTTATTCACTCTCCCATTTTCAAAGAAAAAAGAGGAGGTACCGGCTCAGTTATGTGGCAGAAGTCACCATGGCGCTATACAATACATGAATATAAATAATATAATAGAACATTTAACACATTACAAAAATATTTGATTGTAGTGCAATTACGATACCGACTTAGGACGGTCATTTAATTTGACAAAAGCCAAACAAATGGTGTGGTTAACCGGTTTAACAACCGACTGTACTGTACAAACATGTATAACGCCAAATCTTACTCCAAACCCGATAAATCGGCATCACTCGGACCTAAGGATGGAACTATAGTATATAATTAGAGGATCACAGCACATAATAATGAAATCACAGCATATTTGTTATAAAACCACATCATACAATTATATTGGTTGGTTGGACGGGGCTTTACGTCGCTTTCAACAATATTTCAGTTATATCGCGACATGGAAGCAGGAGATTACCACCCATTTAAACATCGTCCGCACCTCAAGCCAAGTCCTTAACCACTACACCAAGACTGCCCCCATATAATTATGAGACCACGCCATATATTTATAAAACCACATCATATAATTATGAGATCACGCCATATATTTATAAAACCACATCATATAATTATGAGATCACGCCATGTACTTATAAATCCACATCATATAATTACAAAACTACAATATATAATTATTGGACGACTTGCTACATTCATATGTTTTGCTGTGTTGTGTTACACCCATCCATAATAGCCAAGTCGATAGTGATTTCCAATCCACTTGAAAATATGTATTAACAATTATTTGATCTGACCAGTATCCAATCAACATTACATATGTTTGTAGGTGAATGCCAACATGCTACTTCTATAGCTACGGAATTTTCGTAGTCGCACATACATCACACGTCTTACAACTCATAAAGATAAAATATACCACGCAATGATTCATCACAACGTACTTAACATTTAAGACTATGGATAGGGCGGTACCCCTCTTCCACCCTCTCCCTCTCCTCCCGTCGACTCCAGTGCGATATTTTGTCGGTTTTTTTTCAAGAAGTATAAGACTCTCCCCCACTATATATTTTTCTTCCTCTTTCCCTTCCCGCTCCTCGCCCCTCTTCTCTAGCCCCTTTACCTCTCCCTCCATTTCACCATTTTCGCCCCTTTTACACAACGATCGATCAGCTATTTACGTTACACCCTTCTGCAACATTCCTAAATCTAGGTCAGGTTAATACACTACTACAGCTGCATATTAAAGATACATTCCTATTCATAATTACTATGCAGTAGATGTACATCGAAAACTATAAGACCAACACATACCATTTTTATTTCACTACATAATAATCAAACATCATAGTCCGACCAACATTTATATAACACGTTCTTAGTAATATTTCTGACAAGACAAATAGGTGCTACTACAGGCCTCTACCAATTGTATTTACAACTTGACCTTTCAGTTCTACGTCATCTGCCATTCAAAGTGTTAAACGAATCAGAAAAAAACATATCATTTTCTAATTTGCATATGGTGCAAAATCGGCAGGTGAAAATAATTTTTCTCTTCTTAAATTCATACTATGTGAATTTGCACCTTCAAATTAAGCATAATGATAGCAATCGACAGGATACATAACTTGTCAAAATATTTTGAAAACATATTTTTTCGCCATGACATCTTACAATCAATTTTTTCAGTAGCCGAATATATCACATCTGAAGTTTCGACAGTTATATCTCATGTGTTTATTGACCGAATTGAGTTTTGTAGAATCTATTGAGTAGATTGCATTGCCCTCTTTCTACTATAACAATATTACATTAATAGCTCACTTATTACATGGTGAAATTCACGTTCTGCTAGTAGATCGACCCTCTTTTTGTCGCCCATGAAGCTCGGTCGCCTAAAAGGACATAAAATGTGTATAAAAAGTAGCCCTAGCTACTGATTGGTATATATATATATATATATATATATATATATATATATATATATATATATATATATATATATATATATATATATATATATATATATATATATATATATATATATATATATATATATTAATGAAATTAAAATTCATCGTCTCTGAATTTAATACATCAAGATATCTCAGGAATTGAGAGGCTTATTGGTGGGATAACACGCCATATATATCTTGGCATAAATGAAACAAAATTGGTCAAGCTGCGAAAACCGTACGATTCATTTATATACGGTGTGATGTACGTAAGAGTTTGAGGAAAACTTGTAGAGAGACTTAATAAAAATTGGAAGGAAAATTTATATATTTTATTGACTGGATGTCCTAAATTACTAATTTCAACGGTGATTATAAACCTAAACTTCGTGTCAAAGTCAGTCCCTGTTTACCATAATGAAAAATACATCAATGTATTCTCCGAAAGTTTAAGACCCCATTCCCAAACAATAAGCGCAAAAATTACAATAATCACGTCTATTAGATTTATATATATATATATATATATATATATATATATATATATATATATATATATATATATATATATATATATATAATATATATATATATATATATATATATATATATATTTGTATCTTTTATTTCAAACATTTCTCTTATTTAACGGGGATCGGGGTTTTACTGTCATAGTATTCTTCTGAGTCTAAATCAGATCTCGCTACGTTCTGGCGTAATGAACCCTTGGGAAAGAGGGATATATTAATAGAGAGAGTGTGTGTGTCTGTAAAATCACCAAGTGTGTGTTGTGCTACGTTATTATTTACGTATTAATAGTATATATATGAATGAAGTGTCATTGTAACAACAAAAATGTGATCTAAGGAGATCTTAAAATGTAGACACCTCACTTAATTGTTATCAATACAATCGAATATTGTTTGCAGTTGTCTTTTTTCTTTGTGCAGGTCCTTGGTGATTTGTGTCATACAGCTTTGTCAGATGTCTTCTGGTTTTTCCTCAATAATTCATTAATATTTTGTGACCGATTCAAAATCAAGTTGTAATACAAGTTTTGTACAGCATTGGCAGGAACAAGAGTAGAAGTGGTTGTTTGAGTAATAGTAGTAGGATTCGCATTATTTGTTGAATTAATTAGTAGTAATAGTGAAAGAAAAGCAGTAAAGCAGCGGTAGAATAGAAATGGGAACAATAGGAAGAGAGGGACGACGAGGAGTAGAAGTAGTGTAGTATTAGTAGAAGTACTACTAGCAATACCAATAATAGAAGGTTTCTTTTTGGGTATTTGGTTTTTTTTTTGGGGGGGGGGGTGGAATATTAATGAGAAAAGCGGTTGTAGTCGAATTAGAAGTGGCAGTAATTGAAGTATAAAGATTGCACTAGTACTAGTAGTTGTTGTTTTAGTGGTAGCAGGAGAGTTATGGTTAGTGGAGTCATTGTAGTTGTTATTGAAGTGGTGGTGGTAGAAATACGAGTAATTAAAGCTTTGTCGATCACTTCCTTACTTTTATCAAGTGCCCGCTATGGTAGATCTCAATACACGCCGGTGCAATTCTACTAAGATCGACGTTTGTAACGGTATCAAAAAGTAGATGTACTAGATGCTTTGCAATAGTAGTAGTAGTAGTAATTGACTAGAAGCTAGGAGTTGAAGCATGGGTAGCAGCAACGCCTATAATGGTAGAACACGTTGAAAAGAAGCAGTAGCAGTATAAAGTAGTAATAATAGTGGATGTTATAGTAAAACAGTAAGAGGAGGAGGGGATGTAGAAAGTCTAGTAGGAGAGGCAGGCTTTCTTTTATTATTATTATAAGTAGTAGTAGTAGTAGCAGTAGTAGTAGTAGTAGTTGTTGTTGTTTTAGTTCTAGTAGAGGAATGAGTAGTGTTGGTAATAGTAGTATTTGTAGAAGCAATCTTGATGTAGAATAAGAAGTAAGAAGAATATTAGTCACAGTAGCAGTGGTAGTAAACGTAGCAGAAGTAGTTGTAGCAGTAGCAGTGATAATAGAAGTATTGAAGTAGTGGTGGCAGTAATAGAATTAGCAGTTTAGTTGTAGCAATAGAAATACGACATTAGGAGAAGATGAGCGAGTAGTATTGGTCGTACTAGTAATGGTGTAACAGTAGAAGTAGGAGTAGTAGTAGAAGAACTAGCAGTAGATTTGAAGTAAGAACAGTAGCAGTAGAGGAAGAGGAGAGGAAATAGGACTATTGGTAATACTAGAAGTAATAGTGTAGTAGTAGTAGTATTTAAGTTAGCATTAGGTGGAATATGGGTAAAATTAGTGGAAGAAGTAGTAAAAATTTACACATTTGTCGATAGCTAACAAAGAATTATCAACGCGTGAATGAATACAGCATATAGTAATCAAAGCCATTGTACGTGTCCGTATTCCCTTAATTACTTTGTATACATATCTATTGTTTGAAGGTACTTTCGATGGGTCAATAGACGGAGTGATCCTACCCATGCTCATTTATGGCGAGAAAACTGCCACCCGAAATTCCGATCCCCCTCCGAATTCCACATAACTCATTCCAAAAACCACTGGGCAACAAAGGAAACAATGATTCAGTATATTGAAAAAAGTATATGCCCGTATGTGTCGAATAAAGTTTAGGAATTTTATCTCCCGCTTGGTAAAACTACTCTTGTCATTTTCGAATGTTTTCCTTAATTAGTTACAGATAATTTTACAAGCCGTGGATTTGAGCGGAAACAAGTACAGTTAGATATAGGGAAACTGACTCACAGAGAAGCGGGTATAGCTTGTCGTCTGTCCAGTTGTTTGACGAGAGTCGTTTTTATTTTATAGTTAAGAAATACGGGGGGGGGGGTGTTCTTTTTTGAAATCGCAAATTTTTTTTTTCGCAAAAATAAATATATGCTTTTCTGATATTGAATTTTTGTGAATGTCTGAGACATACATTGGCTTCTAAATATAAGTGGTATAATATTGAAAAAAAACATTTTAAATGGTGTGGGGGGGGGGGGGGAATCTATAAATGTGTAGAACTAATATCACTCTTATACATTTGTATTTTACACTCTTTCATTCTTTTTCATGTCTCCCAAATTTTCCGTCTCCTCTCTGTCTGTTTCTTTTTCCCTCTCTCTCCTTGTTTGCTGCTTGAAACATATATAAACTAATTCTTTTAATGCCACAATAGGATTGTAATGTTAGAGAATGTTCTATATTTGGGAAATCGGATAAAAATAATAGTCTTATTCCAAAAGAACAATTGAAAACAAATTTCGGATTCATTTAAAAGATTTAGAAACGTGGAATAAATAGATTTCATGATAAAAGAGACGACACAGGGCATTTGACCAATCTGTGTGATACAAATAGCCATAGACATGCACATAAAATACGATAATAGTCAAATAAATATAGAAAATATTACAAAAATATTCAACTGTATATGAGGTAAAAATAGTTACCTTCCTTTGCCTTGTAAAATATATAAATAAAGTGTAATCCACATTATGTATTTGATTTTATAGTACCCCTTGCAGAAAATGTAATGGTGGTAATTGTTAAGCGACGGTACAAGTTGACCAGTACATGGGCGAGTATCAAATGCCTTAATATCATTCTATTGAGTACCAGAAAGAGCAACAGTTACCAGATTAAAATCGCGTTATGTGACACCCGATGAGGGTTTTTTAGTTTTTGGTTTTACGTAACACAGTATTTCCTTATCGCGGCAAGAGTTATTCACCTAAGAGATATGTCCTCAGTATGTTATTTGTCAATGCTCTGTTCAATCTTTTTTATTATTTTTCATTTTTGGACTGATATTTAATGTGATATTATATATTAAAATGCCATCTACGTGACATTTAGACATCAGCGAAATACAAATAAAGGTGAAAGACAGCTGAAGTGGATGAAGAAGGCCATTGAAATAACAGGGTCCCTGAGCTGATTCTCATTACAATGAGTGTCACATAGACACAATTAACAATCCGAAACTCAGAACACTGGTGTACTAAGGGCGGGAGTCGAACAGAGCACCTCGAGCCAAGCACTTAATCTACTAGCTCACACCGGTTTAATACATAAAGAGATAAAAAACTCAATGGGGTGAAGAGTTGTTGAAGTTAGAGAAGGAAGTAATCCATTTAACACAATTATTGTTTCACTCGGAGTGATGGTATCAACTTCTTTTTTTCATTATCCGTTTCGAAACATGAGGTTATCGGGTCCAATGTTGTTTGGAATTCATAATGCTGACATGTCTTCTCACGTGTTTCAGGACGCAGTTCCAGGAATGGAAGGACATAAAAGGGGGTGGGGGTTTCATCGCTTTGTTATAATAGAAGGGTAAAGAGGGGAGTCACACTTAAAAAAGATATAGTTACGTAGATTTGTTCCTTGAATTTTGATTTAAACCACAAGCCCACATCCCCGTCCTCCCTACTGGGTTTCACAATAACATCAGCATTATACTTTATACGATGGCAGGCATGACACATTGTTACTTGAGATTTTCCCCACCTCAACTCCCTCGGACAAATTAACGTGGTAAGTGTTCAAGGACAAGTGGAAAGCATACATTTTCTTGTCTCTGGAAAATTTGCAACTCCGATATTCTCTATCAATATTATACACTGAATGTACGAGTGGTTTGTTCCTTATAGTCGACAATTTACGTATGAATCTCATCCACACAATGGAAATTAACAGATATCTATTATCTTTGTTGACCAGGACACGTTTGTATCAATATTTGATAATTCATTAAACTTCCATTAAATACAAAATATTTAATGTGTCATTAAAATCTGTTGTATCAATCTGTAATGACTGGTTCATTGCATTAATGCTACATTAAAGCTTTGTTAAAGTTTCCATATTTAATGAAGCTTGGGGGCTTCATTAAGTATTCATTAGAAATGGCCGCAAACTTCATTTTTGACCAATTGGGGTCCAGAACTGCAGGTATTAATTCAATAATTATTGAATTGAAAAGCTTGATTCAAACACGAAACATGGATTTCTACAGAACATGCTTGCACAAAACCATTCTTACGTCATTATACGACATAGATTCAGTTGTACACAAAGATGACGTCATTTCTTGCGTCATACTCTAGCTAGATCTCAGTATAGCTTAGTAGTAGAAAATGGGACATGGAAGAGGACGGCTTACGATGAAAGATAGTAAAGATATTTCCTCTTTTCAGTTTCGTTTTCATTTCATGTGATACCAGTTATTTTCGTATTTTACATCAACAGGTATGGGGGCTCGAGCTGGAGTTTGTTTTGTTTTTCTATTGAAAATACACATACATGTAATGGGAAACTTCTAAACAAAATGGCGATGATGACCCCGGCGGTGACCCAAAATTCATCTTTTGGTTGTTGTTTTCGGGGGTTTTTTTTGTTTGTTTGTTTTTTTGTTTTATTTATTTTTTTGTTTGTTTGTTGTTTTCTTTTATTTGTTTTTATTTTTTGTTTTTGTTTGGTTTTTGTTTTGGGGGGGGTTGTTGTTGTTTGTTTGTAAAAACTTGTAAAATGCGCCGCCCTTCTACCTCGGGCAAAAAAGCGATGGATTCACCACTGCTATATTTTACAGAGAAATTTTCGACTAGCTTCTATACTATAAGTGATTGTTTCAGAGGGAGGGGTTAAATTCCTATATAAAGGTATATACAGACATTCGGCAGGAATGGGGTCTATAAATGGGTATCATTTTCCCTACTAATATATATCACTGGGTATCTTTCTAATCACACAATATATGAATAGATAAAACGTATGTGGATATTATAAAAGACGATTTTTTGCACTGGAATTTGGAATGCATATACGAATTAATATTTTCCACAGAGTGTCAGAATACACTATTAATCAAGAATTCAATGTTAATAATGAAAATGATAAATTTTGTTGTTATTCTCAAGTGGTCGAATACTGCATCCGATGCCCTATTTGGTTATCGTCTTACGTCCACGACTATTTCACAGATACGATGACGATATCTACATATACTCAGAGGCAATGCTCGTGTTATAGAGTAGACTTTCCTCCCGGGTAGATCTTCCCCCCCCGTAAAATTTGCTCTAGAAATGATTTTTCCCCTAGGGGAAAATCCTGCTATAGAGCCAGCTTTCCGCTTTCAGGTTTTTGGGGTAGAATCATGAATTTTAATCTTATTTCGCTAATTTAAATATTTTATGACGTAAAAAAGGGTTGTTTACATGAGAATTTTGTCAAAGTTTTTGGGGTGACCCTCTTCCAGCAAGATATTCTGATAGAGGAGGTTCCGACAAACTTTTTGATATATGGGTTATATAATGCTAAGATGTCGAAAGTTGTGTAAATCTTGCTGGAAGTGTGTTATTTTAACATAAGACCCTATGGGAAAAAGGAATTTCTATATCATGACATATCATGTTTATTTGTATAATACACATTTAAGCTACATCACGTTTTTGACGGATATAGTGACTATAAGAAAGAAACGGGATCAATGGTTTTGGTTTGCGCATGCGCTCTCATCACAAATATTTGCGAGGAATGGTACAAAAAATAACTGTTTGAACCTGGTTGTGCGCTGAGTTGTTTAATCTCTCATACGAAGATCTCTATTTTACCCTCTTGGTACGAAACATTCAGTATGATATAGTAACAGAAGCACAAAGATATTTCTGCCTTCTCAATTACAAACTTGGGGATGAATATTGTAGTGTAGGGTGGAGTAAAACACCTACTCAGTGTCAAACGCCAATGGGGTATATTTCATTTTCTGACCACAAGTAATCACTCGTGACCGTTTTAATGATATGTTAGGCGTAATGTCTCGTTAAATTTCATGTATGTTTGATACAACCAGGTCCATACTACTATAACATCGTGATGGAGTTATCTTTCTTTCCCTTGTAAAGAATTAAGGTACTGTGTGAGCCGCATTATTTACTTGATTTCATAATACCACCACAGAAAATGTAGTGGTCCTATTTGCTAAGAGATTGACTTCGATGACCATTTCATAGGTCAAACCATATTCTATTTCAAGTGTATTGATTGTTATATCACAAAGGGAAAAGGTAACTAATGTAAAGTGACTTGAGGCGACATTTGATGAGGTTGTTTTAAAGGCAAACGTACACATGGTGGGTGTATTTTTTTCAGTACATGTGTATCGCTATCAGTCGTATGCGCTTAAAGTCATTTTTCGTTACTATGAAAAAAAATATTGAAAAATATTTAAGAAAAATATAATTTTATTTTATTCTAAAAGAATAATGTAAACATAAATTCCATTGTAGCTGAATATTTAGTATCGAAGAATAAATGAGGTTTACAATGAAGCAGATAAGAGTTACCTATCTTTGTCTTGAAAGGATATAAAATAAAGTGTGTTTTAATTTAAACTGCAATAGTTAATGACCTTAGTTGCCAAGCGATGGGTCAAATTGACCAATTCAAGGGCCGAATGGACCGAGGTGCGGGGACCTTTTTGACAGAATTGTACAGAATATGTAGATGATAAGGTTAAAAATACTCGCATTATTTCTGTTTCTGGATTCGCGAGAGCATTTTGACTTTTAAGTCCCCTCCCCCTTCCTCTTTTTCTTTTTTTCGGAAATTCTGAATCCGCCACTACATATTGATATTATTCATGCCACATTGGTTACGATCCAGTCAATACAGGAAGTAACAGTTATTTAAAGCTTATTCGAGGAAGACTTTTATTCTTAATACGACGAAAGAGAAAAGTACAAGATTATATGTAATATAATTCCTTGATGTGTTTAGTTCCCACAGTAAAGTCACAAATATCGGCATCGGCATACATAAATGTTTTTTATTGTAATGAGTATTCGAGGCTAATTAAAAATCTGTAACAATGTTAACACGATTGAAAACATTATTCTGCACAAAATTAAAAGGTATATATATATATATATATATGTTATATTTCTTATATATTTGTTTGCCCCCTTTTTCTCTTGTTAATTTTTATTTGACTATGTAACTTGTCTATCATACTTATTACCGTCATAGTTTCAGGATGCAGTTCCAGAAATCGCGCTGTTGTAATTAAAGAGTAAGTAGGCGAGTCATACTTAAAAAATAGTCATGTAATTTTTTTCCCTTGAATGATGATTTAAACCACAAGCCCACAAGTCCCCCTCTTACTGGGTTTGACAATAATCAACATCATACGATGACAGGCCTGTGACTTGAGCTTTTCCTTTGCCACAGGAAACGCACCCCAACTCTGACAAAGTAACGAGATAAGAAGTTATCAGGGGCAAATAGATAGCATACCTTTTCCTGTTTCTGGAAAAATTGCGCATTCCATGTTCTGCATCATTATTATACACTGACTATGTCAACCACTGTCAGTGTGCAAGGTTACTCAATGAGGGTGTCGACTTAAAATGTGGGCTAACGAGTGGTTTGTTCATTATAGTCGAAAATTTACATATGACCTATTCAAATTAGAACTTAATTTTGTTACCATACCACTATAACGTATCGTGATTGAGTTACCTTTATTTAACTTGCAGAAAATTAAAAGTACTGTGTGAGATGCATTATTATCTGCTCACCACAGAAAATGTGGTTGTCCTATTTGCTAACAGATTGACTTTGATGACCAATCCATTGATCAAGTCATATTCTTATTCAAGTCTGTTGGTTATTATATCACAAAGAAAAGGGGGTAACTAATGCAAAAGTCATATTATTATTATTTCATTAATATTAGAAATTATGGAAGAGTATTTAAGGAAAAAAGAATTTTTGTTCATTTAAAAAAAAATTTAAATATAAATTTCGATGTAGCTAAAATATAAATTCCGATGGAGCTAAAATATTCAGTACCGAAGAACAGATAAATTTTACGGTGAAGCAGACAAGAGTTACCTTTCTTTGTCTTGAAAAGGTACAAAATAAAGTGAAATCATAATTGTGTAATGTTGTACGTTGGAGAAAGTGCCTGTGGTCGGCGCGCCGTCCTGATGAATCCTTTGAAATAATTTGGCGATAACTTTTTCATTACCGTTAAGAGTGATTTGTTTCCTTGATACAGTACCGTTGTAGTTTTTCTCAGTTTTATGATGAAAAACGTGAACCTTTGTGTTCAGTTTCCACGTGAATATTATAGTTGAACTTTCCGAATGTGAAAGGGATATTACTTTTCACTTAAGAACATTAAAATTAAGCATTGGAAGCGATCATGCTATATTCAAAGCAGATACTAATATTGCTTCGGAAGCAGTTCCGATTTGCGGAAGGGCAGGATTCTTCACCACAGATCCTTCATTGACAGTATGCCCTTGCCACTGATTCAGACTCGGACGCAAGGAATGTCTTCACCCCTTGCAGGTTGGAAATGGTTCAGTTTCCACGTGAATATTATAGTTGAACTTTCCGAATGTGAAAGGGATATTACTTTTCACTTAAGAACATTAAAATTAAGCATTGGAAGCGATCATGCTATATTCAAAGCAGATACTAATATTGCTTCGGAAGCAGTTCCGATTTGCGGAAGGGCAGGATTCTTCACCACAGATCCTTCATTGACAGTATGCCCTTGCCACTGATTCAGACTCGGACGCAAGGAATGTCTTCACCCCTTGCATGTTGGAAATGGTAAATCATTTCAAGGAGTATCAAGTGTGCAGAACCAAAACATTTTACAGCAGCATGATGTTCTTGTTTCCATAGGAAGTTGTATAATTTTCATTTTTTAAAAATATAATTCTAATTTCAATTTACATGAGCAGAGATTGAAAATCACAAGATGCACTGATATGATATTCAATTTGGCATTAGCTAAAGAAAATTGAAAATAAAAATTATATGCTCTTTTTTTTATAAATATTGAGTTTTAGGATTTTCATTATCATTATCCATATTGGATTAATTGGCTTGGTACATAATCCAAGACATGATACATGAACATTAATAAATACATGTATGATACATGTATGAGAAATATTTATGTTTAACCTTAAAATTCCCAGAAAAATAATCTTTGAGTAAATTTATATTATAGTCAGCAGCCTATAAAGGTTTTAGTTGACTTGCTTTGTGTTTTGGCATTCCCCCCTTATATGTATTGATAGAAGCAAAATATGCATTAATAATATACCTTCTAAGCAAAGAATTTTTAAAGGAAGTGATGAAAACATTTACTTGTTATAATCCTGTAAATCATTAAACTGAGGTGTATAATGAATTTTGTAGATACAAATCTTTGACAGACATAAATATACACAAAGATCTTTCTCTGTTTGATCGTTTACTATGACCCTCAGACTTTCATTTTTAAAATTATTATAGTTAGCTCTTTGAATTTTAAACCACATATTTATGATTTTTAAAGGCTTTTGAAAACCCATACTTGTCACAATTTTCATTTTATATTTTGAGGTAAAAAATAAGACTTTGCACTGTTTGCATTAAGGACTATTTCCTTACAGGGATCTGCTACTAGTGTTATACAAAGCAAATTATAAGGAATGAAAAAAAAGTCAAGGTACATGTATGGAAGTATATTACTTATGATGTATTGCATGCAATATTATATTTGCATGTAATCAAGAGATGCCATAAATGATCCCATAGATTTTCAGTTCAAAGGTAAACCCACCTTTGTAATTCATATAAATTTAATACATGCTTTACAACAAGCACAACCCTTGTAATGTGATTCCTCTTGCTGAGTATTTGATCTCTATAGATTTTAGGGTCAGTGGGGCAATGCAATTGCTTTAATGAACAGTATATATGGGTATAAATATACATGTCCAGCTGCTATAAAGAGGTTATCAATAGTATACTCTCAATTGCTTTTCATATAAAGTAGACCAAAGATCACTAAGCAAAAGGCATTAGGAGAAGGGGGGGGGGGGGGGGCAGATGTTTTCCATATATCTCTTGTTTGAATAGTGAAATTGGTATGTGTAAAATTCTAGAAGTCTGACAAAGTGCAGTCTCTGTTGTTACTTAACCATTGTGTTACATAAGATAAATTCATCATGAAATAAGTTTCAGAGATTTTAATCAAATTTTCATTTTGTACACTGTCAAAGATATTTTTATTAGGACTACTCTGAATTACAGAAATTCCTATTGCTTTGTCAGCACAAGAGCCTTTCACCAAAAATAAATAAGAACAATTAGAGCATGATAGGGAGGTATGGTGAAAATGATAAAGAGTAAATATGAGCATTTCCAAATTATGCCCCTGGATAGAGTAATCAGGGGCAATATATGTTGTTTTTGTCCTGTTTATTTGTTTGTCTCTTGTCAACTTTAACCTTGGCCATAGCTTGTGATTGTCCAGTATTCAACTTCTGCCATGGTCACATTGATGTCCTGTCTTTGAATGAGACAGTGAAAACTAGTATCCCATTTCACATTTGGCATGGCACATAAAGGATCCATCACCACTTTGTGTGGGTTCGTTGGAATGACATAAAATTCTGTGCAATGCATCAGATATGCCATTACTAAATACATTGTATGTGTATTAATTGTGGAATGACATTACACAAGAATCAATCAATCATTACAAGTTGAAAACTACCAGATAACAGCTTTTGACAATGCAGCTTCTATGAGCATTTCTTATGGGTTTTATGTCCCCTGATCGATACATCGGAGGCATGTTATTTTTGTCTTGTCTGTTTGTATGTCTGTTGTAAAATTTAACCTTGGCTATAACTTTTGAACCATGTGGGATAGAGACTTCATATTTAACATGCAACTAATGACGTTGACATTGATCTTAACACTTAAAAACTGTTTTGGGCTTTGGTGCCGCAAGTTCACATCAATATATATCTTGGGGGATGCAGGGCGATGAGGTGCTATTTAAAGCAAATACACTGCCATTTGTCTGGAGGAAATAGTCAGTCAAAACACATGATTGGATGTAGCACCCAATTTTCACTGTCTGTCTGTTTTTCTGCATTTCTGACACATGTATGTGTAATGTTTGAACAATAAATGCAAGGAATTTTATCTTTGGGTATGTACATTCCTTGTGATGATGCTTTGTACCTTGACTTGCACCTTTAACGTATTTTTTCATAACTGCTGAGTATCTCATTTACTGTTGCACATATACCTGTAGTTAGTCACACACTTAGCTTGTTTAGAAATAACAAATTTAGAATTATGAATGATTCAGTCATATATTGTCATACATTGTTCTTATTTTCACAAAAGTTCCACTGATCAGGACTTTGAACAACTGTCACAAAGTTCTTCTTGCAGTAATACAGTTCCTTCGTAGAAAACATTAATCATGCTTTATCAGTCATAGGAAAAAGGAAACATCTGTCCTATAAAGTATCAAATGAGGAGATCTGAATGACCATCAACAAAAGAAGTATAAAGAGAAAAGCTGTAAATGGCCTCCTTGATTGTATAGCCCTTGGGCAAAATTGCTACAGTTAATACAAACACCTCATCCAAGGTCAGATGAAGGCTCTGATAAGTTACTGCAACTGATATCTAAACAGTATTCAAAATCTAAATATAGATGCATTATAAAGCAACTGTTGTCAATGGTAGCCGTATCAAAGGAACATCAAGATCTTTTCCCCGGAGCCACAACTTACGCCATAGATCAGGAGTTATAGCCCTTGGACTTAGATTTCTGTACATGTAGAGTAAATTTAATTTGTCTTTGCATCTCCTCCTTAACCCTTCAGAGGATTGCAATGAAACTTGTTACCAATATAGGTCATAATATGTAGATGTGCATGTTGCATTGGGAGATCCGTAAAAGCATGTAATAATTCATCCCAAGATACGTCACTGGTATAAGTTTAATGGATGTCCTACTTACAAAGCACATTCTGAGGTATAATCAATGAAAACAAGTTTTACCCATTGTGTTTATTGTGACCTTGACCTATGATCTTGGTTCATGGTCATGAAACACCCTTGGATCCTAAGCAACAATTCTGTGAAATATTATTGATTTCTGTGCACAGGGTGAGAAGTTATGGCCCGGCCAAAGTTTTACTTATTGTTTCTGTTATGACCTTGACCTATTACCTTGGTTCAAGGTCATGATACACCGTTGGATCTTAAACAACAATTCTGTGAAATATTATTGAAATCTATGCACAGGGGAAGAAGTTATGGCGTGGACAAAGTTTTATTTATTGTGTCTATTATGACCTTGACCTTTGACCTATGACCTTGGTATTCAGTCATGAAACACCCTTGGATCCTAAGCAACAATTCTGTGAAATATTATTGATTTCTGTGCACAGGGTGAGAAGTTATGGCCCGGCCAAAGTTTTATTTATTGTTTCTGTTATGACCTTGACCTATTACCTTGGTTCAAGGTCATGATACACCGTTGGATCTTAAACAATAATTCTGTGAAATATTATTGAAATCTATGCACAGGGGAAGAAGTTATGGCGTGGACAAAGTTTTATTTATTGTGTCTATTATGACCTTGACCTTTGACCTATGACCTTGGTTTTCAGTCATGACACATTCTTGGATCCTAAGCAACAATTCTGTGAAATATTATTGAAATCCGTGCACAGGGTAAGAAGTTATGGCCCGGACAAAGTTTAGTGGACAGAGAGACAGGGTGATTCCTATATAACCCCCCCCCCCCCCCCCCCCCCCCACACACACACACACACACACCCGCCCCAACTTTGTTCGCGGAGGGTATAATAATATCGTAATGGTATTTATATTACTTTTTATTACTTCTGTAACTTTTTTTTTATTAAATAAGCACTAAACAATGTATTGAAGTGTTTGTTATTCATATAAGTGATATACAAATTACTGACAGGACCCATAAATTAGAACTTCCACTGAAAAATTAAGAAGAGGCTACAAAAGATGAACTTTTATATCTTCTAGGTTAATGATTGAAGAATAATATTATTGTAACAAAATGACTTTTTCTTCATGCGCAAATACATTTTTGACCTTGTGAAATGCTTAAAAAATGGTAATTTTTGGTATCTTATGAATATACCTATATAATTGTGTTGGTTGTCATGGTAACAACAACATGATATTTATTATAATATTGTCAAAATTACTATATGAATTCCTAATTATCCTAATTTATTTTTTTTTTTCATTACAGTTATTTGTATTTATTCAGTATTTCCTACTTATTTATGTATTAAATTATGTATGAAATAATGATTAAATAAGGCGTTGCTAGGAAGTATTCCTTAGCAACCATTAACTGAAATGTTTTTATCAATTTTTTTTTGTGATATTAGCATTAAAATAAGTATATTTATCACCATAAGAAAAGATTTCGTAACCTTGGGTATATCACCGCTGCTCATCTTGAGACTTTTTTATCAGTCAAGTCGCAAATAAAAACCCGTTAAAAAGCACTCCTGTTATGAGTTTTGAAATGTTCCATCAATAGAAAAGAGAAAGAAATCGAGGAAACACGCAATAAAACTTAGCAAATGATGCAATGACATTGCAAAAATATCGATTGTACGATACATGCGATACCGTCTTAGGACGGTCAATTGAGTAACAAATTCAAAACAAATATAATAATTTGAATTTTGCGTAAAATTATAAAAAAGAGACGTATCATGAGCGTCACAATTGAATTCAGAATTTCAAAATATAAAGCTAGAATTGAACTTTGGTCGCATTAGCTTAAAGATTATAAAGCTAGGTTTCAATGAAGCCTATTTTTCGGTGCCATCGTGTATCACATTTCCACGTTAAAAAGATTCAATGAAGCAGAAATGACGAACAAATCTGTCGCAGAAATACAATGTAACCTGTTCACAAAAACGTGTTAATGACCTCAAAATGACTCTATGAAAATGAAAACAAAAATTAAATTTGCATGTTTTGTTGCACTTCTGGAAGAAATTGATGTTGAAGACATTGTGCTTGCTCTTGATATAAAGCAAAGGTGGGTTCTGGGCAAATGAAGACATCGTTTGCCAGGGTGTGAGGGAGACGCTCACTGTCTATCTTTGTATCCGCCACTGTATTGAGTCTTTACGTTAAACAGAGTCACTTCTCATTTGGGACGGTATTTGACGTAAAACAATTATGACGTCATCAAATTCCTATGAAACCATCATTTGTGGGCTACCATAATCCTGAGTTTTAGGGTAGTTCCCATAGATTTTGATGACGTCATAATTATTTTACGTCAGATACCGTCCTAAATGGGAAGTAACTGTATAACGAAAAGACAAAATATTCAGTGTTACCAAGCCAGTCCCTGATCCAGTGTATTAATTTCTATATATTGTCTGGGCGCATAGTATTACTTTTCGTTAGTCCATTATAATATCTGTTCTAAATATAAACTGCATCTGCAAGCTTGCAATTCATTCAACGACAAAATCCACTTAATTATTTGCTATTCTGTGCTCCCTACAATACCTTAAATTTTGTGAAAACATAGAGACTTGTAAACCCTGCAAAATCACCGACCAGAATACGGTCGGTAAAAGTATCCTTCAACAATGCACTGCAGTGCGTAGATAAAGCATATAGGTTGTCAAGTGATTTATATCCAGTTGGCTATTGCAAATTCCTCATGTTTGATATGAAGTGGTTCAGTAAAACGATGACCACCCGATATTCCGAAGGTCCGATAGTCTGAAAAACCAATCGTTCGAAACCCCTTACGATAAAAATAACGATAAATATAAAACATATATGCCTTCTAATTCTGTGCACCAGGTGCGCATTTCGACAAGTTATGTCTCTTCAGTGACGTTCGTGGCCGAATGGTTGGAATTCCCATAATACATAAATATTGAAGAGCAGTATTAAAACCAAATGATCGAAAAAGTGAACCACAGAAATAATCTAAGGACAGAGCTATCCATGAGGTAGATACTCCTTAGTTTTAGAGTGATTTGTATAATTTCATGACGGAAAATTTATGTATATATCACATGTCAGTACAAAAGCACTGAAAACTAGATTTATGATGCCATCGGGGACTAGCAGTGTGGAACGCTTAAAAAGTTTCCCACGGAGGTTTTGACTTAAGTGTTATTATACCCTGTTTCCTGATATTATGTGGCTCTGGCAATTTCCAGTGTTTGTTCACGTTTATGTATAAATACAGTGCTGAAATATGTTTGTTTCGTCTGTATATAAGGATCTTCACTGTGGTACATTGTTGTTAGTGTCATAGTCATGTGACACCAATTACTTTCGTGTTTTACATTTATATGATTCATGATTGATTTCGCTACTAAAACGGAACCGACATTTCTCCTCCTCTTTTTCCTCACCCGCCTGCTCATAGTCTCACCTTTAATTCAGTATATGGCATCATTAATGAAGGAATAAAAGCGTATATCATAGCTACGATCGGTTTGAGCAGAATTTTGTGAAAAAGATATTGGTATTGTTATATAACAATATTCTACTGGCAAATAAAAAATTCTTCCTCTGCCGATACTGAAAACATTTTAAAATTTTCAGATCAGTTTTATAATTTGTGGTGAAAGATGGTAGTATGATCAGAACAAGTTACGGAATTTGAAAAAAAGATACTTATAACAAAGTATTAAAGAAGAATTATCAGTGATTTCATTTTATTTCAGACGAAAAACGAGTAAAATTAGTTCAACTAAACATTAACAAAAATTTGCGCAAAGAAAATGAAATTACGTGTATTAAACCTTTTTTCTGTTAACACTTAAAACATTTTGAGTTATTTTTCTTTCACGTAATGCATAGAAAAATATAGGTCAGCGTTTATATAAAAGAGAGAAAACATCCAAAAAATGCATTTCCCATTCTCGGTCCTAGAAAAAGCACCTCTGACCACAATTTAATATTTTCATAGTGCCCTTGTATTCAATAATGTGATCGTGAATTTTCTAGTTCATATCAAAACTTTCAAAAACTGAATCTGAAACAGCCAAGAGCAACTAAAAGTGTTGGATACCAAGTGTACTTGATGCTTTTATATAACTGTATGACTCCCGTTTAGTCCTTCCACGTCCACTTTAAAAAGTATGATAAAAAGAGTAACAGAACAAAACATTAAACTTTGTTCATGGCACGACTCGATGATTATGCAATAAAATAAATCTAAGGAAAATATTTTGAGTTTCCTTATTGATTAATAATTGTTTAGATCACTGCACGACAATTTAACATGTATGGCGACGGCATCTGTCTGATGCATTGTTTGCATATATACACCTTTCAAGCCCATGGCTAATTCACGTTTGTTAAGAAAATTATTGCTCAATTCTGAATACGTGTGATAAATACTATAAGAGATGGTGTCGATATTAATTCTGAGAAACTGAGCAAAGAAAGCAGAGAAAACATCGTTTCATTTTTATAAAACGATTGATGTATACTATCCACGTTGCATGGTACTATTGCGATTTTATTTAGAGGAAACTATTAAATTTTTAAGATGTGGCTCTTCCTTTTTATCAGCTGCATTTCATTACCCGAGTCGGTGCACGACAGAGGATGATTTTGACCGAGAGATGTGGCGTTCGAGTGGTAAGCACACAGGAGTCCTGTCTTTCGGCTTAGATTGTGATAAACGAGTTACCCTACCGCAGACCATAATAGCCTCTCGTTGATTCTGGTCAGATGCAAAGGTATTCTTTTTCTATAAAATGCATCAAGCAAATCACGTCACAAGGTATCTATCACCCGGGACTAAGAGAATGGTATTGCCAATTTTCCTAGTTGCACGGAAATGACTAATCAGGCAGAAACTCTGGCCGTGATATATGAACTGTTTCCTTTGAAAAATGCATGTGTCAGGAGTATGTGTACACCGAAATAACGAATACAAGTGACGTATTTAGCAACATAAGGAAATATTGTGATAAATTTACTTTAAAATGTTCAAACATATGTTTATAAAAACAAATTACCCGGGATATGCACATAAAACATGATAACAGTCAAATATACACAGAAAAAGTGAATTTGTAGTGAAACAAGGGTCTCTGAGTAATTTAGATTTATTTACTTATTCGGTCAATTTAGTCAATTCTCTACATGGTGGAGTTTCAAGCCTAACATATATTTTGTGGTCTGAGATTTCCAAAGTGAAGTATGAATTAAGTAAACGATAATTTAGGTGTAATCCGCCCCGTTGTATTGTAAACGTATGTATCTAAATATCTGGTACAGACATCGGCATGTTAAAGAATTCAGGAGCAAAGTTAGAAAAACCTTTTGGTGTTTCATTCCTGGTTGAAACATTTTCACTAGTAAAATATTCAATTATGTTTGTTAAAAAAAAAAAAAACAAACAAAAAAAAAAAAAAAAAAAAAAAAAAAAAACAACCCTAAGGGGATAAATACCGCCTCGTCAACAAAGCTGACTTTATCCTTTATACTTTATCCCAAGACACATCGTTGGTTCATTTGTTATGGATGTTCAACTTGAACAGTTTGAGGTATAAACATGAAAACGGAAAAATCTGGTATGTGTGCATTCTGACCTTGACTTTGTAGATATGACCTTGCTTCAATGGTATGACACACTCTTGGGTCATGGAAAGCAATTGTGTGAAATATGATCTTCAAAGTACAATGAAGAAGCTATGGCACGAACAGGAATTCTGGTTGTTTGCGCAATTTGACCTTGGCTCTGAAGATATGACCTTGGTCCAAGGCCTTGACACATTCTTGGGTCATGGACAAAAGTTGTGTGAAATATAATCTCCATTCAACGTAAAGGGAAGAAGTTATGGCCTGAATATGAATTCTAGTATTCATCCTGAATTAATCTTAACCATGAAAATATTACTTGATTTTAGTCATTGCATACCCTCGGGTCAAGGACAACACATGTATGATATATTATCCAAATCCAACTTGGCATTAAGAAATTATGGCCCTGACAAGCAGTTTGACCATGTGTGCACTGTGACATTGTCCTTGTAGAAACGACCTTAGTTCAAAGTCAAGACATACCCTTGGGCCATGGACTTGTTTGGTATATTTTCCAGATTCAACTTGGCAAAAGGAAGTTAGGGCCGGGGCAGTGATTTTTACTATATGTGCACTGTGACCTTGACCTCTAAGATATGACCTTGGGTTGAAGTCTTGATATCCCTGGGTCATATATATCAATTGTGTGAAATATTTCTAAGATCCAGCTTGGCAGTCAGTAGTTACAGCCCGAACAATGATATTTGCTCTGCGTGCATTGTGACTTTGACCTTAAAGATATGATCTTTGGGTCATGGATAATAATTGTGTAAAATATTATCCATATCAAGCTTGGAAGTAGGAAGTTACGGCATGAACAAGGATTTTTGCTGTGTGCATTGTGGTCTTGACCTCGAAGATATAACCTGCTTTTGAAATTATGACACACCCTATGGTCATGGACCACACAATTGTGTGAAATCTTATTTAGATCCAACTTGACAGTAAGAAGTTATGGTCCCAACAATGATTTATGATGTGTGCCCTTGATCTTAAAGATACCTTGACCTTGGGTCAAGATGCATCGTTAACGTTATGATTTATATTTTAAAGTCCAGATTAGTTATCACACAGTACCATAAAGCATTCTGTTTAGCCTTGGTTGATCTGTTTGCAAGCCGTAACCAATAATCAGGGGTTCAATGTCCAGCGGAGACATTTCCAATCAAATATTCGATGTCTAGTACCAGTTCCAGATCCATGTATGACATTTTACATTTAATTTTTTTAAAGGAGCATGGTCCGATTGAAAAGTATTAAAAAATGTAAACGGATTTCTTAAACGGAAATCGATTGCTAGTATGTTATCTAAGATGTGTAAAAAGTATCGTTACAAAAATCGATGTCGTTAACGAGATATGCCCATTTAACTATTGCAACATAACCAGGCCAACTCCTTGAATATTGATGAGGTCGGTCAGAGGAAATCACGTGACAATGAAACTCGTGCTTTACCCGATTCTAAAATTTGTTCCACTTTTCTTTTTCGGCCTCTGAGTCTGTGTGTAGCTATTTTCTATCACACTTTTGCTTTTCCCGTGCTCGTATTCCTCCATGTGAACCATTTTCTACAGTGAATATCAACGCACGCGCATGATTATGGGCGGAGCATCGCCTTATTTGGGGAATTGATACCAACCGAATTTAATTCGACTCAATTACCTTTATTCTACGAAAACATTGAAGGATTTTAGTTTTAAATTTTGCAATTAACACAAAGTTTATAATTTATGTAATACAGGAAAAATAAAATATTGTTGTAATTTATCCTTTTCATGCTAAAATTTTCCAGTCTCGGACTATGTCCCTTTAAAGGAAAGAAAACGCAATGTATCACTTCTTTGTGCTATGTAAATTTATGTCGGTTGTCCAACAGAAACTGACCACTCCTCTTAGTCACTATTGATATTTCTGTATCATGACATTATTGTCAGTTGATAAACACATGTAATAAGGCACAAAACATAAACATACAGTGCAATAGAAATAACGAGAAAGTTCATATATGTATGTACAAGTATCATAAAATGTCGTTATTATATGTACATATAAATATGGGGAGAGGAAAAATCATAAAAATTATTCAAATTTTTCTTTTCTGTTCTTTGATTGATTTTACCTCTTGCTTTCGATTGAGAATCCTCAGTTTTTACTGACTCAACTTTTTCGTCTGTATACAGAGATATTGCATCAAGCCCTCTTTAAAACAAACTATAGGATTTGGAGGAACCACATGTACACAAGAAACATGTTTGTATGAAAGTAAACAAAACAGGAAACACACAGACACACAAACAAAACAATAACGTTGTATATGTATTTCCATATGAAGGGAACACTACAGAATAATACATTTGTCTTCATCAATATATTGTATAAATGAATATATTTGTTTTAAATATCAATAGATAAAACGAGATTTAAAGATGCAAAGATAGTGTATATATGCGGATGTCATTATTTCTTCTTTATTAAAAAAACATGTTATAAGATGTCGACACTGCCATAGCGGGAGTATGGCTATGCATGCTTATTAGTCGTATTCTCGTTCGTTGCGTCTACCTGATATTGCATAGATTGCTGTAGTGGGTACTGTCTCAAACTGAACGACTTTGACAGACACTGGGTCCTCATAAGAACGGCTATCGGACACGTCAGACTGAACATCCCCTATTTCATTATACTCCCTTTCTTCACGTCTATCAACGTCAGAATTAACATGGTACTGGACAACGTATCCATTCTTTGTGTAATCCCTTGTCCTGAAACTATTTTCATTTCACACATAAAGAAACGCTTGCTTATACAGAATATAAACATTAAAATAAGTCAAATAAGATTGTGTCGAACATCATTAGGAAATGATACTTACTTTCGTATGTAATATACCGAACAGGTTAATGATCCACAAATCAACAGTACGAACATTCCCGCTAGTATACCTTTAACATACAAATTTACAGTTTTATAAATGATATTGGCGTATATATTGCTTGTAAGTAACATTTTTCCTATCAGCTTAATTTACCATATCTGAGGATGTACTTTGAAGTCTTTAATTTGATATTACTAAAATAAATCTACAAACAATTTTCGTCTTCTTTTATAAGTTATATCATCTCATGGTCATCAATTACTACTTCCTCTAACTTCAACGTGTCATGTGTTTCTGTTAATGCATATGTTACTACACATGTTTATTTATAAAAAAATTACCTAAGACGAATTTCTGCCGGAAATATTTGGATGAAGTAGAAGAATTCCTCAAGTTGATGAAAGTCGTTACTAAATGCATACATACAAATAAATAAAGATATATATAATGATGCTTTATATTTCATATTTGTGAACATGAACAATTTACATAATATTCAAAAATTCTGAAGACTAGAGAACTATATCTATAAAAAGCAAATTAGAAAGATAGGTAACCATGGACCCATGGATTAAACAGAGATGGGAGCAGGTGCTATGTAGGAGTATCACCTGCCTAATCCCCTCACCTAATGATAATGCCATAGGTCGAGTATGTCTGCTAGTTACGTTAAGTGCTAACGGTATGACCGTTTTGACATTAGTAAAAGTATTATATTATACTACCGTGAAATCAATAAGGTCGGCATGTAAAGCAATCGATATCGCATACATCTTAAATTAACTGCAAAAGTTGTAGTAGCGATGATTATTTATATATTGAATTGTCACAGTGTACAATTCTATGGTAGTTTCAAAGTGACATGGTATATAGTACAACCTGCTTGCTCTGTTCTATTTTCATTTCTTGAAGCATAGTCTGTAATCGTATAGTGACCAATGGTTGTTGTATATACAGGACTGTAATATTTAGCAGATGTCCTGAAATACATTCAAGGACAATTGTATTAGAAATATTTTAATAACGTAGTGTAAAAGATGACGTAGCGGTATATCGGTTAATCAGTGGGGATATTTTTTTCACCGGTTTTTCAATATCGCATTTTAGGATAAAAGTTTTGCTTTAGGTAAAGGTTATTGATTCAAATGATATTCGCGGAGGGTTTGACTTAATTGTTACTATACCTTTTTCCTGATGTTGTGTGGCTGTGGCACTTTCTACACAGTTTTTGTTCATATTCATGTATATATGCAGTGCTGAATTATATTTCTTTCATCTGTATTTAAGGACATTCACGGCGGGAATGGCTAGCCAAACAGCAGACACTCACTCCTCCCGGGCACCTGGTCTCATCCCTGAATTTCAGGGGTCCGTGAATGTCCACTATGGTACGTTGTTGTCAGTGTCATAGTCATCTGACATCAGTTACTTTAATATTTTACATTCAAGAAATAGAAAAATATTGTTCAATTTGACTGGAGACAAGGCACATAAGTCGGATACCTAAACAAATTGTCTTTCCTACTCTTTTGGTAGTTTCAGAAGGCACTCTATCCTATCGTTTAATCAGATATCTTATTTTCTAGGTTGTAAATTAAATGAATTTCAATTACTGAAGTGTATGCAAATTAATTTCGTTATCTAATTCTAACAGAAAAAAGAGAAGTTACTGGCTCAGTTATGTGGCAGAAGTCACCATGGAGCTATACAGTATATTAATATCAATAATATACTAGCACATATAACACATTACAAAAATATTTGATTGTAGTGCAATTACGATATCGACTTAGGGCGGTCATTTAAGTTGACAAAAGCCAAACAAATGGTGTGGTTAACCGGTTTGCAACGTTCAAGTAACAGTCTACATAAGGCTGTAGAGGGGACGTTTGACTATTTTATTACTTGATAAAATATTTACATAACTAATTCGTTGTTGTCTCCTATCAAAGGGGTAATTTTTTTTATTTACTTCCTTGAATTGGAAGTCGTCTCATATGCATGCATATGCAGATAATTTCCTGTTTATTTTGTGGCATTATTGAGTTTTGATTTTAGCATTACATATTCAATAAACTTTTCAACTGTGGGTTCAAATGTGCTCCTTAGTAAATGCTCTTCGGTTTGTTTTCTATTTGTCCGTTTTGTTGATTTTCTTTTTCGGTTTCTTGATATTTTATGAGCTACTGAATTGATTTAAATGCACTCTTGTCATACATAATAACATAATTATTGTTAATTACCTGTCTTTACTAATGTGGGTTTGATTTGTATCTTCCTTGTAACAACCATCATCTACAAGGAAAGGAATAAAATGATATATATGAATATAGTTGTCGTCTACATGGAAAGTATAACAAAGATATTACGTCAATAGTATCATAGATTTATAGAGTAATGGCATGATATAAACACACAACTCACATTTGTAGAGCTCATAAGATGGGTAGGTGGGCACATCTTCATTTGGACACTTTCCACTGAGTGAGCAATTGACGTATATGATTTGAAAATCATTACTCGTATGTATTTGTGGACATCCATCTTCATTAAATAGAAATATCATTTTGTACTGATAATATAAACTTTTTTGGTGAAAAAGATCTATATTTTGAAACTTCGTACCGTTTAAAAAACAATTTCTTATAGATCAAATTTTAAATATTTTCAGTTATGATTTTATTTTCTTTTTATTACAGCCGTTTCGTTTTTCTTTCTTATTAAATAACAATAATATGTGCGAGAAAGACTGGAGAAAGTCTGGAAATTTCATGTTTTGAATAATCAAAATGAATTGCAATGTAAAGTTTGAGTCCTTTCGGACAACACCGATAGTTGTATGCGTTGATTTAAATGTAAAGGCATTCATAGTTAGCGCATTAGCGGAGTTAAGAATATATAAAATGAGTAAGATATAAAGTTTTTAAATACTAATGATAAACAGTGTCGGGATTTCAAGCTTTTAATTTCTCAAGACTATTTCTTTTCATTGGGGAGGAAACAGTAATTTCAAACACCCCCGAAAATCTACATACAATTTAAACCGTTAAAGGTATAAAGCAAGTAATTTATGTGCTTGAAACGAATTTCGCATAAGTAGTTTGTATGACTTGAAGCGAAGAGTAAACAACTTCGAGCCGAAACTTCGGCTGATAGTTACCCTGTCCTGTCATGAGACTAACAAAAGTCTCGTCTCACGGATTTTCCGGTGTTTCGATTAGCGATTGGTATTTTGTCCAGTGCAATTCGTAAAATGCCTAACTGTTCAAAGAATTTATCGGTAATCACAAAACCTTAAAAGAACTAAAGGAGAGTCTATGAGGAAGTAAAAATCCCATATGGCAGATGCAGTCACCATATGATTGAAACAACATTGACATCATTTTGAAATAAAGTGGAATAACAAGACACCTAAATAAATTAATTGTTTTTGTATGTGCGTTTCAGGTGTATATGTGTTTGTGAAGGCGTTTGTTGAAAAAAAAATCAAGGTATATTCGAGGCGAATAAGAAGAATAAATTATCTTTTCCTTGATGTATATTGATTTTATCTTCTTAATCCGTTAGCATTCAAACCATTGTTGGTATCGCCCAATGAAAATAAATAAATAGGTATTACTTATTTGAAAAATTGAAAATTAAATACGAAACGAAATGGTCCTTTCTTTTATTTAACTGCTTATATGACGGAGAAAGAATCTTAATACGGTTAAATTGTCCTGGATCTCCTGTGCATAAGTTCAGAGCAGCATTTTACATCTAGACATCAAAGTTAGGGGTGGGGATTTTCAATCAAATCCCATCCATGTAAATGGCGGTTCTTGGAGTCCGTCAATATTTTAAATGTATATTTGATTTAAACTGCACATCTAGCCTCATGTCTTTGTATATGGATAAAAATGTACTTATTACAGTATCGTTTAAATTTTATCGCATGTACAGTCGATTGTTTTGCTTTGTTTCTTCTTTTTTTTTTTTTGGTTTTTTTTTTTCATTTTTAACTGTTGTGCTGAAAAGCATTCGTTCTAGGATTCTCCATGTATATTATCAGACTCATCACATTGATAATTCTCTTAATTTAGGTTTATAGTATACAGGAAAGTATTGTGGTAAGGATGGGTAACATTTGCTTGTCCTTTAGGTTATCGTCGGCGTGTTCGTATGATCTCTTATCTCTCAGAGTGGAGGGGGTGGGGTGTTTTTACCAACTTTTCCGCAGTGCATGTTCTACCTTTTTGAGTAAATATTGAAATATTATTCTGTAAAAAAAACCCTTCACTGAATAAGCAGTTCTACCGTATTGGTGAATGTTTCATAATTTTCCACAACGGTTTTGTATTTGTCTGTTGATTGCTTTTTGTATTTAAATGACCGTTAGTCGATAAAATATGTAAACAACACGATGTTAAGCAAAACACAACATAGTTTAAAAGATAACGACTCTTTCATGAAGGCTGAATTTATTATTCACGAGATTACTCAATGTAATATAATATTTCACGATAGTGTACACTGGTGAGGTGATGAATTAGCGTATTTAATACAAGAAAAATCTTACCGTGAGAATTGACGGACAAAGGAATCATACAGAATTCAATGAAAGAGTCCTGTGACGATTTCATGCAATGGTACACAAAACCTTCTAGTTCGTTACACGACTTTAATGATTTCTTTTGACGCCATAGATCTACCACTGACGGACATGATGACACATTAGTCAAGTTACTGACAGTGTCTGCGCTTATACACAAACCAAAAGCCAACAGTGAAGTCCAAAATGAATACAGATGCATGGTTTTGATATTTGGTTTTAGATATGGAAAGCACTTGCTAGTTCACGTAGAGAGTCTGTATGCATTCATCAGTTTCACTTATTTCATCGTACGTTAGAGAACAAAGCCTAACACACCATGATAGTTATAAATAATACACTTCCTTCAGCTCGTGATTTCTAATATTACTTAGTGAATCCAGGAATACACTGTAAGATATATGTCGGTGACGAGACTTAAACATCCTTAATGAAAAGGATATCAATCTTCATTTCCGTTTTGAAAAAAAAAAAAAAAAAAAAACCAAAAAACCCCAACCTCAGTCTTAATGATTTTATTTGCAGTAACATTTGCAGTGTTATAATCCGATGCATTGAAGTCTTTCTTCTTACTATATACGGTTTTAAGCATTAACATGACGAGTGAATTACAATTACACAGATTTCAATGTAATAATAAAAAATATTTGTCACCAATCGATATATATATATATATATATATATATATATATATATATATATATATATATATATATTATTTATTTAATTATTTATTTAATTATTTATTTATTTATTTTTATATATAACGATGGTTACTTGTATGTTTAAACGTACAAGTAGGGTTTACGGTACTAGTGAAATATTTTCTGAAGCATACATAAGTATTGAACTAAATAGAAATGTGTCTTATCACACATTCTACTAGGTACCATTCAGCGTTATACTTAGGGAAACTTTTTAGACAAACTTCAGCACCATGTGCTTATCTCACGACTTGAACTGTTAAAAAGGAAAATAATCATCAGATGAATAGACGGATATGAAGATTCAAAGATACTAATAAAACCTAAATATAATATATCCTCTATATTTATTGTTTGATTGATTTTTGTTTAACGTCACACTACGAATATTTTACGTATATGATGACAGCATCTGCCTGATGCAGGGTATACAAATTTTGACCTTTGCAACGGACCCACCCGAAGCAGTGAGGGATCTTTAACGTGCCATGCATACCACGACACGGGGCCTCGGTTTTTACTGTCTCATCCGAAAGACAGGACGCCGGCATGACCAGAGCAGGACTCCAACCCCGGTCTCCCGATCAGGAGTCCAGCGCGATACCACTAGGCCACACCGGCTAACAATATATATCCTCTATAACTTACATAATATTAGATATAGAGATGCATTGTGCGTTACCCACTTTTAATTTAATAAACACAGTAAGAGTACTGTTATAATAATAGAAGGACTTTTATTTTATTTCTGGTCTAAGGTAGACAGCTCTCACTGTCATCTTCAAACACGTATGATAGCGTTACTGATGAAAAGTCAGGAATGAGACAAAATGATCATTCATGTTTTCCTATGGATGCAGAGGATAGACAGAGTGCGTAGTTGGTTGGTTGATTCGAGTTTGTACGATTACATTATCAAAACGCCAAAACGGATGTGGGTGGTTGGGGACAATGAGGAGGGAATCGAACCAGTAATCAACACTTCGTGTTTTAATTCGGCCATGAATGTCCAAGCCAAATTAATCCAAAACCCTTAATGATTTGCTGTGTAGAAACACACCAGCATGCAAATAATTTACCCTGACATGCCTAGCATGGAATTGAAAGAACTATGAGTAATGGTTTCGCAACTTGGTAAATTCAAATTACAAGAGGAACACATATTCCTGCATTTTCAAAATATAGACACGTTTTTGCGTAGACACTGCCATTTTTTCACGTATTTAATGGTTGTTAGGTTCAATGATTGAATCAATCAATTTCGTTAAGTACATACCCGGTACGCAAAACTTTATATCCCTGCACTATAGAATTCTTGTATTTAAATGCAGTTGATGACAAGAGAGATAACTGTATTATAGTCATTAATAAAACTCCAGGGTTGCCAGGGATATTGAAAATACAGTTTTTCTGTGTCTTTTCTCTGGAAAGGTTTTAATTTCTTTGCTTCATTTAAGGGATCATGCATGTCCCCAAAATGTCAGCAATAAAAGAAAATGTTGCGTAAAAAGGACAAAAAAAAAAAAAGAAAATAAAAGAAGAGCTACAGATATATCGGCGAAGATTCTTCGACTGTAAACACCTACAAAGACCGAAACAATAACAATTTGTTGACAAGTTTAAATAGTTTTAGCATTTCTCCACATAAAACATTAAATTGACCATAGAAGTGAAATGTAATGAAAAAAGTAACTGAACAGAAAGAGGTTAAATATAGCTCCATGGTGACTTCTGAGACATACTGAGCCAGTAACTCCTCGTTTTTCTCTTATATATTATGATTGTACGTCCTATGTGGGTAATACTGCAGTGCAAAAGAACATTTTTGTAATCTTTTCTGTGTTTGACTAGTCTATCATCATGTTTTATGTACATGTCCTCGGTCATTTGTGATACAGCGTCTTCTCTTTTATATGGAACAGAATCTGCAACTAGATGTATTATTAGTTTGCAAAGTAAGGAATCAGAATAAATAAAGACAAAATTAGTCAAATAAGATCTCAATAAAAGGCTGTCAGATATTTGGGGTAGACATACGCAAGTCAAATTGAAGAGGATCATGCACAGCACATTCTCAAAATTGATAAAAATATAAAACGGTTCTCAGAATTTTAAGAGTAGACATATGCAAAACATATTGCTTCTTAAGTCTTCGTCTTTAAATGTATTCTAGTTATTAGCATATAAGGGAGTAGTGTAAACCAAGTGAATATTGGTATGGTATGAATTTCATTTCTATTCGAAAAATCTGATGAATATTCTTTGAAAACCTAAACATGACTTTTTTACATTTACTTACTTATCAGGTTATGTCAGATTACATGTGTATTACCATAAGCATTTAGCACCGACGAACCTTTTGTTCAATCTGACTGCTCTTAACTAGGACAAAAAATTTTAAAATAGCTCAAGTATTTGTGTACATAATGGAGTAAATGTACTTTCATTGTAATCTATACACTTTAACAAAAGTCAATCAATGTTGAAGTGTGTGTTTTGATCAACGTAAAAGTAAATGAAGAAATAAATTACAATGCCCATAATTACAATAATTATGATGATGATTTAGGATTATCTATTGGTCTATTTATGCAGTCTTTTGTACTGTTAAAATAATCTTCATCATGTATACCAAGGTATGTTTTTACCATAATTTCAATGTAATTTTATGTAAAAGAATAACACAATTTTTAAAAGGATGCCTGACTTTATACGTGTTTTGGGCTGAATTTCCTCCCCTGTTTAGTGATCTGATTCAGATACATGTAAATGTTATTATAAGTAAAATATGTGTCATGGTCATGACTGTAGAGCTTTTTGTTTTTATAATATTTCAAGGTAACCATGGCTGAATTTTTGCAATTTCTTTAAATCATTTATTTCTTTTGTTAAAAAAGGAACTTGATTTTATATGACGTAAATGCTACTCGTGTTTCATTACCTGATATTGTTTTTCTTTTTTCCGGAGTACAATGACAAAATTCCTGATAAAGCATCTTGAAGATATGTATAAATGGATCTTGACCCAGTGTCGCATAAAAGATCTGAATATTCAAATGTATCATGGAAATTTTACACTAAGGCTCAATTTTCACTTTTTATCAACACCAAACTATGTATTAGTAGTAATGGCGTAATAACAGAGTTTTAAAATTTCAGGTTTATCGGTAGAAGAATAATGTCAACAGTACTGAGCGTATGATAAAAGCATTGTAAGGTTAATGTTTCTGAAAAAAAAGAAATATCTACATCCTATATCAGGTATATATGACATGTGCAAATGAAATATAAAGTCTTTGCACTTAATTTCTTCTTGAGAATCTTAACAATATGGTGCAGTAAATGGACACATATATAGATTTTTTTATATTTATTATTACAGGGTACAGATAATACAAAGTTGTGTTTTAATCGGAACTGAAGATAGTTGGTTGGTTGGTTGATTGGTGTTTTACGTCGCTTTCAACAATATTTCAGTTATATCGCGACATGGAAGCAGGAGGTTACCAACCTTTTAAACATAGTGGCGCAACCCGGGAATCGAACCCGGATCGTCGGCGCCGAAAGCCAAGCGCTTAACCACTACACCAAGCCTGCCCCCGAACTGAAGATATCTCCATCATAGATAAAGGGACTCAACTCAACTTTTTTCACCAAATGGAGTTAAAACCAAAAGACAAAAGAGGATCTCTGTTAAAGCTCTTATTCAGAGAGAGAGAGAGAGTAAAGTCCCTATGCTGTAGTATTATTTGCTCAAAAATATGATATACATGTATTTTTTTTATGTAACGTTATGTGGTTCGTACTAAAATAAAGGATGCAGGGATTAGTGAATAGAGGTGAATGATCGACGGAAGTCATTGTAACAATTTTTGATAGTTCCACTCACAGTGATATATTCCGTCGTGTACACCTCCCTCCTTTTAATATTAAATGAAGTACATATTATATTATAGATTATTATTTTCATGTTTAAGCAATGCGAGTTGCAAAATAATAGTTCACCTAGTTCAGGGCTAATTTAGAGTTATTTTCAATCTTCGTGTGCATTAATACATGTCTCGTTAGATATTGTAATAGAGATCACAGTATCAATGCATGGTTTTAGGAATATTCGGAAGTGGTAGGAAAGGGAGTTCACTTCTTTTATGTTTAATGGTTTAGTTGCTTTTATTGCAATAACACCATCAAAATAGACAAATGATGACGTTTTCTTAAAATTTTTCTTTAAGGGGGAAAGATTCGCCATTGCTTTTTCTATGGTATCATCATCACCATAAGTTTATCAAATCGTTGTTTTACAACAGAAGAGTCTCGTGAATTCAGACACAGTATCGTGACACGCAAGGTCAATGTCTACCGGTAACCACCATTTCCTGCGGTTGAGAAATATCTTGTACCATACATATTCCTTAATTTTATCATAGTTTGACACCTCCTACTAACCTTTTATTTATACTTCTGTATGAATGCATTTCTTTCTACGAATCTCATTATAAATTTTAAAAATGTGTGTCCTTCGGCTGTGCTGTTTTTACACTGAATGGGAAGGTGGGTGAACGCAAACTTTTTAACCACACGAATTAAGTGACGTTTGGTACCTTAAATGACCGCTTTAAATCGGTATCGTAACTGTAATACAATCCAATATTTTTGTAATAAATACAATACATATGAATGAATGAATATAAATGACAATATGGACCATTTTCCATCATGTCAAACAATTTCAGATATCAATTTCCTACTTATGATTTAAAAATATAAAATTATACAAAATATTTACTTTTAATAAACGAAATCAAAATGAATTTATCATATTAATCGCGGAAAAAGAATCCTTTTTCTTTGTTTCTTTTTCCTTCCTTTTTTTTTGGGGGGGGGGGAGGTTACTAAAAAGAATATGTTATATATATAGTCAACATAAGACCTCGGGGTCTGTCAGCATTTCCTGTTGGAAAAAAACTTTACATTTAACGACTTCTCCTTTCGCCTCGACCACGAAACAAAATTTTGACTTAACATTGGTGATTGGGTTACATCAAGGTAAAATATTTCTTTAGTACACAGAGTCAATACGGTTCTTATATACACTGCTGCCTACGTTACACTACAAACTCCACTCCGTGTAGCGACGCACTTTTTCAGTCATTATAGCGAGTTCAGAAGGATGGAGAATGAAGGTATTCAATTTCCTATCTCTGTTCTCTCATTTTTATAATTTATTTTAATCTATTTGGGTTTTTTTTTCTGATTTCCTTTGCGATTTCTTTATCTGATATTATAACATAAAACTAAATTTCAATATAGTATAAAAATTGAATACCATATTATGATCACCTTTCGTGATCAAGTAAAAATGAGCTACCATTCTTTTACTTGCAAAAAAAATGTAATGTGTGGACCACAATATGTAGACGATTTTATAATTCCCCGACAGTAAATGTGATGTCCCAAGTTAAGAGAGACTGACCTAGATGACTAATACATGGGCCAAGTTATTCAATGGCCTGGTACACTACACGCTAAACCTAACATTTTTGTTATAATTTAAAAGAAAATATCGCTTCATGCGACACATGATGATCCTATTTGAAATGAAAGCGCACCATTCTTTAACATAGCAGTGTGCCTGTACATATATTTTACCTATTTTAGCACAGATATAATATAATAAATAAAACCAATCTTAAAAAATAAATACCCAAAGATTTTCCACCTTTTGTAATTAAGTAAACAGGAGTTACCTTTCTTTCCCTTGTAAAAATGAATATAAAGTGTAAACAACATGATCTAATTAATTTCATAATATTCTTGCCGTCCATATTTTGTTCTACTGCAAATAAATCGATTTAATTAGACCTTTGTTTTGACCAACATTTAGTGTGCTAATGTACATAGACATATCGTTCTTATGAAAAGGAAAATAAACAAATAATGCAATGAAAGGTTAAGGATATGTGCAGAGAAGGAAGGACGCTATTGAAATAACACTGACCTTGTCATGATCAAGTCACAATGATATTTTGTGTCACTTTTATTTCGTAAACACATGTTTTCTTCTACTTATCATTGTCTACATATGTATGCTTTTTGAGAGAGACATTGTGACGTTGTATATATCAAATAGCATCAAAACTTTCATTTGTTTGGCAAAGCCCGTCATACGTAGACTTTGTTTTGAATCATGGCAGCTATTAAAACATAAGCCTTGTTATATTTATATTTATTAAAAACCTGTAGCTCCCAGGTATAGAAATATTGCAAAAGTGTACTGAGAGAATGTCTCACTTTTTAGCTGCAACTTTGTCGTAATGAGAAAACCGGTAGCAAAGTATGGATAACTTGTAAGAATTGGTAAAAATTTCCATGGAAAATGAAAGGGAAGAGTTGACTCCCCATTATTAAGATGTATCTTCAAATGATATAAAATCGGGCTAAATATAAATTTGTTAACCTTTCTAATTGCCTCACGATGTATCGGTACCTTTTTAATCATATCGTGGATTTTTTTTAATCTGCCTTTTAGATGAAATTGTTGCAGGACGAGCAGCATCTTAACCTTGCTGCTGTTCACCCCCACATTAAGCTGCATTAAGAGAATATGACCTTCCCCATAGATATTGCACACATCTCTTTAAATATCTTTAGGTTTTATGCCGGGTAACGATCTATCTTTTAGGTAGGTCCTAATTTCCTGCCCATTGTCCGCTCTTTCAGCAGCCATTTTGTGTATAGAGTAAGGAATTGATGTAAACCATACAAATGTCAGTGTAATTGTAAGCAAGAGTTTGACCTATGGTCAGTGACCTACCTATCGGAACGGGGTAAGTTTGAGTTCATCCCCCACGAATTCTGCGTGGCAGTGCACAGTTGAGATTTTTGAAACACTATTTATTATTTATTCAGTTTTAATATTTCTGTCGAGACACATATTAGAACATGGGCTATTTGAATGTAAATGACAATATCTACTCTCTTATATATATATTTTTTCTACTATCCTTTTCTGATTTACGACGCCATGCCTTTTTCTAATTGCGTAATGAAATAAAAACATACAACTAAATTACAATATACATGTATTCTTAAGATTTAATACTAGTTTTAATTACCTTTCGTGATGAAGTAAATAGGAGTTACCTTTCTTTCCCTGGTAAATGACACTTGTTATATGTGGTTGTATAATATACCTACAGAATCATTATACTGTTCTAGTATTAAAGAGAGAGGCCTTGATAAACATAACGATGGTCAAGCTGATCAATAACCGGGTAACCATGTTTCAAACCAATTCTTTTGATTTTATATGGAAGATCATGGTATCATTACTATGATAATTTGTATGATTTTTTTTTGGTACACAAAGTCTTTCTTATCCCTCTCCCCAGCTTTCACACAAGCTACAGTGGCAAATAAAACGGGATAATCTTGTTTGAATCAGTGAGCAAGCCAAGATTTATAATAATGATTCATTTTCTGTATTAGTAAGATTTGCATTTGAATAACCAGATCAAAGTTTGTTGTCTGTTTCCCTCTCTTTTTACCTAACTACGCCACTGACATCACCGATATGTAACGATATAGCAAACTTATTCACCCATAACTCTTGAATTTGTTGGATTGGAATACATCTTCCTTGAATGTCCACTGTGGTACATTGTTGTTAGTGACATAGTCATTTGATACCAGTTAAATTTTACATTTTACATTCCTTGATATTTTCCTGTACAAATACATCAGCGACAGTAACTTAAACTTTAATTAGAATGACACATGTGTATACACATGACAAGGAAATAATTTAGAAAATAGTGTTTGTTTCTGACATATACATCATTATATAAAAATCGGAAAACTGGCTGATATAAGAGGCTTATAATCCGCATAAAACTCGAATGATTAACTCACATGAATGACATTAAACAAAACGCAGTTTACACTAAATATAGAATGCAAATATTCGAGTTCAATTTGCTAGATTTTTTTTCTCAAATCTGCTCTCACGTTCTGTATTTCAATATTTTTCAGACAATAAATTATACTTTTCGTTATCATCTTATGAGTTGAATTTACTACTTGTACGTTCATACCATTTATGAACAACGATTGACTAATTTTATTTATTCTTTTTAGCACTGAATCGTATTGATCATATGAAAATAAATGATAAAGGAATGATTTAGATGAGGTAATTTGATAATTCTAATTAGAGTTTTTGTTTTACAGATTCCGTCCCTGGTCATAAACGTATCACTTATAATCAAATATGCATTTACCAATTCACAAATCATTGCTTGATAAGATTAGCACCATTTTAAGGTAATTCCTTAATTGCATTACGTCATAACATTTCCGGCGCCCCATATCGTTTTTTATTATTATTATTATTATTAGTAGTAGTAGTAGTATTACAGAACAGGTTTGGCTTCCAGTACTAATGTATCTCAATGCTAATCATACTAACATCAAACGAAAAAAAAAAGAAAAAAAAAACCCAGAACAGATTTGAAAATATCCAAGAATTGCAGAATGATCATAATTATATACATGGACCACATTACAATCAATATTATGTTCATCACGCGATGTCGCAAAGGCGATAGCAAGCAAAGATTAGTATATTCTTGTCTCGTCCTCCAGATATTGACTGATATAGTGCGTCGTCCTGATATTGCTTGGACAGATATAGTGGGTACTGACTCAGACTCTAAGATTGTGACAGAGGCTTGGTCCTCATATGAACGGCCAAGGGCCACCTCTGGCTGAATATCCTCTATTTCATTATACACGCTTTCGTCATGTCTATTCACATCAGAATTAGCATGGTACTTGACAGATCCTTTTTTCTTTCTGTATCTCCTTGTCCTTAAATTATTTTGATCGAATAGAGGAAAGAACCATTATGAATTTCGTTCTCTGTAATTGCTAAGAAATCTGGGGGAGGGGAGGGGGTTGCAAATAACTATAACATTTAACATCATCAAAACACAGTGAAGCAATTTGGGTGCACTATAAACATGTATTTTCCATTCAGCATAATGCATGCTTGAAAGGAAACTGTAATAAAGTATAAAGAAGGGGAAAACACTATGGACTATACCTACATTTGTATGTAATATGCCGTAATGATCAATGATCCACATATCAACAGCATGAATATTCCGGCTGCTATACCTCTATCATACGAATCTATGAGAAACATTATATATTGTGTTATATAATCTATTGTTTTGATGGCGGTATTTTATGTCAGTTTGATATAATGCAAGCATTTTTAAACGATAAAAAAATCACTATTATATAAGAATCTATCATGAATTATCTATGCTAAGATTTCTACAGTTGTTCAACACAAACAAATGTCTTAATCTAATATTTGCCACATATCACTTTATTTCCACTAAACTCAAATTATGGTAGGATACTTATCCTAGAGCTACTAAAATATGTAAAGACATTGCTTAAGGAGTGTCTATTTTAGGAAAATAAAATTGAAGTAGATGAATTTTGTAACTGAATGCATATATATAATTGTTGATAAATTGCAGTAAAACGAAGAATTACCGAAGGGTGACCCATATGCCATAATCCATGGAAGAAAAAGACAATATCGTCTATAATGCCATATGCGAACCCCAATAAAAACGGGATGGGAATCGGTGGTCTTGAGGAGTAAGAGTCGCCTGGTTGCATAAAACATCCGTCGCAAAAGTCCTGTGACAGCTTTTCAAGTCGAGGATGTACATACATAAATATACGCATATGAAAAATGGCTATATACTAGTTTTTCCCCTATCGTGGTTTTCCCCTCTTACGTAACGGTTTGGAAATTATACACGTTCGTTCTTGTTCAGTCAGATAACATTTGAAATACACATGTACTATAGTAATAGCTTGTGGAGCAAACCAATGGTGTTATGGTTAACGGATTTCTATATACTGTAAAGTGTTTTTTGGGTTTTTTTGTTTTGTTTTGTTTGTATGTTTGTTTGTTTGTATGGGTTTTTTTGGTTTTGTTTGTTTGTTTTGTTTTGTTTGTTTGTTTGTTTTTTATTTTTTTTTGATTGTCTTTTTTTTGGGGGGGGGGGGGTTGTGAATGTGTGCAAGTCTTTCTTTTTATATATTTAGCATAGTATGATATTTTCTGCTATTATGTCATTGTACAAATTGCCGTTTTTTGCGTACAGATGTCACGCAATGACTCAAGATTTGATCCCAGACAACTTTATACATCATAAGTAAATTGGGAATCTATTAATGAAAATGTTTAAATGTGAAATCTAAGAATTGAACTTGCAAGAATTCCTTGCACGTTCAGTTCTTAAATAAATTAAGACTGATGCATTATATATATCACGATAATACTCTTCATTTAGAGAATACATGATGAACATGAGAATAATAGAAGTTGCAGTCTACGACGAGGCTTGCCTAATCGCAGATGTTGTAAATCATGAACACGGGGATGAAATGTCGTTGTCCCTTACGCAAAGTATGCAAGGTGTCTTCAAAAGAATCTTTATGCGAAGATTCTATGCGAAGTTTCAAATCTCTACACTCTTTTGTGTTAAAGATATAGTCAATGTTAAAGTTTTTGAAAAGTAGGTCACATTCCAATGTCAATGTCGTTAGGTCAAAATTCATAATCCCAAATGAAAGGTTTTATCACAAGGAATCTATATGTGAAGTTCCAAACCTTTTGGTACAAAAGATATAGCCAAAATTTAAGTTTTGAAAACTAGGTCGAGCTCCATGATCAGGGTAATTAGTTCAAAAATCATAGTCCCAAATAAAAGGTCTCATCACATGGACTCTACATGTGGAGTTTCAAAGCTTGTACCTCTTAGTACAAACGATGTAGTCAATGTTTTGCCACAGGGTAAGAGTTACAGACAGGTCAAAAACTAGATGCGCCGATTTTCATTCTGGAGGCATAAAACGAACTAGTTTTCTTTTTTGCGCTTGTATAAATACAGGATTTCTAGGATTAGATAAAAATATCTGGAATGAAATCCTAGTAGATATATCTCTATTCTAAATATACACATTTGCATTTGGAAATGAGATTAAAACTGAAGACATTTCTATTTAAGGAAATGAGATATCTCTAAATTTAGTTGATATATCTCCCTATTAAATGTTGAGATATCTCTATTTTGAAGAGAAATTTATTCATTGTTAAAAAGGTAGCAAGCTGGATTTACTTATGTGAAAAGAAAATCGGAATTTCTCATTTGAGGGGGTCACTATATAGTATTTTTTCCCCGGGGAAAATTGGGGGGAGGGGTTTAGCTATATAGTCAAATATCCCCTAGGGGAAAACTACTATATAGCCATTTTCCCGGGGGGGGGGGGCTGCTATATAGCCATTTTTCCGGGGGAAAATGGCTAGGGGGAAAAACTTCTATATAACACCGGCTCTAGGGCGACTTCAATTACGTACATGTATCACGTCTACGGACTCTCCCACTGTTTGAAAACAATAAATAGGAGTTTTCTTAACTTTGAAGAGGTACACTATGTTTCTTAAGGTACACACTGAGCATGAAACAGTAATTAAAAAAAAGATAGAAAAGAAAAAAATAAATAAATGCAAACTAAACAACAATAAAAATGTCACACGATACATTTATACATAACGGATATCACCTTCTGCTTCCTCCGTCTGTTTCTTTTCATCAATACTCGTAGTGTAGTGTACAATCGTAAAGGAATCAATTGTCTTTGCATAATCAGAACTGTATTTAACAGTGGAAGATCTGAAATATATTTAAATAGTTCATATGATCGTTGAATCAAAAATAATTTATTTACGCATTTAAACGTATGTTTATGTTCAATTACCCTATGTTGTATAATAACTTAAATTCCATTACAGTAAGTTTGAAATTATTTACAAAAATTGTTTTCAATGTAAGCCAGCAGGATTTTTTATATACTTTTCGTTACTCACACAGTTTTCAAATAAGATTACACACTTATTTTTTCGGGAATACAACTGCTCGACCTTCTTTCCTAGATTAATACAAACAAACCAAAAAAAAAAAAAAAAATGGCCTGTCCATTTATGCTTGATGAAACTTTATTGTTAAATTCTTAACGTGATTCGTCTTTATTCAGTGACTTTATATATTATTTTTCCGTCATGCGTGTATGCGTTGAATTCACTTATATTGGTATTTTTTCAATTTAGGAACTAGTAAAAAACGAAGTGTAAACCATATCTCACAGTCCATGGAATAAAGGGGACAATATGGTGTTTATTGTCATATTCAGAAAAATGCGAACCCCAATAAAATCTAGGTCAGACCAGGTGCGCGGGAGGAGTAAGGGTCCTCTGGGTGCATGCAACACCCGTCACAAAAGTCCTGCAACAACTTTTCAAATCGAGGAGGTAAATACATAAATAAACACGCATGAACATACGAAGAAGACAGGAACACGAAATCATATTTCCCATTCAAGGCAAGAATTGCTGCCTGCCTGAAATTCCGGTGTCGAAAACGCAGGTGAAAAAATATCTGTATATACATGTATACACGTATTATGTCAAATCAAGTATAGTCAAAAAGTTAAGATGGCTATTTGGTATGGTCATGTCCCACAATATTAGTTAACATTCTTGAAAGAGGAATCTGAAATTGCAATGGATCCCTATAACGACCATATAACTTCCTCAGTGACAATTTCAAACGTTCCTCAATATATCCTAAAGAGGAACATGTATGTTGGGTACCTTTATTCTGAGTACATTCTGTCATGTGGTTTAGTCAGATTGCTTACCATCTGTGCTGTTTATGAAATAGCACATGCTATTGTATGCGATAAATGATTTAGAGCTGATCATTCAACGAGAGACACCTATGAGATAACTTCCTTGAAATCTATTTATCATTTCACACTTATTCTGTTGTCAGATTGAGTGTTGCCGTCAAAATTCTTCACACAATAAACTTCGCTTTCCGGCTCTATTACTCCCATTAGTTGATGTTCTTATATATTTGTTTTCGAATTTTGTCATTTGCAGATTTTTTACACCCCCCCCCCCCCACCTTTTTTGGCTTTGCCCACCCTTTAACCATGCATGATAATATAAAGCATGTTACAAACCGTTCTTTACTAGTGTGGGTTTCACTTATTTCTCTTTTGAAACAGCCATCATCTGAAATATAAGAAAATTGTATGCTTATAATTAATTAAAAAATAAGTAAAGAATGACATATTTGAATATACAAAACGTATACATGATTAATATCATGGATTGATATATTAGAAGCACACAACTCACATTTATAAAGCCAATAAAATGGGTAGCTTTCATTTGGGCACTTTTCCCTGATTGAGAACTTGAAGAACAGGATGTGAATATCGCCACCACGTGTATTTGTGGGCATCCATCTTAATTTTTAAAAAAATTATTAAAAGTAGATCATATTCATGAACTTTACCATCTGGGAAAAAACTCTTACATTTACATGTATTTCAGAAATAGAGAGAGAGAGAGAGAGAAAAGAGAAAACAATTAAAGATTGATATGTGTGTATATATTCGACTAAAATGTGTCTGATCTGTGAGATTTGGACGAGGGTAAGGGCCAGGACACTCGAGTGGAAAAAGTAAGAAATCAAGTTTAAGGACAAAATGCATGCAGAACTAAATACTTATACTAAGTACTTTAAAACTTATTTCTTAATAGGTGATTGGCCATTTAAACATCCCCTCTCCATCTGCAACGTCTAATTATAAATAACACCGAACACCATGAAGACCGATATCAAAAGGACATAGATTGTGTTGCATCCTAGTGCTTTACTTTCCTTTCATTATCATCGGGAATACTGGTTCATCGGTCGAAGTGTGTTTGTCATTTCCTAACTTAGGGGAAAGGTAATGGGACGATATAGGGATATTTGGATAGTTAAAAGACGCTCTTTGCGTAACGCAGTGCCTGTGATTGGGACCAGGAATTAACAGATTAGCGTCAGAGGTCTGACTGATCGATGTCCTGTGACAGAAAAAATAAAAGTTTAGAATAGTTCTGTGGATTGGCAAGAATTTAAATAAAAAGGAAGTTCTGGACACGGCGGAAAACATGAAAAATAAATAAGCATAAAAATATATGAATAATTATTTAAAGAAAAATGAAAATGATTACTAATTCAAGAACATGATTTTTACCTGTTGTTTATCGATACAATTTAGATACTACCAAACATTTAACGTTTAACAATTGAAAACACATAACATAATTGTAGCTTTCAGGGTAAATCTTCATTTATTATGGATGTAATCGGAAGACCCTTCTGTTATTGTGAAGTTTTTTCTTTACATTTGTTATTATTATTATTTTATATCCTTAGAAACGGCTTCACTGTCAACATTTTTGCTCTCTCTTACTTACTAGTAAAGCAAAACTTGATAACATTTAAAACAAAATTTTGCTAAAATTCAAGTTCTAAGTAAAATTACCTAACAATTCTTGCTTTTTTAAAATCTCTCAAGTATGACTTTTGTTATGCAATCTAGATTCCTGATATTTGCTTTTTGATGTTGTACAGATGTAGATCTTGACAACCAAATTAACGCCAATTATGTAACTATTATAGTTCAGACGCTTTAAAAATTTAAAATTTTCAACTTATTACGTAATTTCAAAAAGAAATTATTTGAAAGGTTAGGGCTGCAAAAATATTGCTAAACGATTTAGAGGGTCAATATAAGGGTAAAAACAGTTATTTCAAAATTTTAAATCCATTTTTAAGTAGGTTTTATTTTTTTTTTCAAATAAAATGTTCATTATTTAAGCTAGACTACCCAAACTTTCTTCATAATATTGTACAGGTGTAGATCCTGACAAACAACTTAACGCCGATTATGTAATTTTTACGGTAAAGGCGCTATTTGCGTTTAAATTTTTAAAACTCATTACGTAACTTTAAAACTTTTTTATTTTAGGTCTTAGCGTTAAAAAAATATTACAAAAAGATTTAAAATGTCAATTTCATGGTGTAATAGTTTTTTTTTTTTTTTTAAATATTTGCTATCCATTTTTAATAGAGAAATTTAAGCTTTTCACAAATTTGGTTAGTTACGTAATTGCTTCATAACTTGCTTATATTTCGTCATATGATCAAGAAAAACCATACAGCACGAAAGAAGGGTTTACTCTTTTAAGGAGGAATTAAACAATATCCGAATATAGCGCCGTTCGGAATGCATCGGTTGATAAAAATGACGTAAGATTGTTTACATTCGATACAAAGCGCTAGAATAGCAGAAGACACGATTGAGGCGAATATTGAAAAAAAGAAAAGCTTGGTGTAAATTTGTTTATGATAATCAAATATCTTAATCAAAACTGGAAGAGGGAGGATTTAAAATCGAAAAGTATATCGGAACTAGCGTACAAAAACCAACCTGCACACGTGTACCCGAGTTAGCAGAGAGTAGTTGAACGATGTTGGAGATTTATGTTGGAATACAGGAAGAAGAATTGTTGAGGTACGGTTTTTTAGCTCAACATACTGATGATACATAAATGCTGTTTGTGTGACTCGTCTAAATTTATCGTATACAGTACGGAAGCAGAGGTAAACAATCTAGTGGCGGGGGGCACATGTGTATTAGCCAAACTACTCGGTCATTTTTGATGCCAAATCTGAAGTTTTACATGTAAATATGTGGCAAATAAAAAAAAAAGGGGGGGGGGGGCTCTAAATCCGCCACTACAGTCGTATTTCAAACCCAAGACCATGTATCCTGTATTTATGTACAAGTAATCAGTAGTTCTGTTTATAATTTACAATAAATTACTGTATTGAGTGAGAAAATATGAAATATATTAAGGTTCTTAACAAACAATTCAACTAAAATTTTCTGATGCAAATATTTTCAAATAGTAAGAAGTTTTGCCATCCTGTTTATCATATATCATCATATAGGGATCTATTTCAAACATTTTAGATTACATCTTATTCTAGAATTTCATTTCATTACCATTCTGACATTATTTGTCTTGGTCATTTTCATATGTAACTTTGGGACTTTGGTGAGCAAATTTGACCTTCTCGGGGCCTCTTTTTCAATTTTTCAATTTAGAAATTGATCATAAAATGTGATGAAATATATGATATATTGTTATCATTCAAAATTAATTAAAATTAGATTAATTTTAAATGTTTACATGTGTTTCATGTTTATATTTATATGACGATTCCCATATTGGACAATTTTCTGACATGTCAAAATAGTCCAGATTTGGTGACCATATTTTTTATTCCTGTGGATAAATTTTCTTCATACTCATAATGTCGTGCAATTGGACACTAAGGATTATAGATATAATTTTTCTTGAAAATTGAATTTGCAGATTTTTGTAAAATGCTGTTTTAGGGGACAAAATAGGGGATTTTTTTGTACTGATTTTGTGTATTTACTGAAACCTTTCTTAAGCACAGATATTGAAATAATTTCTTTCAAAACAATTTCTCCTTGGAAATTTTACTAAAAAATTATTACTTTTCTGATATTGATTTGTCTTTTTGATATATATTTACATTTGGTAAAGTTAAAAGATATTAAATTGACCTTGTAGTACCTTTCAATGGAACTCCAAATATGCCTCAGAGGGAGTTTATTCAAAGTCAAATTTTTGAGTACTGTGTGGATAATTTTTTTTCATACTTTAATAAATACCAACATAATATTAACAATGTGAAAATAACTCCAGTAGAAAATATCTCTAAATTACCAGGTGATACGAAATCAGATGTTAAAAAACGACTTTTGGAAACCGAGCTCTACTGGATTAAACAACTACAAACCCCATACCCTCTTGGTCTCAACGACCAAATATATCGACAAGGTAATATTTCTTCTCGTCAGAATAAGATCAATATTTTTACATTAAGACATAAAACTATTAGAAAACGTAGGTCACATGGTCGTCGTCGTAATCGTAACATCAGAAAACGTAATCGTTTAAATATGTCATTAAACGATCTTCTATTTATCGCAAAAAATAATGGCCGTCATGAACTTTTGCATGCACTATCCTCTATTCCGGTAAATAAATTGAAACCTATCCTGGACGAAGCTGATCTTCCAAGTTTACGCAATTCTGATTGATATAAACTCAATTTGATTATTTTATTTTCATATAATAAACTCTTTCCTCGTATTCCGTCTCTTCCACCCAAGCAGCAATTTCTCAAAATTAAATTTATTAATAAAGGCTTCGATCTACTAACATTTCTAATATTTTCCGTGATCATAGAGTCACATCTAAAATCCCCAATATTTGGAGAATTTACAACCTCCACTTATTTGTTACCAGTACAAAAAGCCTATAAGAAATCTTATTTTAACTTATAATAAAGTCACATCTAACCCTGATGTTTCAGACTCTATTCCTTCGTCGTGTTCTTGTGAAAATTCTAAATATGTTTATAAACCGGCAGGTCATGTTATTACTGGTGACCTAAACTGTATTTCGGACAAGACATTGCGCACCCTTTTTGGAAAAGGACCTAAATATAGGTTACCGTCCAGGATAGATTTCAATAAATGCCGTGACGTTATAGAAGATGCTTTAACTACATATTGTAAACGTTGGTGTAAAAAAGAACAGGTAAATGTTCATGCTCTTAATGATTAGAAATTCGAAATTTTAAGAATTGTCGATATCCGTATTAAGAACTTTACGGAAAATCCGCATTTATTTCAACAGCCTAATACTTTGACGACAAATTCTATTAAAAAGAAGATAGCTGACTTACATGCTAAATATGTCTTTGTTCCCGCTGATAAAGCAGGTAATAACATACTAGTTGTTTGAAAACTATATTATATTGAAGAACTTAAAAACGAATTAAACTCCACTCATACATATGTTGAAAGCCCTACCTCAAAAGAGAGCACCTTGCACGATCACCTCATGACCATGTCCGACTTCAAAATTAAAACTGATAAATCTGATCTACCAACCATGTATTGGCTCCCAAAACTACATAAAAGTCCATATAAATCACGTTTCATATCTAATTCTAGCCACTGCTCTACTACGGTACTATCCAAACATATTACGTCTGCTCTATCTGCTATAAAAGATCATATTATCAAATATTGTGATGTCGCATTTCATAATAGTAACATCAATTACTTTTGGTCGATTAAAAATTCTCATGAAGTTATAGACAAACTTCTTTCGCTAAATTTCAAAGCGACTCAAATTTCTACATTTGATTTTTCTACACTTTATACATCTCTGCCTCATGATTTGATTAAAAGCAAGTTGCTGTCTCTTATACAATGGTGTTTTCACAGAGAATCTCAAACGTACATATGTACTTCCAATAACTCTGGATTCTTTTCCAACAAACAATATACTTCATATGAATACTGGACTTGCAAGGAATTATGTAAAGCACTAGATTTTCTCATGAATAATATTTTTGTGCAATTTGATGGCAAGATATATCAAAAAATAGTTGGGATTCCTATGGGTACTAACTGCGCGCCTCTGATAGCAGATTTATTTCTTTATTGTTATGAGAGGGATTTTATGGTTTCTATTCAAAAATCAAAAGGTTTTGACCTCATTGACAAATTTAATAATACTTGCAGATACCTGGATGACATTTTGGTTATCGATAACCCTGAATTCGAACAATTTATATCAGAAATATATCCACCAGAGCTCACATTGAATAAAGCTAATACTTGAGATAAATCTACACCTTTCTTAGATTTAAACATCAAAATTATCAACAACCTAATATATACTACTATTTATGATAAACGTGAGGATTTTGGATTTCCTATTGTAAATTTCCCTTACTTGGATGGCGATGTCCCTCGACTCCCATCATATGGTATCTATATATCTCAATTAGTTCGATTTGTCAGAGACTGCACCGATGTTTTTGACTTTCATAAACGAAATTTACAAATTACTACTAAACTTTTAACTCAGGGTTACAGATATCACAAGCTAAGAAAAACATTCGGCAAATTCTTCAGATCTTATTCAGAACTTCTATCTTAATTTGGAAATATTTCTTTTCAACAGTATGTATCCAATGGAATTTCCCATCCTAATTTTTACGGTGATCTCGTATATAAACTAAGGAAAGTAAAAGGCTCCGATAACGTTATTTTATCATGGAATAAAATAGTCAAACGTCTCCTAAATAGACAATATGATATTGAGATCATCAAAAAGACTATAGGTCTTGTATTTGGCCCCTCTACAGCCTTATGCAGACTTTTACTTGAACGTTGCACGCTGACTAACAGGGCGGTGGGGACTATATGACGGGCCCTGTCCAAACCAACAAGGAGACATGGTCCTGAATCTCGTCCCCTCTGACTGTTAGTCGGGACTCCTACAGATCTAGGGTCTTAGCTCGCTTTCAGACTGGCAGAGCACGGTTTATCATGTTGATGTCGCATATATTTTTATACCATTATGTGTTTTACAATACCTTACGTGTTTATATTTGTATGACCTCTCAATATGCGATACCTGTTGACCCTTGTTCTTTACATGGAGGATTATTTATAAATTTTTAAATGTACGTCTTTTGATTGTTCTGCTGTTACAGTGAGTGGGAAGGTGGGCCCGTAAACCGGTTAACCACACCATTTGTTTGGCTTTTGTCAAATTAAATGACCGTCCTAAGTCGGTATCGTAATTGCACTACAATCAAATATTTTTGTAATGTGTTAAATGTTCTATTATATTATTTATATTCATGTATTGTATAGCTCCATGGTGACTTCTGCCACATAACTGAGCCGGTGACTCCTCTTTTTTCTTTCATACTTTGCAATTTAGTAGATATCATATTCAAATACTAATTATGAAAAAATGAAGAAAATTGAATTTGGCAGTCAAGTGTTTAATTCCTCCTTAAATGATATTTTCGGTGAGATGTATACATGTATATACTTCTCCTTTTTCCTAATCGGCATATCTAAGATATGCGTATACTCATTAGAGTATTTGTTTTGCTTGTGAATATCCGGTATATTTTTATGGAAATTCCAAATTTTTTTTTTACATGATTTTTGATTTTATCTTTCTTTAGATTAAAGTTTTTTTCAATTTTACTTATCAATTAATTTGTTTGGTTGAGTTACTTGTTTGTTTGTTTGTTTGTTTGTTTTTTCATTTTGTTGTTTGTTAAGGGGGGGGGGGGTATTATTATGTGTTTAGTAAATGTAAGTCATTCTATTGATCTTTTTTCTTTCTTTCCTTTTTTCTATATACTTCATTTTCTTTTTCTTTTCGAGAGAGGAAGACCCGCCCTGTTGCCTCGGCAACAGGTACGCTCTAGTTTTTTTCTCTCGTCTCTGTGTGTGACTCTCGCCCCCCCCCCCCTCTCTCTCTCTCTCTCTCTCTCTCACACACACTGATATTTCGTTTCTTTTATACTTGTCAAAAATACATAGAGAAATAGATAAAATGCGTACATAGGTAAATAAATGATTGATTTTGGAAAACTTTGAAAAGGTGAAAATGAAATGAAAAAGTGATAATTTTATTTGATAGTTTGTTATTATTTTTTTTTTTTTTTGCATGTGATTTTTGCTATGCTTGGCCAAGTTCTGTTTCTTTATTTTTTATACAAGAATTTCTTACCATAATAATTGATATAAAACGGAAACATACATAATTCAACGAAAGTGTCCCATGATGATTTCATACAATGGTACGGTATTCCCTTTTCTTCATTGCACGACTTGACTTGACGCAATTGATATAACTCCGATGGACAAGATGATATATTAGTCAATCCAGTGATAATTCCAGCAGTTGCACGTAGAACAAATAACAAAGGCGAAAATCGATGTAAATACAAATGCATGCTTTACATATTATAATTTCTTCATCGTGATAATTTATTTAGGAAATCTAAAACATTTGCCCAAACTAAAACACGTTTTATAACCATTTCACTTATTTCTTCGTAAGTTACACAGCAGAGCTCATCATATTACATTATCTATATATGATACTCTTCCTTCGCTTTGTGAATTCGTGTTTTTATACGACCTTAATATCCTTGATGAGACGTAATAAATATGTGTTTAGGTAAAATATTATTTTTTATGTTTTCAAATGATAGTTTGTTTGGCAAATGAATAACACATGAAAGAATTACTGAATACGATATTACTATTTATACCTTATAAAGAATACGTTCAGAACACATACACAGACAAACACACACGCACGCACATACAAACGCACACACACACACACACTCTCTCTTTGATTTTAGGTTACTTTAAGAAGTATATTTGTTTCAGTGCACATATATGAAACAAGATTACTGAAAACTAAAAATGATTGTCCAAAACGCAATAGTAGTACGTAAACAAACAGCGACGCCAAGTAAGTTTTCCAATGCAGCTAGACAAAGGTTTTATGAACACGACGAATTTATTACTATTACAGAGATTAGAAAGTGAAAAGATGAAACACGGTACCAAATGAATCAGTTAAATAATATAATACATTGTCAATGTAGAAATAATGGTATATCAATATTTCGAATAAATTTTCACTATCCATTAAAAGTACATCTGGTCCCTCTATTGGATTTTATATATTACTAGTATTATAGAATCATTTAATAAAAATTGATCACAAATTTGGTTCAATATATGTACTTTACCTACAAAAACCATTTGGTTGTTTGACTTGTTTTACAATCTTCTTTCCTTTCTTTCAAAATGCATAACTTCGTGAAAATGAATATTACTTTACCACGATCTAATCCTATCACAAATATGTAGGTAAATGATACAGATATAAGTATATCCATCTGACTGCCTCTTCCGCATTCATAACTTTGTTATTAATTCCAGTCAGGGTGACCAATCTATATTCAGAACGATCTAAGACTAACTGAACTTAAGTTACATGATATATATTCCTCCACACAAAAGCATATAAATATTCACTTTAGCAATGCAAGCATAAAAAATTATCACAACCACAGAGGACAATAAAGACAGAAAATACAGTTATTGAATAAATTCATGAATTTTCCATTAAAATTGAAAATAAGAGAGCTTTTAGAAGACGCATCTGTGTGTTTGCCAAACAGAGACATAGATACATCAAGGAAGCAAGAATTACTTTTCACAATTGCTATTACATACCATTTAACTTAAAACTTAATAAACGTTTAGACGTACCTTAGCAGCATCTTCTATCTCACCACTAAGACACTAATTTCTGATTTCTTATCATCATGCATCTCCAATGGCCAATATGTAATACTTTGAAAAATGAAAAAAGTATAGATGCAGCCATGTACTGCTTATATTTGAAATTTAATTGGGCCAACAACATGTAATTTTCTAGGGCTATCAGTACCTTTATTGTGTGGATCTTGACCCAGCTTCACACAAAAATTCTGAATACTCAAATGTATCATGAACATTTTCCACAAAGGTCCAATATTTATTTCCTGGTTCTTGCAGTTACATGATACGTTAACCCTTACCATAAATGATCTGGGAATAAAGTGTGTGCTCGGTCTATCATTTTGCTGCTTACAAGGTCTCTTGTTGATAACAAAGGTACCTTTCATCAAATTCAAATTTAGATTTCGAAGAGTAATGTCAAACCTATTGGGTCGCAGGGCAAAAACAAGGGCAGGTTAAAGTTATCGGAAAATAGATAAATTGCCTTTATCAAATTATATATTATAGGCGAAAATAGGATTATGTGACCTATAAAGTAGTTATCTATAGCTTAGTTAATGTTAGTGAATAAAATTAGCCCATCAAGATTATTCATAACACACCACGCTGTCAGATCCCCGAGATTACTTCATTTTACGGTCATCATGCAACGATTGTTATATTTTGTGTATGGGTAATTAATGACGATATATAAATGGATCTTAACCCAAAGTCACATATGTCCCCCACAAATGAAACATTTACATGAAAATGGACAGTTACCAATGAATGTTTCGAATAAATTTCTTCGGTCTTGGGTATTTGTTAAGAGACAAAAAATTTCAGAATGCGCATATGCTGAAGTAAATTGATAAATGGTTTTTAATATTTATCATTATAAGTTTGATAATTACACTCAGAGTGACATCAAATCCTCTATTGTCTCTTGCTAAAATCGAAATGAAATGAGTGATTATAATTTTCATCTTTTTCACAAAGTCTACCGGTACTTCAAAATATTGCTAACCTTGGTGTATATTGATACATGTCCGGTAACATATTGTATTAGAAATCACAGTATGATGGCGAGAGAGGGAGTTCACCATTTTAATGTATTTATTTTATTCATAAAAAGGCACGTTAAAAATTAACAGACGATGCAGTTTGTTAAAATTTCCAATTAAGGTAGTAGTCCAGAGGTATCAAAAATTTTCCTATCGATCTGTCTCACTGAATCACCCACAGTAGTTAGCACTTATATAGATACACATTATGAGACATTTTTGAAAGAATTGATCAAAGAGTAATTGTTTGACAACAGCACAAAATGAGCCATTTTCAACGCATTTTAGCATGCTTTAAATTGATGCCAAGATATTTCAAATCTCCAGAGAAACTGATAAGAAAGGATAAGATCAGTGTATAAAACTCTCAATGCTTTTGAAGGATATATACACTAAGTAAAAGGCATATTCATATTTATTCTTTGCTTATTCCTTATAAAATAAACATACTCTCTGGTTGATGTAGTGAAAATAACTAATTATTGGGTCCCACAAAAGATCATTAATATCCATCTATCGTTTATTTAAAAACAAAATTGTAGATTTTTTTTTCAGTATAACAGATTTCTTCTATATCAGTTTAAACAAAATTAAACAAGGGTTGCTTAGGTATTCAAAGTTGAATTAAGCTCCCCCCCCCCCCTCCCCCTTTTCCTTCTCTCACTATGCTCAAACATCAATATATGATACCTAAAATAATTACTTCATAAACAACATCCTGTATAATTTAACTTTTCAGAAAATGTTTGAAAACATTAAATGTCTAAACAAAACAACAATTTGCTTATGGTGTATCCTTTGTATGTCTCCGGATCGAGATACGTAGCGTTGGGGATGATCCATGTCATGATATTACTTTTGCCATATATGTGTTTCAAGTGTCAGTCTGCTACATCGGCTTTAAAACTTGTTCATACCTTCTTAAGTTTTAAAGTAAAATACATCATATATGGCAGAGACTTCGGCCTGAAAGTGTACTCCACTAATGAAATCTTTTCAAAAGACACCAAAGTAAGAGACGTTATAACCTTGACCTTAATGTCAAGAATTACTTCTACCTTGCCCATTACTTATGAATTATAAAAAAACAAAAACAAGTTTTGTATGCATTGGGGATTTAAAGGGGGTTGTAGGTTTTGATTGTATTTTCCAAATAGTGTAATTTTCGACCATTTTTTCGCTTGCAACCTATTTTCATAGCAGATTACAACACCACTTTCAAAAATTTGTAGATCCGCCTGTGGTTTGTATACTTCATTTATGAAACCCTTTCTGATAATATTAAGGTAAATTATCTTGATTGTGACTATCAGTCTGCATAATTACATATGTACTATTACCAACACGTTTTGTTTGCAAACATTGACATGTGATTTTGTGCGCATAGACGGTTTTCCATGCGGAACAATACGTTTAGCCCATTTCACAGAAGAGCCAGCCCACCGCTAGATTTATTCACTTAGCTGCCGAGAACAACAACTTTAATTCGTATCATTTGAAACACAGCAAGTTACTGAATATATTTGAAAATACTGACGTTGTACTTCCCCGTACATAATCAACACCAAACAATCTACAAAGCCACAGATACCTTACGTCACATTCATTACACAATGACGTCAGTTAGATGCCAGTAACTGGGTCAGCGTCATTTCCGGTAAAGCGCTTGTCACTTATCTCCACTTACCTGTGGATAAAAGGCTGATCATTTTGACAAATAATAGGGATAATTCTGCAAATATGGGAAAAATGATTGTCTGGTATATTTTCAAATATCCTAGATCTTTCAAACATGCTTACGCTTATATGTCACTGCTGGTGGACTGGTAGTCCCCGAGGGCATAATAAGTCTAGTTTTTCAAGCGGAAACCATACATTTCCTATGTTGAGAGACATCTATTGTCATCTGCATTTCTTCATTTTATCATCATTTGAGACGCACTGCTCACACTTCGTTTCTTGCGTCGGATTAATGCATTTTTTCTACATATTTTATTATAAAATTTTCCTTTGACCTACGAGTGTGAAGAATGGCGCACATATACGTGTTAAACATATCAACTGAGTGACGTATTTCACTTTGTCACTATAATTGATCGTTCTAGGTCGGAATCGAAACTGTAAAAAACGAATAATTTTGTTATGTCCTTTTCCCTGTTTGACTATAGTAATGTTTTATGATTGCTGATTTGTGTCATAGAGTTTGGTCGCATGCTTTCTGTGTTGTTTTTTTTTCTGGTAGCGTCCATTGCCTCTTAACAAAGTACAAGCTTATGATTACTGGAAACGGAACACCTGATAAAATATCTGAGTGTATTATAACTTTTCCTAAACAAAAGATGTGACTAATTTGAATATTTTGATACATATGCAGACAATCAAAACGTTATATTCGTAAAACTGGAAAGAAAATAATCTACAACATAAATACAATGACAGCTTACATCCTTTACACTGTTGTAACTAGATATTTGCGTAATATTTTGTCTGGACACTTTCCGATGATTCAGCAATTTGCTTTAAAGGTATATGAGATATAAAATAGGATCACCACTCCACTGTAGTAAACATTCAAACGGACGGACCATGTATCCAATCACGAATTCTTCCTGTGTGTAATCCTTTAGTATCTTAAATGCATGTTTTCTATTTCAAGATTCATAGATAACTTGCAAGATAAATAAGATAGTCTAAACAAGATAAATACGTACACTTTACTGTATCTCATACCCGTCAGAAAATAAGAATGATGCATAAATAACATTTTGATAATTATACAACTGATTGATGCACTTTTCAATACATAGATTAAGTATTAATCAAATCTACAATCGATTGAAAACAAAGGGTGAATTTAAGAGACGTTCCATTTTCAACAACTTCAGATATATTGTTTTCTACTTACAGTAACACACTAATAGACATTTATATAAACACCTGCTTCTTAATGTTAATGTTAAACAAACAGACTCTGACTAATATCCAGGGTCTCTCTTATTTTCCTTTTCATAAAGGATATTATAAAACGAATCTTCAATAAATTCTAAAGATTTCTTCAGGCATAAATCAAGTTCAACTTCGCAGGACCTCAGATCGGATGATTTGTTTGGTTTTATAACATTCTATCAATAAGAATCATATAATTATGCCTCGGCCTTGACATATTCAGTCGAGGCATCTTGAATTTTTATCATCTATCTGTTTGTCGGTGTCTGTCCGTCATTCTTCCCGCTTCTATATAAAGCTCAATATTTAAGTCTGAATAGTAATGCGGTAACCAAACATGAACAATCTAAAAATGCTCACCTTGCATTGGCATCACATATCACATATCCATGGGAATAGATGGGGTCAAAATGTAAGAATATGCTATATGTCATTACAAATTTATACGTGTATGATGTAGATCTAGACCAATCATAATTATTAAGTTCATGATATGTATACGATCGATGCTTTGTCATGGATTTTACCTAAGTGTCGCCTTCTTGCATGCATTGAAACCATGTTTATTCAGAAGTGGCTATAAGCAGATCTAGCTGGTAGCATGTTAACATAAATATCTAGAATATCGATCATAGATCTGATCAACAGTCTCGACATTGAATTTACACAAGATATATATTGCACACATACAAAAAATTGAATAGACTTCTGTACGTCCAACACGTGGTAATCAATGGTAGACACATTTTTTTGATACGAACATTGCGTGTGCCTTTGTCACCTTTAGTTTATGTTTTTCTTGAATTCCATTATACTTACGTCAAATTCATCCATTACATAACTTGCAGGCGTTCTTCAATGCATTATGACGTCGGAAACATGTGCTGAACGTCAACCCCTCCCCCTCCCCCCAAGAAAATACACGCAACGCTAAGCGTAAAAAGAGGTGGGAGGTTGGTTGGCGATTTAACAAACAAAAAAAAAAAAAAACCAAAACATGATATAGCGCATTATCATTTTAAAGTATCACGAACAATTCTTTTAAAAATTTTAAACATTAGATCGCTGAAATTAATTTTAGCGTGTGAGTTCTTGAATTTTGTGATGAAAGGTGTATGATAACTTTTTTTTTTTCTCATTTGTATTGAATTATTGAAATATTATGAAAATTCATTGACGGGAGAGATCCCGCCTAGAGAGTAAAGTTCAATATATTCTAAAGATTTAGTGGCAGACTATAACGACTTTGGTGAAGTAAAAAAGAGTTTCATTTCTTTTCCTTGTATAAGATATGTAATATTTGGACCACAATATGTAGTTTATAATATCCATACATGAAATTTAATTGTCTTAATTTTAGGTAGATTGGCCGTAATGAGCATTACATGGTTCAAGTAGACTATACGCTAGCCCTATTATTTTCTGTTATAATATAAAAGAAAATATCGCTTCATGCGACACTTGATGATGTTATTTCAAATGAAAGCTCACATTTGTTTATGTAATACAACATTCGGTGGCGAAGCATTGGCGAATTAAAAGGGCAAGTATAATTTAGCGGATCTCTAATGTAAGGTAGCATAACCAATCCTTGATTTAATTCGTTAATCTGATAAAACATTAAATCGTTCAAATGAGTATTAGACTGTGTGTTCTTGAATAAGAAGAGTAACCATTAACACCTCCTTCCCCTCGTTTTTTGTTTGTCTTTGTTTGTTTTGTTTTTACCTTTTTGGTGTTTTTTCTTTCTACGGAAACAACATAATATACTAATATTTTAAACATACTTTTCGTGAACATCACAAAAAAGAGGCGCAATGTCAGTCAGTATTCTTTATTGGAAATGTCCTTACACTTAACGATTTTTCTTTTGTCTGGACCGCGGAATAAAATTTAATCCTAACAGAGATGATCCGTTTACATGTCCGTGAAAAGCCCTTTACCACATACAGAACAAATGGATGTTTTATTATAATGTCTTCCTCTCTTTTCCTCTCATACTCCTTTCGAAGCACCTCATCTTTTTCCATCAATTTCAACGACATAAAAAGTATGAATAAATTAAGGCGAAGTTAAAGGATAATTCATGTTTTTCTTTGTTTATGATTACCTAACTATGTATGTTTTCTAAGACATTTTTTCGATGGATAAATCCAAAACCATCATAACTTCCATCTGTTTAGCAGAGCCCTTCACACTTTGTCTTGAATATTGGCACCTGTTAAAACATTTTATCTCTTTATATTCAGTAGAAACGTGTGGATGTAACAATGCTAAGTCACTGATGTAGAAAGGATCGAAAAGTGTATGAAGAGAGTGGGCATCTTTAGCTGTAACTTTTTAAGAAAAAAAATTAGGGAATGCATTCATTTGACAAATGTACTGTTAACTTTGGTAAAAGTTCCTATGTAAAAGTAGGGGATTGAAGAAGGAGTTACTCCTCAGTATCTACCAGAATCTTCCAATGATATCGTGCTAAAGTGTTAACCTCCCGTTGCATCAGATAATTTATTAAGGATATTGTGGACCTTATTTCTGAATGTACTTTATAATGAAGTTTTTGCGGGACGAGCAGTATCTTAACGTTGCTGTTGTTCACCCCTACATTAAGCTGCCATAAACAATCTTAACTACTCCAAAGATATAGCGCAGTCCACTGTGATTATCTATAGGTTTTATGCCGTGTAGAAATCTACCTTAAATGTGGGTCTTAATTTCCTGCATATTCCACTGCTCCTTAACCATCCCCTTTGTGTATAGTGTAATGTATACGCTACAATTTGTTGTAAACATTACACATATCAGTGTACCCGTTAGCGAGAGTTTACTTGTGTTCATTCCCTACCTATCGGAACGGGGTAAGTTTGAATCCATACTGCTCGTATTCCGAGTGAATGACAATATACCGATGACACTGTTTTTTAAACACTACGCGTTTTATATTCATTTTTCAGATTTGATTAAATGACCTTAAAATAACCCTTGAACTACTCAATCGATATAGCTTCCTTATGCGACTGCTAAGAATTCCATTCCAACCCCTTATGTGATAACCTTTTTTCCTCATTTATCGAGTGCAAATGTGTGAAGTAATTACTGTATTTCTTCTCTACTCTCTCATGTCTTGTCTCTCATATCTTTCTTCACCGATTCACAATGCCATGTCTTTTTTTTTTAAATGTATAACAAAATCATAAATCGAAATAAATTTCAATATATTCTGTAGATGTAATACCAGTAGGTGGGAGATATATTTCTTTGCCTTGTTCAAGGCAAATGGTAACATGTGAACCACATTATGTTATTGATTGTAATACACCTACAGAAAATGTGATCGTCCTAGCATTAACGGGATGGGACTTGATGACCAATGTATGGGTCATGCTGGTCAATATCAGAGTACACTTTATCTAAACCTATTATATTTGTTATTATATTAATGAATAAAATCGCTTTATGCGACATCTGATGCCGTTTAACTCAACCGTGCATTGTTTATACAGCAAAGCATTGTACATGTACCTATATAAATGCACCCATTTTCAGCACAAAGCGGCATATGGAAATGAAAAAAAGGGGGAGGGGTTTAGGGACCTATAAATTACCATGATTTAGCGCACCGCGAATCCTGAAGAAGCATCATCAATTAAGCGCACTTTTATAAAACATTTAATGGGTTAAAACAGTCAAGCTGTTTTTTTCTGAATAACCACAGAAGGAGTAGTAAAAGTGAAGTGAGTGAGGTGTCCCCAGCATCGTCCTGTATCTACCAATTAAATTATTAACGTGCTAGCTCAATAGTCAATAGTTTTATAAACAGTCAATATTCCCTTCACAAAACCGTCTACATGATTATTTGTATAAAGCTTTGTTTATAAGCTCTTCCCTGATCCACAAAAGATCAGATTGGTTCACACAGCTACAGGGGCAGAGGATCGGGATAATCTTCTTTGAATCGGTAAGCACGCCAGACTTCAATATTATGGTTCATTTTCCTGTATTAAAAAGATTTTTTCTTTGCATATGTGTTGTCAGTGGATAATTATTACAAGTGTTTTTTTCTGTGTCCCCACCTCATTTTATTTATCCACATCAGAGACGTCACCCACATATAACGATATAGAAATGGTAACAGAAATGTAATGTACCAAATACTATAAAATAAATGCAACGAAACAATTATCAGCGAATAACGACCCCACCTTACATTTGAAATTTATTTTAATTCAGAAACATTTCTTTTTTTGTCATTGAATATCGAAACATGATAAAAGAAGTTAATTTACAATGTTTGCCCTATGTTATTACAATAACTGCACAGGAATAACAGGAAACGCATGTGACACTAAACACTTACACTTTCTAGTTGATAACAAAATGTAGCTTCAGCGAATGTCCACTGTGGTACATTGCTTTTAGTGCCATCTTTATGTGACACCAGTTAATTTTGCATTTAACATTAAAGACGAGTTTAAGCACTATTTTCCGTCTAAAATCTCAGCCATCTTGCCTTTTATTTACCATACTCTTTTTTCTATCATTTTGTCTAATAAATGAAGATCCATTCATAAATGGTCAGTAGTGGTTTGAATACAACGCATCACGCATGATAATACTCCTTTCATGGTGGATGAGCACATTTATTTCATGGCATTGTATTAAAACTTGATTTTGAGTCACGAGCTATTAATAATTACTGGGAACAATGCGGTGCAGGTTTCACATTTTCAGGTCACCCTGACACTCAGTCCGTAACAACTACTATAAATACGTAAATAATGACATAGTACAAGACATACTCTTAATATCACACATACACACTCTATCTCTCCATTCCTATTTCCCCATGGTTGATTATGCTAAAAAGTGGAGAGATCTATCTTAGATTCAGAAGAATAGGATCAAAGTATGACGTAGAAAAAAACCTGTCAAATAAGAGAGATATCTCGAATAAAATGTACAACTACATGTATATCACTCTTCTACACGTCATTATTGTCCTTTTGCCCCCCCCCCCCCGGGGGGGGGGGGGGTTAGGTTTAAATTTCGGAGAATACATGTACATATTTCTCATCTGATTTTGACTTATGTAAGGTTGATAACGATCGTCGAAAATAGTGATTTAGGCCACCCTGTCAATATGTGTCTTATATTGAATGTCTCTCCAATCATTTTTATGTCCCAAAGTTTTCCTCACCTTCTTATGTATATAATACCTTGTGTTAATGTGTTGCACTGTTTGCGCATCTTGACAAATTTTCTTTCAATTATTTCCCAGGCCGCAATCCGGTTTAATAATATATCTTTGACGTGTTATTTCACCAATTAGGCTCTCAATTCTTGAGATATCCTGGTCCAATGTATTAAAATTAAGAGACGATGAACTTAAATTACATATATGTATATAGATAACAAAAAACAAAAGAAAGTCAGCTTATGCATATATCCATCCATAAACCCCTGAGTGTCGGAGGTTATAAGCATGATACGAACAATAATTCAAATAGAGGTAACAAAAACATTCATTTAGTTCAATTAATTCGTTTACTTAAAAATTCATTTTATGATTACACATCTATCAAAAGTCAACATATTTTTTTTTAAATGTACACCTGGGACAGAGCAAATCAGTTAATTGTGATTAAAAAAAGAATGCAAACGATACATTGACAGTTCATATGAAATCCACCATTTGACTATACTAAATATTAGGACATATATACGTTATTAACTGATAACTTATAAATATATATTCAACATATAACTGTATTTCAAAAATATATGTACAACAAACAGCTACTTTGGTTTGCAAATCACCTTGTAAGGTTTTCAGTAATTGGGTATAGTAAAATTAAAAACAAAAAAATCTATTAATGACAATGTCACAGATACTATATATTTGGGAATGGAAACGATTAGCTGGTACAAGGCTTTCATACACGATATATCTAGAAAAGAGTGATAAAAATGACAAACATATGTCATTTTGCAACAATAAAAGAATTCGAAAATTTAACAATAGAATGGTTCCTTAGCGGCATTGATTGTGTTCATATCTTTATCAAATATGTCCAGTTAAGTAAAATGTTGGTATGTGTCTATGCATTTTCTTATCCTTATAGCAGAGCCAGTCCAAAACGCATCTTCTTCAAAAGTGTTTTATTATGGATGTACCTTATTTATACCATGTCGGAAATTTAAAGCCTTACATTTCACGACAAAGTATATAGAATTCCTAGCGGACGGGTATCCCAGAAGTCCTTTTCCTAGTGCATCTGTAGGAATTTATTATTATCGAATCTAAGACTGAACATTATGAAACAAATGTTTGAACAACATTCATTTTAAAAATCTTGAAATAGAAGTAAAAATATGTCAAAATGGATACAATGCAATCTTATATGTTATATATGCATGGATTGGGCACTGAAATTAGTTGGCATTAGATGTCTTACAAAACAAGGGAAAGGAGAAAACATTAAAATTTTCAAGATAACTTGTTTTGTTCTCCATTGAAATACTAAAATCCATTAGTAAATAACGAGAATTAAAAACAAATATTCAATTATACTTGTGCAAAAGTTTCTACAAAACGACTTATGCAAGAAGAACTCACAAGCGTATGTGTGTTTAGAACAACATTAATAATAATAATCGACTGTTAGTCTGTATGTGTTTGTATATGCAATATATATGTAAATAATGATATCAAGTACATATGAAACATAAAAGGTATTATTTTAATTCAATTCCTGCATATTAACATCGTGTAATGCTCAGGATTTCCCAAAACTAATGGATTAAATATCTTTTAAATATTTTTTCTCAATTTGTTAATCCTAGAATCAGATCGCATTAACGGAATTTTAGCAAAAGTATAGGCATGTCTTTTATTTTTCAAAATGATTTAGAATATTTTTTACGAAAGGGCATTTAAGGGAGAATTCAGAATTTAGCAACATCTGCATTACGTAAGTTCAGTTTCTTTAAAATCTCTCCAATAGGTGTTACAGCAGTGGTGCCATAAGAAGTATTTCCTATTGCAAGGCCAATGCACTTCAGCTTACAGTTTGCATCCATCATGAAAACTGCCGATCCTGAATCTCCCTTAGTAAAGAACGGGTTGTCTGAACCCTTTGCTTCGATTTCATACTGTCCTTTCATCACCAGAGGCGCACTATTCTTAGAGCCTAGACGCATACCGTCAAACAATCGACACTGCATTCCATCCAAGCCAAACTGAGATGTTGTAAGCCCAGTTGAGGTCCCCGATTTGATAACTGGATTAAATCTATCTGTGTCTTTAATGGATTCACTAATTTCGCCCGAGTTGAATATAGGGGATTCTTCCATACCTGTTATGATTTATAAACCATTAATTCATTGATCAAAATTTTGAAGACAAACGATAAAATTTTCAGAAAATTTACACACATTAATTTAACATAAAATTCTTTGCTAAACTGAGTAAGTGAAGTGTGGTGGTTCAGAAAGGATTTTGATTGGATATGGGTCTTCTGCCTGGCTTTCAACAATTCTTTTTTTTTTATTTTCTTGGAGGGGATGTTAACCTGTAATAGTATTGCATATTTCTGAATATTAACTGTTTTTATTTTCTCATTATAAGTGCCAGAATTAATAAATGGTAATAATATTGTACCTGCTTCCTCTTCTTGTTGCTTGTCTTTTATAGCAAAATATCCTGTTGATGGCGCTCTGTCTGTTATCAAAACTAGTGCCGCGTCTACACTTACTGGATCGACATTCGGTTGAAAAACTGCTCTTTCAATTACACCACATCTCCTAACATCTCTACTACAGAAGGCATCTGTGTATGGCTGCAGCACTGTATGTAATGTTTTACTATTTGAGCGATCGTATCTAAACTGATCGTCACGGATACAGTCAAATAACACATGGCAACATGTTAAAAACCACAATGGTTCTCTTTGTCCATTTTGTCTTATAAATAATCCTAAAGATCCGAATGCATTCATGTCTTCCCTACCAATGTTACACCCCATACAGAGCATATCGTTCCAACCAAGCGTTTTACCTCTCAAAGATGGACCTAGTGAAAATATGCCTTCGCGAACATCAACTGCCACTGTGCCTCCCTTTGAGCATGATAGTTCTTTTGGGAACATTTTCTCTCCAAGTGGAATGAATCCTTTTGACAAACAATACAACACAACACATTGTTGTGGTTGTATCTCTCCACTCACTAGTTTCAATTTATCTCCCGTTATTATACTGAGATTTGAGTGCTCTTTCCACAGACAGTCTGCATTTTCAGATATAACACATTTTATAAGATCAACATCTATTTCGTGTTTAGAACGAGAATAATGGTGTGCAACTTTAAAAGGGGTTTTATCAACGTCATATAGATTCTTGATGACGACTGTAAGACCATGGAAGTCGGTTTCTTCCGATTTAAACTCATCTAGTAAGGATTTATATCCAATCATTACCAATCTTTCTTCCCTTCCATATTCAATACAGATCATCATATTCAGTATACTGAAGTGTTTCTTAGCTTCCTCTACAATGAAATCTTCGGAATCTGGGCAATGTCTGTGTTTCTTTAAACGTTGTACGTGAAACAGAATCTTCAGGTTTTTCTAAGATAAGAAGATTAATACACATTACAAAGAGCCAAATAGTAGAATCAAACATATGGAGCGACAGGGATACAAGCACACACTTATATCATAAATAATTACACCAATTGTTTTGTCTTCTATACCATCTTTTGCGATATGGTATATCCATTTTACTACACTATCACATAAATATACTTCTCATGTTTTGCTGTTTATGCAGTGAAATATGAGTATATCATACATTTATGACATAAGTGACGTCAAAGCGTGGAAAAATTTGTCAAGTCGGTATTTGATGAAATAAACTGAATGAAACATTAGATAAAAAATAATATAAAGTGAATTTTCATTTCATACGGTATGTATGAAACTCGTGTGTTTTATATCCTCTCGCCAAGGCTCGGGATGCTCGGGATATAAAACAAAGAACTCGTTTCATAAATACCGTATGGAATGAAAATTAATTTCAGATCCTATATGTGTGGATATTGTATTGAAAGTGTCAGATGCACACGGCATCAGAGCAGGGTATAAAACCTCCCTAATAGTAGATGATCACATGCCACCTGGTCTTTCATAAATATTACCTTTCATCGCTTCCTTTTAAATACTATTATTAAATTACACACGATTTAAGTCTTCCTAAATCCTTTTCTGACCTTTTGCGCCCCCTCCCGCATAAAAAAGGTATCCAGCGGGCTCAACTTTGTCATAATAATATAGCGATTCTTTTTAAATTTGTGCCAAACATTGGTGTATGCTTCCTTGATTAATTATGTGCTGCAAGAATTGAAAAAAAAATGGGAGGGGGCGGTCAAATTACAGAAAAGCTGCAGAACATATGAAATGACATAATTCTAATGGAGTCATGACGCCATGTAAGCATCGGAAAATGGATTGCAGTTTATTTTTAACTTGCATATAAAGAAAATACAGCATATATATATATCAAGCAAGGCCAAATCCCAATATTAAGCAGGTTGGGCCAAGTTGCATTGTGCTATGGACATCCTGGTGTCCTGTGTTTCGGATGAGACAGTAAAAACCGAGGCCCCGTGCCGTGGTATCAATGGCTCGTTAAAGATCCTTAACTGCTTCGGGTGGGTCTGTTGCAAAGTTAAAATGTGTATGCCCTGCATCAGGCAGACGACGTTACCATATACGTGAAATTTTCGTGGTGTGACGTTTAACAACAATCAATTAATTAAATTCCAATACATATTATAAAGATAACTTTTATTCCAATTATCCTTCGCCTCAATACTATATACAATCTGTTGCAATAAATCACATACCTTATCATTTTCATTTACTACATCAGGAAGTTCTTTGATAATGTCAGCTTTTCCACAATTCTCTGCTAGAGTCAACGGAGTTTTGTTATTCTATGTAGTAGAAAATGAATGTATGTCAGCTCAGACATTTTTATCATTATTATTATTATTCCAATCAAATATCACAATCGAATAATTTTGCTATGCCATTACCGTGCTTATTTTCCGTGTAACATCGTCGCATTATAGACAAATCCAGAATACAGTCTTCAAATCTAAGTGGAATTATTTAAACAAATACATATTTATTTGAGGAAAATGCTTAACTAGGACGTTCTGGGTAAAAATATCTCAAAAACTACAATAGAAAAATTGATCATTTCTTCGTCAGTGATATTATGGGAATTAATTTCGATATATCAATGTTGGGTAGCTTCATTTTAGTTAAACTATGCTGATTTTATAATTTGTTGATAATTTTTAATATTATTAACGTTTTTAAGATGCCGACTATTTTAACGATAACAATCGATCGGCATGCGCTAAAACTTGCGCAGCGCATTAAAACTCGTACCGATAACGGACTCGTTAAGGCGAACTTTGGATGAATATTCTTTTATAACTCACAACTACGACTACATTCTATATCTAAAGAATTCATCGCTGTGACGATAAACAACTACAGGCTAATCCACTAGATCCCAAGGTATTCTTATACCATAATTGTTAGACAGATTTTAGTGGATCAGTGTATTTCCACTTCGTTTTCTCATTTAGTCCTAACAGTATTAAACGTTGGCTACTCTGAATTGTGAACAAACTTCAACTTTATTTCAGCAAAGCTGAGATGCCTACATAATATCTAAATAGTAGAATTACTACTCTCTGTGGTTTCTTTGACCTCCAGTTCACTTGGATAGACGATGCTAAGGTAATCCGCGAACGAAGGATTATTAATTGAAAGGAAGTCATCTATGGATCTGTAAGTAAAATTGAAGCCAAGAACCAATTGTTTTTTTCCTTGCGAAATCAAAGACTGAATGAATTCAGCTTCGTATGAGTAAAGGAATATGTCGGCCAGAAGCGGAGCACAGTTAGTGCCCATAGCAATTTGTTGAAAAACACCACAAAATGTTATCGATAAGAACGTTCAACATCTGGATGACAGCTGTTTCAGTGTATTTATTTCTGGAATCAGATTTTTCCTAACAAAGTAAGTTTTATCATGGCATATAACTATATTTTTGAATTTGCGGCTTCCGTTTTTACTAGTAAATGCATTTAGAACAATTTCCGCTAATCTGTCTTTTAATTTCTGATGAGGTATCGTTGTGTAAAGAAACGAAAAGTCACAAGACTTGATGGAGTGAATTGTAGTAAAACTTTTTGGTTTTGGATGTTCTAATAACTCTTTTGAATTTTTTAGGATCCACGTTTGATTAATTCCACTTCTGGAATATACCATGTTGTGTTTTGGAACGACCGCCTATCTGTTACAAATCTTACATCGCGTTATGATATTCGATAGGGATAACATAATTCACATGCGTTTCTGTTGAACAGATATTAATTTTTACACTGATTTTAGAAATCTTCCCGCGGAATGGGCGTTGTGAGTAGATTAAATCGTGAGGCTGTCTGTCTCTTTATTCGTTTATTGGAGAAATTGCAAATGATTTTTTGGACATTTTTATGCTTATTTGTTGAAATAATACATTTTGTTGACACCGACTTTTTTATTTTGATTCTGACCTTTGAACCATTTCAAAATCTTTAAATTGGTTGCCGTCCTTTCCAGTGCTAAACAAAATCATTTTCTTACTCACGCAATACACCCATCGTAAGGGATTTTTTCATAGTGACCTTGGGCCTAGGTTTATAGTATTAAGATCAATAAATATCTACAACAGGCTATTGAAAAGCAAATATGACACATTGTTTAAACCAAATATCACTTTTAAAAACTGAAAATAACTCGGAATCTAAAAATTCGTCATCTAAGGATGTCTTACACAGTCCTTTTCAGGGACCACTAATTTAATCATTTATGAATTCTCTTTACCACAATAATTTTAGTGATATCAAACTACTTTCTTATAGCACTGTGTGTTCATTTCTCCTCCTATTACTTTCACATCTAAAACCAGTTTTTCTCCATAGTACGATACTTATTACATTGTCGTCTACGTTATACCTTTGTGCCTTATAGAAGTATTATTAAATATAACGTATAGTATAAGGAGTCCAAAACTTACAGCCGTGTAAATAATGCATTTTAAACACATTGTATTTCGAATAATACCAACCCAAAGTTAATTCCAGTTGAATTAGTTGTCTGTAAGCTAAATGTCTGAATTAATTGAAAAAGAAAACGAAATAATGATAATTGTTCCAGGATCGGTAGTTTAAAAACCGCGGAAATCACGGTGCTACAGACTTGTCTGTGCGCTCCTAATGGAATATGTACCAGCATGGATGATTGGTCGGCGCTCTTTGTGTATCTTGATTACAACCTATCAAAAGGGTTTTTACGAAAGCTTTGGCAATAAATAACATGTGTACAAATTACGATTTGATGACGATTTGAGCTAAAAAAAAAAAGAACCAAAAATAAAAACAAAAACAAAAACAAAAAAACAAAAACAAAATAAAACAAAACTCCATATTGACCTTAATACACGGAAACCATTTGTTATGATTTTACGGTGGGTAAAACGTAATATGACCGTTCAATTGTCAAAGTTTTAGCAAAATTGATTAAGATTTGATAACACGCTATCAGTTTGAATATTGAATCGACCGGCTTAATCTATCTGACATGACGCATTGTGAATACAGACCGATCTATGGAGGTGTTAAACATGGCGGTGCCCAGGGAAGACTACTTTCGATTTGTAAATAGACTAATTAGAGCAGATTTAATTCCTAATTTTTATTTTAAAAATATTACGAGATGTGATTTTCTTAATGAGCCTCTTTTGGTAAGTGTTTAAGTCAGGGGCTAAGGTGATAAACATGCTAGGTATTCAATAGTATTTGTTCTCTTAAAAATTCTTTCTGAATCGGAGAATAAAAATGTATCTATGATCATAGACATGTGCATACATATACATTAGCATTATACACAAATGTTTGGATATAAATATAGATATATTCTATTACAATCCATCAAACAAATGTATAAAAATATCCCAGTTTTTTTTTCAAATATAAAATACTGTCTTTTATTCAAATAACACTATAAGTATAGAAAACTATTTTTACATAGTCAAGGAGGTTTCTTAGCGATAATTTCTTTTTTTTTTTAATTTTGTAGAATATACAAAGTATTTTAAATGAAGAATAATTATGTCTGCAGCACCAGGTTTGGTGGTATATGGTTCAATAGTTACTTTTCGAAGTAAAAGGTTTATATCAATGTTAAAATTGTTCAGAAAGGACATGAACTGCCTATATAGGTTATGAATATTATCACAGAATAAATAGTATATAGTTTCCTATTCTAGACCACAAAATGTACACATGGGATCATGATATATATCTTTCCACTCATTATGCTCAAGATTAACTATTTCAGTAAACCATTCATTCAGTGAAATGATACTTACGTTATTAGCATTTTAGTACAAGATTCATTTTTTGTGCCCCTTTCTTAGATTTTAATATGTAAATCTTCCTAAAAGTTTGAAAGGTCCATTGATATTCTTGTTTAATTTGTGCGAAACATTTGTGTATGTTTGCAGTTGGGTTTGAAAACAAACTGTGCAACAAAACAATCAAGGGGGATGGTCAAATGAGAGAAAAGCTGCACCACATATGAGGTGATATAATTCTGATGGAGTCATGACCCTAATGTATACATACATGGTGTGCAGTTTATTTTTAACTTGCATATAGAGAAAGTGTGGTCGGTATGTAAATAAATATATATATATATATATATATATATATATATCTCGGGGTTAAATCCCAGTACATATTATGATGGTAAATTTCATTTCAATTATCTATTGCCTCAAAAACTGTAACAAGGTGTAAGATTGATGTTAATCAGATTATTTAAAATCACAATCACATACCGTATTATTTTGATTTAAAATGACATCAGGAAATTCTTTGATAATGTCAGGTTTTCCACAATCCTCTGCTAAACTCAATGGAGTTTTTTTATTCTATGTAATAGAAAATGAATGTGAATTACTTGGGAATGTTAAATTCGCATGAATACTTGAGTCTTGTCAGCTCAGCCATCTTTTTTTAATTAAATATTACAATCAAATTATTTTGCTCTACCGTTTCCGTGCTTATTGTCAACAAATATCGTGACATCAAAGATAAATTCCAGGTTATAGTTTTAAAATCTAATAAGACCATTCGAACACTTAAATGGAATCATTTAAACAAATACATATACAACCGAGGAAAATGCTTAAGGTAAACTTTGGATGAAAATTCTTTTTCTTTTTTGTAAATCATTGCTATGACTACATTCTACATCTGAGTAATTTCTCACCGTGGCGATAAACAACTATCGGCTAATTAACTAGAAACCCAATTTTTTTTCCAGAATTGCCATAATTGTTAGACGGATTGGTAAAACAAAATTAGTGCATCAGTGTGTTAAAGCAATTTTTTTGCCCTTCATATTCTCATTTAATCCTAAAAACAGCATTAAACGTCGGCTTGTTTGGAGCTCACCTATTTTTAACAAACCTCAACTTTATTTCAGCAAAGGTAAAATGCCTTGGGTCACCTGTTTGTGTTATACTATTATACCAGGTGTTGTTGGCATGCATTTCTTATGGACATCTCCCGACCTTTTCTTTGGTTTGTAAGTGTCAATAGTACTTGTTTTTATTGTCAATATGAGCGCTGCAGTGACTGAATGCATTTATTGATACAATTCATAGTCTGACATAGCATAATATCGAACAGCATCAATAACTTATAATATATATATATGCGCGTTATAACGTTAAATATCTATTGTGTATTGCCTTGTCATTTTTATAACAAATTATTTATTTTTTTTATATGACATTCAATTTATTGTTACAAATTACATACCTTGTCTTCTGCATTTACATCAGCACCCTCATCAAGAAGTTTTTTGATAATGCAAGTTTTTTCAGATTCCACTGCCAGATGTAGTGGTGTTTTCTCATTCTATATGTAATTCAAAATAATTTCTGTGTATAATGATGATTTAAATTTTAGAGCGAAAAAAAAAATGAAAGCAATTCATGGTTATTCACTCTAAACAAACAATTTCAATGCTAAACATATTAAAAGTTCATATGAGTTTGCATTTCTTTTCTGTAAGAGAGGATTTTCAACTTTAAACTAATTGATATCTTTAGATTATAAACTAATTGATGTCTTTACATTAAAAATGGATTGTTCATTGTTGTGGATTAAACATTTGTCATCATAACGCTGTTCTCCTCGGAATCGAAAATCGAGGGGATATATATACATCTATGATTTGGAAGGCCCGTCTATCTCCCTATGACAAAACTTACATCGTAGTTATATTATTTCATAGGGTCAAGATACTTCAAAACTCATTTTTTGATCATAAAAAGTAATTCACAAGTATAAACATCTCGTTTTAGGCCACAACTACACATATTTTGTAATTGAACAGTCCGATTCCAACAGCAAGTATACAGAAAAAGAGATCATCCAAATGTTAGAATTTCTCATAGATAATAGTTCTGTGATATTTCGTGGTAAAGTGTTCAGATTGTTTCCATTCCGATGGGTACTAATTGCGGGCCTCTTCTGTACTCTTACGAAGTAGAATTCATACAGTCTCTGCTCTCCAGGCAATAAACAATTATCATCTCATTTCAACTTTATATAGACACATCGATGACGTATTATCGATTAACAACACTGGATCATATATTCAAAGGAACTTGAGATAAAAGATACAACTGAGAGTTCACCGTCTGCTTCACACCTCAATATTCTTCTATCAATTAGTGACGATGGTTCATTAGTAACCTCTTTATGACAAACGTTGCGATTTCTATTTCATTATTACAAACTTCCCTTTTCTGATTAGCAACATACTTTCCTCTCCCGCATATGGTTATGCCATGGAATGTTCTAAATGCGAAACGTTTGTTCTGAGAGCGAGGGTACTTGCCACGAAACTACTCTTACAAAGATATATTAAAGAGCGTTTGAAATTGTTACTGAGGAAGTTCTATGGTCGATATAGGCATCCAATGTAATTTCAGGTTCTTCTTTTAAGAATTTTAACCTATATTTTGGGACCTGACCATACAAACTAACCATCTCAACTTTTCGACTATTCTTGTTTTCACATGATACGTTTATATACAGACGTTTGTTCACCTGCATTTCCGACGCCGGAATTTCAGTTAAACAACATTTAAATAGAAAAATTTGACTTCGTGTTCATGTCTCCTTCATGTTTCCATACGTCTATATTTATGAGTTTGCTTCCCGGACTTGAAAAGTTGTTGCAGGACGTTTGCTACGAGCGTTACATGCAACCAGGGGACCCTAACACCTCCAGGGCTTGCATTTGTCTGAATATGACACTGTACACGATTATGTCCTTTTTTTCCATGGATTGAAATGTACGGTTTACCTTTCAGTACTTCTTCGTTTCTTTTACTTCACGTCCCTTTTCTGTTAAACAAATTTTAATCTTTATTTTTTCACTTTGATTGTAGATTGGAAACAGTCCTATTGTTTGGAGAAATTGGATCACGCGACGTCTTCCAATCGGTTCGTCTGTTCTTCCAAAGTGGAAAATGACAAACTGGGTTGAAGGGAAGGAGGAGGTCTGTTATGGTATGAGCGGGATATATCATGGCATGGAAACATCTTTCGCGGTTATCCAAAGCAATCTTACAGCAATAACATATCGGTATCAAGTCTTAGAATCACACGTCCTTCCTCTTTTCCATCAATGTTGCAGCAGGACAATGCGAGGCACCTTTTGCCGTGACTGTGATTCACAACAAAGTCCGGTTCTTGATTTGCCACCATACGGCCAATGTTCCATGCAGCGGATTCAAAGAAGTCGATACTGCATCAGCAAATCGAAGTCCTTGCGGTCATTTGTCGAGGTATCGGATCAAAATGACAAACTGGTAGAATGAATGACATGTGTACCCAAATAAACATTTTTTATTAAATGAAATAATAGGTAAAATACCACACTATGGTAAATATATACAAAGAAAGACATGTACACATTTACAACAAAACAATTAAAAGTATATAGAAACCACTTAACTATAACACCATCATTTTGATCCACAGGCTATTACGGTACCACATTTGTATTTCAAGTCTTATTTAATTTATACAATACGAAAGAAGGCGTGTAATTTCCAAACCGTTACGTAAAGTTGAAAACTACTATGGGGAAAGACTACTGTGTAGCAGTTTTTCCGCCATAGGGGAGAAACTACTATGTAGCAGTTTTTCCGCCATGGAGGAGAAACTACTATATAGTCAATGTCCGAAAACTACTTCTTGGAAAAACTACCATATAACAACAGAACACATACGGATTCTGTGAAACTGCTTTATTTAATGCGATATGTCTTTGTTTTTCACCGTTGTAATTGTTCATGTCATCAGTTCTCTTTTACGTAATAAACATCCGTTTGTTTGACCCGTTAAATGTCGCCCATAATTTCATATAGTTTGTCACATATCGTGTGTAAATTGGGAAACGTAATAAATAGTAGCTTTGCATGTATGAATACATTTACTAACAGATTGGAACATATACAGTTTGCACTGTTCATTGTTACGGGCAAAATAAAAGTATCATTTTAACAGTGACTTATAAAGTTTAGGACAGAAATTGATGTTCACGCTTCATAAGTGAAACAATATTTTTACACACGGTCATTGATTTATTTTTTAAAGTGCGAATCCATTCCGTTAATTTACATACACAGATTGTTATGCAAAGGTATGGAATGATCATATGTAGTCTCTGTACATCGAACGATTAAAAGTCAAGATGACGTACTGATATAGATTTTCTAACCGGATTGAATTGGAGAAAGGTTAACTAACCTGACATTAAATAATATGACCATAGTTATTTATTGTTTCAATGATTTATGAAGGATACATTTTATAGTTACAAATGCATGAAGTATATGGTATGGTATATGGTATGGTTTTCCTATATACATCATCATTAGCTATAATACGGAATGTGTACGTTACGTCATACTGGTCAAAATTTAGATATAATTTCAATTTAGTTTTCATTAATACATTCGTCATCGATGATAGTGTTATTTATGGTGTCGTATGAGATAATATCCATATATCTGAGGTATGAAAGGGGGAATTATATTTCTGTACAAAACCGCTGGTACATACTACTTTTGCATGAACCTCTTATCTTGATGATTCTTAAGAAAGAAAACATTGTTATAGGATACATGATGTATGAACTCTTTTATAGTTTAATTTTCTTTGTAAATTGAACTATAATGCGTTATATGCTTTTCCGCTCACTTATATTTCATGATCTAAGACGTTATTTTGAAGTTAGGTTTATTATGCTGAAGCACTGATAACATGGACAAGGATTTCACACAGCTGTTAATTGTCAATCGTTTTATAACTTTATAAATAAGGGGACGTAAATTAAGGGGGGGGGGGGGGGGCTAGTAAATTTATAAGTTAAGCTGTTCCGGACTGGCACTGCTATTCCAAAAATAGCATTTGACAGCGCATTCCTGCTCGGAAAAAAAGTTTTAACACTTTAAGTTCTGGTGCAAAAGTTAGAACAAGGAGTCAATTGAATAATAGTTTGGTTGAGCATTTGTCATTACTAAAAAACAAGGATGTGAATTGCAATGGATTGATTGATTGAGTTTTGTTTTAAGGTTATTTCATGCATATGGTAAAGGCATCTGCCTGATGCATAGCATACAGATTTCTACTTGCAAACCCACCCGAAGCAGTGAGGGATCTGTTATGTGCCACACCTAACTTGACACGGAAACTGGGTTTTACTGTCTCATCCTAAAGACAGAACTTTGCTATTTCTAGGGCGGGAATCGAACTCAGGGCCTTTAGGTCACGATCCCAGCACCCCATCCCCTAGGCCACACCGGCCTAATTGCAAAGGAATTGTTCAACACTTTGTAGTTTTATTTTGTTTGGGTTTTTTTATTTGGCGGGGGGGGGGGGGTGATCTTTGAATTTCTTACCATTATAGAAATTGTTTGCCAACGTACATGTATGATGTTACATGTCATTAGGGCCTAAAAAATAATTGTGTTTCCTATAACCCGACCAATCCTGTTTTTACCCCCCCCCCCCGGACTCAAGTTTTTTTTTCAAGAAAAATATTGGGATCGACATGACAAAAAAATTGAGATCGTATTTCACAAACACGAAAGGCTTCAAACTTGTAGCAAGCAACTGTGCTGGCTGTAATATGTAGTAAACCAGGATACCGGACAGTATTATACCGACAATCCACGATGTACAACCTATCTGAGTAGTAAAATAATGTCGACCTACCGACCCTTAAATTCTCAGCCATGTTATAGGACACACACACACACACACACACACACACATATATATATATATATATATATATATATATATATATATATATATTGGGCCTAGTCTGTGGATGGTGATGTAAATATCATTCTTTTTCCGTTTTAAGTCAATGTTTCCAATGGTGATATAGAACATTAAAAACACAAATCTGTATTTTGTAAGACTTACACAACCCTTGGCATTAACTTCCGCCTGAGCATCGATAAGCATCTTCACTAAATTACTGTGACCATTTGATGCTGCCTTGTGTAGTGGAGTGTCCTGATCCTACAAGGAAAGCGATATGAATGAGAATAAATATCACGTCATTTTGATAGGAAATTGAGTTGCGTGTTGGATTCAACATAGAAAAAAATATTTAATGAAAAATTACGTTTCTGTGTATACTAAGTGCCCTAAGGAGTTTAATCGTTACTAATAATGCAACAACTCTCTTGGAAAACACTTTGCCTATGCAATCAATTGTGTATTAGTGTTTAGTTCGCATTAAGTTGCAGAAAGAAGCTAGAGACCTCATTCTACAAGAAGAGCGGCATAAAAGGGAAAGAAAACCACGTCATTTTGATTGTAAAAATTGTGCAAATTCCAACAACTAATAATGGAGTTGAGTACTTGATTCAACAAATAAGAAATTATTTATGGTGTGAAATCCGCCAGTACCGTAGAATTTGCCTGTGCGCATGCGCAAGCATCATGTCAACAACCCCCGAGAAAATTGCCAATGCGACTAGTGTAATGTTGGTATATTTCTTTAAATTACGTTAATTGTTTACTGCTTACAGTATAAAGCAATCTAATGCTGATTCAAGAGGGTAATAAATATACTGAATGCAAATCTCGAGCGGGGGAAATTTAACGTTTTGTATGTGTTTGTATCATCTTAGCAGACTTAAAATTTGACGTGAATGTAGAGTAACTAATTGCATTTTATGAAGAAAAACATTTTGATACTATTACAAGGCTCAAATATTATAGATCTATGTATACAATATTTTATTATAATATGTTCATTAATTTTTATTTATTTTTCGTTGAATATTCTGTTATATATTGATAATGCCAACATGCATGTTTATGACAATAAAATCTTGAATCTAATACTACGTCGTTCAGTGCTTATTTATATTTATTACCCTCTTTAACAAAGACAACATCGGTAATGTCGGGTAATGACTACTAGTATCAGGCAAAATACAGTAAATGTAGATGCTCACATAGATTCAAAGGAGAAACCCTCAATTTGTATTTTGCAGGACATGCATATTTGACTTACCGAATCCTTGGCATTGACATCCGCCTTAGCATTGAAAAGCATCTTCACTGTATCAATGTGACCATTTGATACTGCCATGTGGAGTGGAGTGTGCTGATACTACAAGGAAAAGGGTATGAATGAGACGGAATATCATATCATTTTGATTATAGAAATAGAGCAAATGTCACAAACTAATGATACGTTTGTATAATGTTACAATCCAGTAGTCTGACCTAGAACAATGACTGTAATATACATATGATTCTTTAGCTGTTTTATCGTCAATATTTCAAATGGTGATTTGGAACATTAAAAACAACCGCAATTTCTAAGTTTTCGAACATACTGATTTGACTTACCAAGTCCATGGCATTGACATTGGCTTTAGCATCGGTAAGTATCTTCACTATATCACTGTGACCATTTGACGCTGCCATGTGGAGTGGAGTGCACTGACACTACAAGGAGAGAAGAATGCCACGTCATTTTGATTAATGATAAAAATACATTTACGTACTCGAAATTATTTACTCAAAAAGTACGCCTCCATGTATACCTAGTGCCCTAAGGAGTAATTTTTATTGATATTTTCAGTGGAAAACACTTTGCCCATGCAGTCGGTGATGTGATTTATTAGTGTCTAGATTCACATTTAGTTGCAGAAATACACTAAAAACGAAAAAAAGTGGTAAAATGTCTAGGAAATTTAAATAGTAATATAATAAAGTAAGTCACAAAAACAGAATACTGATATCTTTTGTTTAAAAATATTGTCGATTTACTTCATGGAAAATATATTCCTAAGAAACCTAAACTATTTTCTTGGGTGATAATTGTTTTATCTGCATACCCCTGCATTTCTTTGCGTGTGTGAGTGTTTGTGTGTCTGTCTGTTTGAGAAAACGTCAGCTTTTATTTCATATAACAGTAGATTCTGATATTTCCAGAGAAGAAGACAGTAGACGTCTGACTAAGCTGTATGATACAAATCTGCAAGGACATGCGCATAAAACATGATAATAAACGATTAAACACATGCAAAGACATAGCAAAATATTTGGTTGTACTGACCCGGCCTCCCCACTAAAGCAGCACAATTAAATGATACATATTTAAAAATTTACGAATAACCATCCATAGAGAGCACAATTGGTTTCACATGATGAGAGGTCATAAAAATGCCCACAGGAAAAGTTAATATATTTATGACTCAAAGCAATGTATCTATAACTATATCTCGTGATTTTGAATGACGTTTTAAATACTGTAGCTATGATAATTGAAATTTTACCTTATTTGCACCGTCCACTCACAAAGTAAGTGGTTAAAACAAGAAAGAAAATTCATTTTTAAGTAATCTTCAATATACTGCAAAAGAATCAACAGGTTGCTAAAGTAGAGAAGAAATAAATATAAAAATGCGAAAACGCTAGGGGTAAATTGGGGATTTGAATCAAATACACCTCTTTCTCGTTTTAAGAATTAAAAAATATATAAATCGAAGAAAGGCCATAAGAAATGTGACTCAGTTGTAAGACAACAGTCGTTATACGCACGTAATCCAAAAAGAAAAAGAGAAATACCAATATAGGAAATTCATATCCAAGTAAAAACTTATATATTTATAAATTTTTAAATGTACGTCCTTTGATTGTTCTGCTGTTACTGAGTGGGAAGGTGGGCCCGTAAACCGGTTAACCACACCATTTGTTTGGCTTTTGTCAAATTAAATGACCGTCCTAAGTCGGTATCGTAATTGCACTACAATCAAATATTTTTGTAATGTGATATATGTTCTAGTATATTATTTATATTCATGTATTGTATAGTTCTATGGTGACTTCTGCCACATAACTGAGACAGTAACTCCTCTTTTTCCTTTCACGATTTATAAGACGCACCATCATCTACTTAGGTGACTAAATTGAAATCTATCCTGGACAAACCTGATCTTAAGATTGATTTAAACTCAATATGATTTTAGATTTTCATACAACAATTTTTCCCCGTATTCCGTCCCTTCCACCTAAGTATCACTCTCCAATATTTAATTGATCACTAAATGTTTCAATTGACTTATGATTTCGAATACTTTCCTTGAATTGTAAGAGCCTTGAACGTTCACGTATGTTTTACCAGTTCAACAAACCTGACAAAAATTGACTTACAATGCAATTACATCTAACTCTAAAGATTTCTATTCCATTTTCATACAAAATATTCAAAACATGTATATATCCGGTAGGTCATGTCATTACTGGTGATCTAAACTATATTTCCGATAAAAGTTTACTTTCACTTTTTGGAAAAGGACTCAAATATACATTTCTGTCCAGGATAGATTTCAGTAAATGTCGTTTATATATCAGAAGAAGCTTTACAAACATATTGTAAACGTTGGAGTAGAAAAAAAGGTAAAATTTCATAATGGAAATGTGAGATTCTGAAATTTGACGACATCCGTATCAAAAACCGTACGGAAACTCCTTATTTATTCAAACAGCTAATTACACTCAGCTTAGTCTAAAAGAGAGTACCTGCTGATAAAGCAGACAATTATATAAAAATTGTTGGAAAACTAGATTGTATTAATGTAGTTCAAACTGAATTGAGCTGTACAAAACATATGATTAAACCCATACGTCGAAAAACAACACCTTGCATAACCTAGACTTAGCTATGTATGAGTTCAAAATTATTCTTGATAGATACGATCATATATTGGTTTCCAAAGTTACATAATTCAAAATCATATATATCCCGTTTTATGTCTAATTATATCCACTGCTCAACCTTTGTACTTCCTAAACGCATTACGTCTGCTCTAACGGCAATCAAAGATCATATCATTAGAAATACTATAATATCGCTTTTCACAACAGTAACGTCAATTACTCCTGGTCTATAAAACACTCTAGCGAAGTTATCAAAAAGCTCTTTTTACGAAATTTCGAAGCTACAAAATCTCTACATCTAATTATTTACCTTATATACCTCATTTCCAAATGATTTGATTAAATGTAAGTCATTGTCTCTAATTTGTTGGTGTTTTAACAGAGAATTTTAAACAATTCCAATAACTCTGGATTCTTTTCAAACAAACAATTTCATTCAAATATAATTATATATGGATGATTTACAAATGCAATTTGATGTCAAGATAAACAACGAAATACCAATCAGCCATTCAGGGTCAACATCTAAAAGGGGTGGCTAAATCATGAAATTGTCCCATACAAACCGTATCCATAAGAATGTCAACGATATGCAACATTTCGGGAGTAGCCCAGGTGCCCAGGAAGATTTGGTTCTGTTTGCAATCAAAAGCCGTTGTTACAGCTATATTAAAAAATCTAAATGTTTTATATAATTGCTGAATAAGTGATGCATCCGGTCTTGATTAGATCTTATCGATAACCCTGAGTTTGAAAATATGTACTTGAAAGATATCCACAATAAAACAAAGTTAATGTTTGTGATACAGAACACCTTTTTTAGACTTAAACATTAATCATCAACAATAATATTCATATTAAATTTACGATGATCGTGACAATTTTGGATTTCCTAATGTATGTTTCCCTTATTTGAATGGTGATGTCCCATCATATGGCATCTATATATTTCAGTTGGTTCAATTTGCCGGGCTCTGCATTGGCGTTTAGGACTTTCATACCAATCATTTACAAATTACAGATGGGTTCAGTCCTAACATAACATTCACGTTATCGCGAAAAGCGGTCACGAGGACTGTTTTAGCACATGTGCTGGTACTGCCCGTCCGGACTCGCGTGCGCATCTTGCGTGAACGCGGGAGGAACGCGTTAACGCGATCTATTCCCACGTGCGCTCAGTCCAATCGCTGTGCTGTTATACAGGGGTAATAGGCATTATCAAGCGACAATATTCTTTCAGTTGGATACTCTATTCATAACGTTACATTCAGTGTCGCTTATCACGGAAAAGACCAAATTCTTGTTTTAGGACCAATTTCACCCGCGTTCTTCAATTTATTTATTTGGCTTTGTATTCTAATTAACGAGATGTATATCAGCTATGAAATTGTTTTATACGCCCGTCATTAGACGGTACGTATTATGTTATGGCGCTGTCCTTACGTCCGTCTGTCCGTCGTCCATCCGTCCGGGGTCATGTTTTCCGGACATTTTTTGCCGTCTTTCAAGATATTGAGTTGAAATTTGGTATATAGCTTTATTTCAAGCGGCGACAGATGGAGTTTTGATATGCTTGATCACTTTTGACGGATTTATGGCCCTTGGACTTATATATTTCAAGATTTTGTTTTGAAAATTCATTAAAAATCTAATTTTTCTAAAAACATGAAATTTATCATGAAACAAGTAAAGTGTACCAACCTTTACAGGTATTGATACCTTTTTCTTCATTTTATAATTTTAGGACGGGGGGAAGGGGGGGGGGGGGTACTAAAAAAAAATAAGTTTTGTTTTTGCAGGTCAAGTTCCAAGATGGGTTGGATAGGACCATTTCTGCAGGAGTTATTGCCCTTGGACTTATTCCTATGATAAAATGCTATGAAACGCAATTAACTTTAGTAAACGTCAGCTGTTTTTCATGAAAATCATGCCAAATGCGAATTGATCCCGTCCGAATTAAGCGACGGGCGTATTATGACACGCTAGGCGTTAATAATTGACTATTTTTTTTTTTCTGTCTATTGATACATAGATAAAAAGCGAGAAGAAACTATTTAATCCGCGAAGCGAATTATTCGCCGATTATACTTATTTTGAGTCGCGGTTTTGTCTATACATGTATAGACAGATTTCTTTTACAACCATTACTTATAATTATAGGTCTTATAAAGCATGAACGATTACATATTGTATTTAAACGTGTTAAATCAAATTTCGCAGATTAGTCTTACGTTAGCCAATCACAATCGTGATCTGATTTCGGTTCATCAATACTAAAGACAATATATGTAACAAATAGAAATAATACCATAAAATCAAAAAGAAAAGTAATGATACTATATATTTTTGTATTTTAATTCCATTTAAAACGACTTCTTATTTAGTTAGAAATCACTTGATATATAGACCTATATACAGAAGGAATCGGAGTTATGTTTACGTGTGGCCCTGATTATGTATTACTCGAACGGAAATTGTCGATACAGAAATTGACTAAATTTGCTCTGCACATTTGCACTTTTCTAATCATAATAAAATTAGTGATATGACATATTTCATTGGGGAAAAATAACACTAAATTTTCGTCATGTGTAAGATTGCCATGGTTATGCCTATCTCATGTACTTAATATTTTAAAGCTCAAGCATACGGATATTCAGTTCCGCACATCGTTTACAACATACAGTTTGCAGAAATTGTCAAGCGTATCAATCAGTCAAATCCAATTGAATGTATTCTGTTTATCTACATTTGTCCAAGTATATAGGAACATACTTCGGCTACTGTGTCTTATCATTGTCTTGACAGATATAAATACCGACGCACACATTCTTTCTAGAAGTTCAGTTTTCACTAGCATTTTGGGCTCTTTGAAATAGACTGAATTCCAATCGGAACCAAACCAAACTTCTATACAAAGTTACGAAATTCTCGTCGATCACGCACTTGAATGATATTTATTAAAAATAAACTATTAAACCTATGAAGAGTGGTATCATTTAGCCAACTAGCAGAAGCAGCGACTATGTTACACATGTAGGAGAGACTTATTGTACTTACCTTGTCCTTGGCATTCGCATCTGCCTTAGCATCCATAAGTATCTTTACTATATCAATGCGACCATTTCCGGTTGCCTTGTGGAGTGGAGTACCCTGATCCTACGAGGAGAGAAATATGAATGAGAAAGATTTCCACGTCATTTATTTACAAATTCTACAATTTTCTATCTATCGATGCTAAAAGGGAGTTAAGTATTGGATTCAACAAAGAAATGCTTTACGAAAACAGCACGCTTCTATGCACACCAAGAGTCATTTGGAGCAAATGTTATTCATAATGAGGTAATACAATTGGCATACATTTTATACATACTGCGAATGGTAAGTTAGCATTCCAGAATAAGACTTAACATTGGTCAGAAAAACGGAAAACAATTGTCTTTCAGTATAAGGAACTTTTTTGTATATCTACCTCATAAAAAAAAACAAAACCAAAAAACAAAACAAAACAGAACAAAAGAAGACAAAATAAAAGATTCATATTAAGAAAAAAAAGGAACCATTTCGTTTAAAAACACCCAGTGTTGTTATTCAATCTCTATGCAATGGTCGTGCATGTAGATATGCAAATGCAACGAAAAGTTGTAAGACAAACGTATATTATTACAATAGCGAAAAAAAAGTTCGCCCTTTAAATGTAATGGTATCTATCTGGAGATTTTGTGATTAAAATTGCAAGAAAGGATACATACATTGGACTTCTAAGATTTAATACTAATCATTAAGGTGACACTGACCATTAAATTCATTGTCTTTCGATACAACTTGTCAAAGAGAGAGAATGTGGTTAAGGACTTGCAAACAGTTATAAAACGAAAGTGTTATAATTCAGCTCTACACAACAGAATAATTGCATTCCACATTGGCGACAAGGAGTCAAAGGATCAAGAGATAGTGTTATTGAACATTGTTGTAAGTATAAACGTTGTTTGCTATCGGATGACGTTATATGTCAGTAATCTGGATAAAATCGTGGCGTCGACGATCTCGATTCCATTCCCGGGTTCCGCCAATATTCTTAAAATGTTGGCTACTTCCTGCCTCCCTGTCCTGATATAGCTGCAGAATTTTTGAAGGCGAAGTACAACACCAACAAAAAAATCTAACCGAAAACAGGAAGCTAATAAAAATATAATTCCTTTCTTTTTTTTATAATCAATGCTACCACTGGTGATATGACACATGTCTAGGAAAAATATAACACTACATTTTTGCAAGACATACTTATTTTACTTACCATGTCCTTGACATTGACACCCGCCTTAGCGTCGATAAGTATCTTTACTATATCAATGCGACCATTTACTGTTGCCCTGTGGAGTGGAGTATCTTGATCCTACAACAATAGAGGTATGAATGAGGAAGAATACGATGTCATTTTGATTTTTCACATTCTACAATTTTCTCAATCCATTGATGTCATGTAAATAGTGGAATCAACAACGACGAAATTATTTACGAAACAGTCCGCTTCTATGCATATGTCATTTTGAGCAACTGTTATTAATAATGCAGTAATATAATTGGGATACAGTTTATAAATAGTGAGAATGGTGAATAAGTATTAAGATTCACATTAAAATTGCAGAATAAGGCTAAAGATTGGTAAAATTACTGGAAAATTTAAATAAAAACTCCACATACTGCATCATAAAAACAGAAAACTGGTGTCTTTTGGTTTAAGGAAGGTTTTGGTGAATGTACTTCATAAATAAAAAAAAAATAATAAATTAGAAAAAAAGGAAAGGTCTTCTCAATATTATATTTGAAAAAGCCTGAAGTGTTATTATTCAGGGAGAATAGATGTTATTTGAACGGCATAATTGTTCGGTTGGAATTCCTTGATGATTCTTCGCATTCAATTTGATCCTTTATTATGGAAAAGACCATTATTCATGCTTTACGACCCTCTACACCGTTATGAATTTATAGCAGTGTATCCTGATTAACAGAGATAATATCAACTCTCAAATTGTTTTCATATGACATGTGATGGAGTTGTAAGCCCCAGGACCTTCAACACACTTCTAATTTAATGCGCAAACCGTTTAAAACAAAAATAAGACGGAAAAGGAAGAAAAAAAGGCGCAATATTTTACATAATTTCAAATTTCAGAAGTACAAACAAGAACAGGAATATTATAACGTAATTAAAATTCCATATCAAAAATATATTATGTGCATCAACAATGGCCAAATATGAACAATATGGAAAACGATATTTGAACCAGTAAACATTATACAAAATGTTTGTTATTGGTTGATGTTATATGTCAGTACCCTGACCGAAAACTACAATACTTGGAGAGTAATAAACATATAATTCGTGTCCTCTTTTATAATCAATAATCCACTAGAGATATTTTAGGAAAAAATTACACTACAGTTTTATAATATGGGACATAGTCAGAATAAGGAGTCAAAGGATCGGCAGATACTGTTATTCAACATTTGTCATCGTTAAAGGGTAGGAATTGCAAAGAAATATAAACAAATGCTTATTTTCCTCTTTTGTAATCAATAGTAACATTGGTGATATGACACATGTCTACAAAAACCATAACACTAAATTTCTATCTTATGGGACATACGTATTTTCTTACCTCGTCCTTGGCATTGACATCCGCCTTAGCACCAATAAGTATCTTTACTATATCAATGCGACCATTTTCTGTTGCCTTGTGAAGTGGAGTACCCTGATACTACAAGAAGAGAAGTATGAACGGGAAAATTTTGATTTTACAAATTCAACAATTTTCTCAAACTAATGATGCCAAAGGTGTATTCAACAGAGAAGAAATTATTTATTATCTTTTTTATTATTTCATTAAAAAAAATTACTCCGTTCATTCGTTGCATTCAGTGTACTTACATTACTCTGGAAAACACCATAATTCTTGTATTGGGACCCTCTACAGCGTTATGCAATTTTGTTTTTCTTTCTCTTTCCTTTCTTTTCTTTTTTCTTTTTTATTTTTATCTTTACTCATCAAAATCTGATTAAGAGAGGTGCTATCACCTCGCAAATTCTTTTCATATTACATGTCATCTAGTCGTAAAACATGCGTATCTTCTATACATTTCTAAGTACATGGGTAAACCTTTCTAAACATAAATAAGACAGGAAAAGATAAGCGTTTTATTTTACACAATTTCAAAGATGAGTGATGCGTACAAAACAAGAATGATAGTACGAAATGAATATTTCATACCAAAAGTATATCATGCGACATCAACAAGCTTGAGCGAGCTTAATTTTTCTGATTTGTAATTCGACTCAATCAGAAGGGATGTGCAGAACTATATCATACACAATATCTATTCGTTTTTAAACGATGCATATTTTCAATACATTTCTGAATTCCATGGTTAGCCTTCCAGAACGAACGAAGATAAGACCGAATAAAGTTAGGCCACATCATAGAAATTTCTGTTTATTGGAAATTGAGAGTAATATCTTTTTGTCCAATGAAAGCACGCAAACCGAATCGGCCACTCCAACTATTGTACACATTCTCAAACACCTTTAATAAATATAGAACATATATAATTTTTAATTTAGTGCACCATATGCGCATTTCGACAACTTATGTCTCTTCAGTGATGCTAGAAGCCAAATAATTGGAATTCCCAAAATATATACATATTTGAAGAGCAGTGTTGAAACCAAAATGACCAAAAGAGAACCAAAGAATTTATCTAAGGACAGAGCTATGCATGAGGGAGATACTCCTTAGCTTTAGAGTGATTTACTTAATTTGATGACTGAAAATATGATATATATATTTAATGTCAGTACAAAAGCACTGAAAAATAGACTTATGATGCCTTTAATGAAGTTCGTGTCAATAGGGAAATGCCCTCTTCCTTAAAGCTTTCAAATCAAGTGATACAAGTATCCAGATGGATATAATTTACTCATCAGTCCAATATCATGGAATAATGATAAAGAATCGTGGTTTTATTTTATATTGTGTAATGCATTTAGTAAACCAGAAAGGTATATTATGGTTTGAAGCCATATACGCATCACCTCCTTATAGAAAAATGATATCGAATAAAGGATATAAAATATCTGACACAGTTATGCGAAGATAGGCCCTAGATACACAAAAGTAACAAAAAATTATAATTTAAGAAAAATGTATCGAAATGATATAAAAGAAGTTAATTTTTCTACCAGTAAAGTGCTGACCATATTTTATACCACTAAAGAAATGCATTTCAATCTCTGTGCAAGGATCGCACATGCAAAGAAAGGATACCGTAATTAAAGTTTTAAGACAAACGTATATTTGTAGAGATCCGAAAAAAAAATTGACCGTTAAATGTAATGGTTATCTATCTGCAGATTTATTTTTGTGAAAAATAAATACGACTCTTCGAAACTGGCTACCAATATAATGCACTTCTAAAATTTGACACCAGTCATCTAGACAACACTGGCCATATAATTCAATGCCTTTGTATACAACCCGTCAAAGAAAGACAACTCATTTAAAGACTTGCAAACTATTTCAAAACGGGAGGTGTACAGGGCAGTTCTTCACAACAGAATACCTGCATACCATTTACTTACCTTGCCCGTGGTATTGACATTCGCCTTAGCTTCGATAAGTATCTTTACTATATCAATGCGACCCTTTTCTGTTGCCTTGTGAAGAGGAGTACCCTGATACTACAAGAAGAGAAGTATGAACGGGAAAATTTTGATTGTACAAATTCTACAATTTTCTTAATCTATTGATGCCAAAGGGAGTTTAGTACTGGATTCAACAAAGTAGAAGTTATTTACGAAAGCAGTACGCTTTCATGCATACCAAGAGTCACTTTGAGCAATTGTTATTAATAATGCGGCAACATAATTGGGATATAGTTTATACATTCTGATTAGTATTAATATTGACATTACATTGGTCATAAAACAGAATACTCATTTCTTTTGGTTAAATGAAAGTTGTTTTGAATATACTTCATAAAACATAAATAAAATAAGAAGAAAAACAGAGAGAGCGAGAGAGAGGCGTGGTTTATTCTTTTTTTTTATTTTAAGAGGACCCCAGTGTTGTTATTCATCGATAATATAGATTATTTAACGATATTAGTGTTGTTCAGTTGGAATGCAAGGTTCACTCGTTACATACAGTGTGATCCTCATATCATGGAAAAGACGAGAATTCTTGCTTATGTATCCTACACAACGTTACTTTTTAGCATTGTATTCCGATTTTCCGATTAACAGAAGCGATATCACCTCTCAAAATATTTATATGACATGCCATCTAGTTGTAAATCCTGCCTTTCTTCAAATATTTCTAAGTTAACGGATACATCTTTCCAAACAAATAAGAAGTTCGACCAACCGTTTAATGTAATTGCTATCTATCTGCAGATTCAGTTGTGATGGAACTTGTGAAAAAGAAATACGGCTTTTAGAAATCAGCTGTCAATACATTGCACTTCTAATATTTAACACTTATCACTTAGGCGGCACTGACCATTTATGTCAATGTCTTTCGATACAACCTGTCAAAGACAGACAACTCGGAGAAGGACATGCAAACTATTACAACAACTATTTCAAAACGAGAGTTTAACAGCACAATTCTAAACGAAATAATAATGGCATCACATTGTGAGTACTGATGAAAAAGTCAGAAATGGGAGTCGAAGGATCGGCGCAGATACTGTTATTCAACATTTTTTATTGCTAAAGGTAGGAATTGCAAAGAAATATGACGAAATGATTATTTTCCGCTTTTATATGTGATGTGATAGATGTCTACGAAAACCATAACACTAAATTTCTATCATGTAGGACATACTTATTTTCTTACCTCGTCCTTGGCATTGACATCCGCCTTAGCTTCGATAAGTATCTTTACTATATCAATTCGACCAGTTTTTATTGCCTTGTGGAGTGGAGTTTCCTGATACTACAAGGAGAAGGATATGAATGAGAAAGAACACCACGTAATTTTGATTTTAGAAACTGTACAATTTTCACAATCTGTTGATACAAGAAGTAGGTAAGTTTATGCATACGCTGAATAGTCAGTTGCTATTTAGATTGACAGTAAGTTTGCAGGAATAAATGAAACGTTGGTAAAATTACTGGGAAATCTAGGTAATAACTTCACAGACTCATAATAATTAAAACGGAATACTAATGTTTTTGCTTCATTAAAATCCTCAAGGGATCTAGTTTGCATAAAAATTTCCCCATTGCTGTTTTAGGGATAAAAGACATTACCTAACGGCATTATACTTCAAGCGGAATACTTTGTCCATTCCTTACATTCAACGTGATCCCTTATCGTAAAAAACATCTCAATTCTCCTTTTAGGACCATCTACAGCGTTATTCAAACTTTTTATAGGGCTTTGATAAACGGGAAGTATATCACCTATGGAATTGTTTTTATTTAATAAATGACTGTAGGACTGATGAAAAGAATAATGCATCGTTTCGTTAGATGCTGAGTAACAAATTTTGTAAATAAGTACGCAAATCATTTGGGGTAAATTAGGGATTTGAGCTAAATACGCGTCCCCCCTTCTTGAAAAATTTTATCCAAGACGAGATTTATGAAAATAGAAGCTACATACGCACACGTAGTACAAGAAATTAAAATTTAACGAAAATAATGACATTAAAGCAGAGAGAGCAAATCGTAATTAGTGTTCAAAGAGATATTTGTAAAATTTCAATTTAAACAAACTCTCCCATAGATTATGTACTGATATACTATAAATTACGCGGATATCGCCTTTCTGATAAAGTTTGTAACATGGGTCGGTAGTTTCGTAAAAGGTCCTACATCTGACGGCATTTGCGCTGATAAAGACGAATGTATCTCGTTAGTTAAGTTTGCGGGCCTTTTCCCGTAATTGCCTCTGTAATAATTAATCTCCGCAATTCAATGTTAAATCTGCGTCCTTCACTTCATCTTCACTAGATATCAATCTATTATTATAAAATAATCATAATTCCGTTCCACTGAGATAGAAATGTTAGCTTCGAGATGAAATCATTTTTTGATGCTTTGTTTAGATACACATGGTTGTGTAACTCTTTCAATTTTGTAGATTGATTGATTAACTGAATATTGTCTTACTTTACTTCACGATTATTTCACGTATACGGTGACGGCATCTGCGTGTCGCATCGCATAGAAATTTGACTTTTGCAACTGGCGCCCACCTGAAGCAGTGAGGGATCTTCTATTATGTTCCATATGTAAACGATAGATTTGTATTTTCTACAAAAATGGAACATATTGACTTTCTGTTCTTCGTTGTAATATATTTACACTACTAGACTTATTCATTTGAATTATGTGTGATTAATCAATTCATTCATCAAGTCTTTCTTCCATTACCGAATTCATATTTTCAGCTGATTTCTCTATCGAGTCAACTATCTAACTGTCACGGTGTATGCACACCGAGATTTCCCTATATACCCCGATAACAGAGATGTACATGGATATTGGGTAACTCGGCTCGATTGATTGACCATACATACGTCACCATGTCTCTACAGTTTATATTTAGTTGGGAACGGAGATTGCCATATCTATTTCTAGCAATTTCCGTTCCCCTAATTTTTTTATTACGTCACCATGTTTAAATAATCAGAACTCAGCTTTAAGTTACGCTATTTGTCAATTTTGACAGGTATTTGCTTAAAAGCGTCCGTTATGTCCAATTTACACAAAATTGTACAGGAGGGAGCAGTCATAACATAACATACACGTTAACGCGAAATGCGGTCACGAAGGCTGCTTTAGCAAGCGTGCCAGGACTGCTTGATATTTGGTACTGAAACTTTTCGGTCTGTCAATGAATGTGTGATGACTACTAACTATACTCTTAGTATTACCCCCAAAAGCCATTCCTTGACTGTAAATTGATTTCGTTTCCTTGATCACCATCCTCTTTCAACAGTTTTACCGTTCCCTGTAGTATGGAGGCTGTCGTGAATAAGAGTTCCGTGTTTTGTGCTTGAGGTACACTTATGTTCTCCCTTGACTCTGTGGAATCAGGTGCGGAATAGAGTATGCTCGGATCCGTGGCTGTAGTGTTTTCATTTTCTCTTTAAACGTCCAATTCATTGCTAGGTTTATCTTGTATTCATTGTTCTTGTTCTCCATGTATAAAATAACTAAAACTCTGCGTTAGGATTTATGTTAATACCTCTTAGAGATAGCTCATCGTGTTTTACCGCCCACGAATGTGATTTTTGTGATGAGTCATTCCTCATTCTTGACCGAGATCTGGACGTAGAAGTCATGTCCACTTTAAATATTACATAATATGCCAGTAGGTGGTATCAGCTGGTTACATGACATAAATTTGGGGTTTTTTTAGTCCTTGACGTAATGGTGAATGGTCACTTGATCGGAAGATGGCCGCTTCTGTGTATAACGAGTCGGAATTATACAAAATGTCTGCCCAAAGATGATGTTATGTCAATAGTCTGACCGAAAGCTTAGACGATGAAATAATTGTGATTATTTTCCTGTTTTATAGTCAATATCTACTCCGTGATATTGTACATTTTAAAAACAATTGTATCTTATTTGACTTACCCAGTCCTTGGCATTGACATCAGCCTTAGCAATGATTAGTATTCTCATTATCTCACTGTGACCATTTGATGCAGTCTCGTGGAGTGGAGTGACCAGAAACTACAAAGCGAAAATCATTTTTGAAAAAAGTGATGTCCAGTGATGACTTAGTGTTCATATGACATGTAAATTATTATATGTTTTGTTTATCATGTTTATCTAATATATAACTAGCCTAGAAATACTTGTTGAAGTATTAGTTAATACACGTATTATATTATCGCCATCCCGAGAATACTCCGCATAATCCCTACATACTGTGTGGAATAAGACATTTCTCCACACGGTTTGGAGAATATTTTACCTGTATAACAAAAACCTCCATGTTAACCGACACACTCTCGCTCACTCTCTCTTGAATATTTAACGCCACTTTGAATTTAAATATTACTTTCTTAAATTTTCTCTGATTTCTCTTTGGTAATGGTATGTTTCATGACAACAATTAATGATGGTGTAAATAAATATTTTCACTGTTTACGATGTGTTAATCAAACAACGGTGATTACCATGGTTACTGTCTAAGACGATTAGATATTGATTTGATGGATTTAGGTCAAAACGGCCGCGTTGCAACTGGTGACAGCGTTTTGGGATCGAATCCTGAGGAATTACCTGTGATATTTCAGTGATTTACGGTGCATTTAACTGTGACATTCATGTATTTATATATTGTATTTTGACATCCTCCAAAAGAAATGTGTCAACCTGTTTGGTATAGTTGAATGACCGTATAGTTAAGGTGCGACTACGGATGTATTGCCATCAGATACTGAGATCGTATTATGCTATATTTTGTCGTTTGGAAGTAGTGATTACTAGACGCGAAAGCACGAATTGTGTTGCCTAACCACGTAACACATCGAAATTCGGAGTTGTCGTCTGCCAAATTCAACTACTGGTTGAGACATCGTATTTATACGATTGTCAGAGAAAAATAAGATATACATAGCATTTTAATATAACGTAATACGTGTTCGTTTGTTTCATTCTGCTGTTTATGCGACATTTCATCGTAAATTTAGTAATGACAGCTTTCGTGTGAGGGTAAACATTCGTCTTGTCCGCCATACTGGTAAAGGATTTACCCTTGATTCTTAGCGTAAACACATCCGTTCCAGAGCGTGCGCACGTGCATTGCGAGTACATAAGTTCGCTAGCGGCAAGTTCAAGTCGTCATTCTGGCCATCATTGGCGTAAAGATCTAAAATATCAATAGTGACATCTAATATTTCTATCCCTGTTTGAGTAGATCCACCACCTGATCACTTCTTGTAACCAGAGAGGCAACCTAACAACCTAAATGGTGAGAACACCACCAGTTCTCATACTTTTATGACTTAAAAAGGTTGCAACAACGGTCGTTGGTACACAACCTGTTCCTGTCACTAGATTCATTTAGTGACTCGCACTATAAATAAAACTGAAACGGTCGTTGGTACACAACCTGTTCCTGTCACTAGATTCATTTAGTGACTCGCACTATAAATAAAACTGACATTTGTCTATAATTGATAAATTCTATTAGTTTCTTCCTATGAATCAGCTTTTACAGCTTTATAACTGGAACTCTACACCCATACAGGTGGTAGCGCATTCAACACATTCCATGACGCATTCAACAAACTACTACAGTTAAGCTATCAATATTGGCTATATGCCAGTGCTTATTTAAGAAAAAAAAGTGCTTGAATAATTCCTCCTGGAATTATTTTATGACCTCTTAGTTAAATTCTACGTTGATTATTAGAAGTTGTCACCCTTTCTCTGACATTCACTCTCTAAGTCCTCTCTTCACACAGTACCACCTGAAGTTCCAAGATAAAGTAACGCGCCGCTGCTTTATGTACTTTTATTGTGCGAGAATAAACATTATTTAATAAATAATCATTCATTGTTTTTATTTCTAGGTGGCATACATCAGGTCATTACATTCGAACAAACAATTATTTTTGAACCGTGACGCTGATCAAGAGTTCGCCTCACTTAGTCTTGGTGTTGCATTACAATATCAAGTCATCATTAGTCATTTGTTGGGTTATCAATTTGTGTACTGTGAACAATAATATCGTCATGGATACAGATAACCAGAGAAATATGTGATGTATTATTCAATGGACTACAACGGAAATTGTGTGTTTATGGGAATGAAAGATGTGAATTCAAACAAATAGTTTCCAAAATGTTACAAAATGTGACAACGTTTGTATTATTCGTTTAGAAAATGGAAACATATTGAGTAGATACTTCCGACGTCCAGTGAATACACTGTGTTAATCAGAAGACTGATGTGACTATTTATATTTAAATTTAAGTTCAATATATATGCTGATTAAAAGAGTACCATATCTGTGTAAATTGTTTTACATGCTTCACGAAACCCCGTACATGTTCAGTGAATTGAACATAATTAGGAGGAAGATTCAAAGATATTTTCGGTATCCAAAGCCACATCATATTATTATATGAATATTAAATTAAGTTTAGATGTACAGGACCTGAGTCATTCCGCCGAAACTCCTGAAACCACGGGGATATTTCAGCGAAAGACATGTCAACCGCACGGTGTAATTTATTTTATTCATTTAAAGACCCACATGAAAAAAATTATGTTTCGGAATAGGAAATACCCATGTCTGTCAGTGAAGTTAACGGGATGTGAGTATTGGTTCGACTGGTACAGTGATGCGTGAATATGATTTATTTCTGCTATGATGTGCTTGTGTTAGTGCGCTTTACGTATATTTTTCGGGATATCTTCTCTTGTGCTTGACAAAAGAAATATTATTAATCGGATGTCTAGGAGTGCTTTCTGCTATTCTTAAGCTTATGAATGCTGATGTGATGAACCTAATGTAATTGAGCATAATACATTTCCTCAGATTCCTGCAAAGGGTACAATTTCAGGAGATGGGAAGGATATTGGGAGTGCATATGCTACTTATATTGAAAATATGTCATTACTGAATGAGTGGAATGAAAACAGATACCGGAAAGTACTTTTCACATTACTAGTAGGAAAGGAAGAGCCATTTGAGAATGAATTATCATTTTGTGACAAAAGTATGTGTGAAAATTTAATCACGCTATGGACGGACGATTTGCTCAAAGAGCTATAAGAGTTATGTGACAGAAGCTAAATTGTGCCATAAAAGAAAAGCAGAATTATTTTGAGACTTTGACCAAGCCATACAGAACTTATACAGATGTTCATATTCAGGTAATCGAGAATGTGCGCAAGGAAGTAGTGTAAAACCTTGATGGTTGCAATGAAAATGAAGAGTTTAGAATCGCAGTAAAGAGAACTAGATATAAAACCCTGGAAGAAGCAGTAACAGCTGCTATGTAATAACAGTGCATTCGTCTTACCAAAAACAAGGATGAAAAGGACTACAATCAACAAGCGTATGAAGTGAAGAATCCACAGCAAAAACGACATTTCCAATAACATGATAACCATGGGAAAGTGAAATTCGAACCGTTACGTAACACGTGACTACCCAAAAAGTGACTGCAAGGAAGAGTGATGGAACCAGAAATGATGCAGCATAAGGAGTAAGTAAGGGAAAAACAAGATAAGCAGTTAAACTGAGATTGGCCTTGATCCGGGGGCAGAGGAGACCTATTTCAGAATATTCAGAGCGTCGCAGTGTAGGAATACAAACAAGTGTTGTAAAGCATGAATATCAAAGTTTAATGAAGGGTTTTACCGAAACAAAATGAGAAAAGACGTTATTGAAGGGGAAATATGGTATGATATTCAGTGGACTAGTTGCGGGTACACCGTTGGAGTGGAACATCAACACCGTTGCGGTTAATTCATTCATCACTGAGAAAGTGTATTATAGCATTCTTCCACAAAATCGTCCTGTATTTAAGAGCGCAAGCAAGATCTTACGGAATTTAAATTAACATTTTTCGAACTGTGAAGGTGATGATAACCGTTTGAGGTATTAATGTTTATTTCCACGTGTTCGTTGTGGGAGTGAATTGTAATTCATGATAAGATATGAGTGCCAGTGGGATTATCACAGTCACAATTTACTTTTAAGTGTTAAAGGAGAACACAGTTGTCGAGTAGTGACTGCGGAAGATTGTTAAATTTCGCCAAGAATCGAATCTGCGAATTCAAGGGCGATTCTAGATTTCGATGACGGAATATTAGTACCGATGAAGAAAGCTGCTCATACGCATGGGTTTCTCATCGCACGTGTTATTAACAGCTGGAAACAGTGTTGTGTAGGAGTGTTTTATCTCAGTGAAGATACGAAAAATGTTAAGAAGGACACAGAGCTAGCGTTATTGGATCAAAATTATTTTCATTAATATACTTCAATATAGGATATCACCTAATTACCATGCGAGAGTCCGATAAAGAGAAGACAGCATTCGGAACCTGTTGTGGAAGTCTTTACCAATATAAATTGATGCCTTTTGGACAGTTTGATGCACCAACCGCATCTCAAGGAGTTAATGAACAAGCAAATGTTCTATATCTAGATGATATAATCGTTATTAATCGTGATTTCGATCAACACATGAAGAATTTGGAATTTGTGTTTGACACATGGTAAGATGCTAATTTAAAACTGAACAGCAAGAAATTCAATGTCTTTAAAAAGGAAGTTACTTTTCTCGGACATATAGTATCAGAAAATGGAATTTTGATAGATTTAAGCAAGACCTGAGTGATCGAACAATTGAGAGCTACGCTACAGAAAATGAGACTTTATTGCCTAGTTTCCTAGGATGTGTATCGTATAACATACGATTTATTAAGGACTTTGCCCAGATAATCAAGTGTCTACATGAATTCACAAGCAAAGGTGCGAAATGTGAATGGTTTAAATGAAAAGAGTGACCAAATGCTTGGATACGCCGATATGGATGGTGGACTACTGACATTAGATTCATATGCTAGTAGCGATGCAGCCCCGAGGAACAGTGTGTAATCCGCAAGATAATGTTAGCGCTTGTTTTCTTTGTTAAATATTACTTGTTCGGACGCGAATTTCTACTTAAATTGATTAGGCATCTTTACTGTGGCTACACAGATTCAAGGAATCAGACATATAGCTTACAAGATGGCTACAGTAACTATGTCCGTATCCTTTAAAGATTCAGCATCACCTGGGACTATATAACGGTTGATGGACTAAGCCGCATTAATTCAATGTAAACAATGCAATCCAGATCTAACCAAACGGTATAGTGATCGAATTTATAATCATATAAATGAGCCACGAAATCCTTACGACTGTATTGGCCGCCCCGGGCAAAACAATACCCAAAACGACAAGTTTTAAGAATATTAGACATTTTCAAGGAAGGAATAGCTCTAATCGTGCGTTTGAATGAGAAAACAGATAGTCATAAACCACATAAAAATTAACATTAACATGTACTAACTGTGAATAACAGTGTTCTCTGTATGCGCTGAAACATTGAAGAAATGTACCCGCAAAAACTACGAGACAGTGTATTGTGACACATCCATGGCGAACTCCGCTTATGCTACATGTTGGTGGAAATACGCAAATAGCGATTGATAAAGATTGTCCATTGTTTACTTGAGATTTTCAAGGATGGTGATACGTGAAACTGGCATGGGAACATTTTCCAGGAAATATAATCTTTAAAGGCGTTGTCAAGAAATATGCATAGCGAGAAAACTGCTTATTGTTGTTCTTTTGCCAGAGACCTTTGTTAGGCCATTCAGCCTATAAAAGACACATGCAGCCATGTTATTCACTTGGAAATAATGATTCCTAAACGGAACTTAAACAGTGCAAAAGAATCAATACGTCTGATGAACAGTTAACATACACCAGAACGCAGAGTATGAATATGAGTATGAGAACTTGATGGTGACCTGTAAATACCACAAACTAAACTGTGGTTTATAGTTTGAATATATGTATTTAAATATCTGACATATGATATATAGATGATCAATTGTGTTTAGTTATGTTGTGTTATCTTGTTGTTGTAAATTGGCTTTTTGTGTTACAAAAGTATCTGACGAGTAGTATCTTCTTCTTTCAGCCTTATTGCAGTCTTTTCCGTTATACGTAGCTTGGCACATGGCGAGAGAAACTCTATAGCGGTCTTCAGTAAAAGGAGACAAGATAAGGGAAAATGTTTCTTTTTCTGATTCAAAATCAGTAATTTTACTGCAAGGATGTGCGAATATAAAATACACGAAATATGTGTGGAGGATGCATGTTTTACTTACAAAGCCCCTGGCATTGACATCGGCATTAGCATGTATAAGTTCCTTTACTCTTTCAATGTCACCATTTGATGCTGCGTTGAGTAGTTGACTGTCCTGATCCTGCAAGATCAAAGGTATATTAATCAAACATAAAACCAATTTATTATTATCATACAAATTGCACGAATGTTACTATGTGATATTACCAAAAACACACTGACTGCACTCTGAATGAAAAAATGATTTACGGGGAAAATATCTTTTTAAACACTCAAAATGGACTATTAGTTATAAATCTATTTACACATGTAGACACTTAGTAAATATACTCATAAATTCAAATAAAGACCGAACTGACCGGATAATATAACTCGTATAAATCGGATAGCTTTGTTTTAGGTGTAATGAAATGAAAAATAATAAACTTCACTTGTACAGAAAAGAAGGACAAACATACTGAACGTTATTTAGCAACCCTATTCATATTTCATTGTCAGTATGACTTTAGAGTCATCGCAAATACCAAAAATCTGATATAAAACTCCTCTAAAATTTGCATTCTGAATTACAGGACAATAAGAACTTTATAACAGGTTTTGTCTAAATACTGGGTTCAGAGGATATATGATCCTGAACCTAGTATCTTACACTGTTCAGAGAGATGTCGATATTTCTTATTTAATTCGATACTTATGTTTTCGAAAATTGATTTTATTTTATTATAGTATACATGTTCATATTCTGACCTCAAATAAGTCGACCTGTTCATTGGATATGAAAGGTTATTCATATGCAGGATTGTTTATAAATCGTTAACTGCATATTCTCTTATTGTTTTGCCTTTGTGGTGAATGGGAAGTTAGACACGCCAACCACACAAATAGACTGCTGATTGTCACTTCGACCGACTGTCATAAATAGTAATTCTATTTACAATTGAATATTTTGTTTGTGATAACTTATATCCCTTTTCTTGTGTGCCCAGCAAAACATGTCGACACTTTTAATCAAGCGGAGTCAGATATTTTTTTCTAAACCAATCACACAAGCATTCCCTAGAACGTCGACGTAGAGTTTCATAAAAAACATCTGACTGGGTTGTAAGAAACTAGTCGCACAGACTTGCAGATGATACAAGAATAATAAAGAACAAAGTATATGATGGCCCGAATCCGAAAAATCATATCAAAGAAACTTAACAAATTCAATTTTGTATTTGTGAAGTACTGATGATATTTCATACAAAGAAAGAAATACATTTCAATCACCATCAGCATTTACCAGAAAGTTAGGCAAAGCAATATCGTATTTAAACTACAGAGAGATGGTGAGTGTATTAGCGCTCATGCCAATTACTATTGCAAAACGCATTGTAAAGAAAAGGAGAATCCATACTACCCGAAAACCTAAAGGTCCAGCAAATATATTATAAATAGTCTCATATTAAACAACCTACGAACTTCGAAAGGATGCATAGTATGAAAGACTAAGGCTAGAACATTAACAATTGCATTCTAAATGACATGACACCAATTCAGATTCCTTGGAAAACTTAAAATCTTTTTTTAATTAAAATTTGCTGAACAACAAAATATTATATCACATAGACGCCCGGAAAGTGCTGAGCTCAACACACCTACTGAAAAAACAGGATAATATTTTTAATCTGATATCTGCTACTTTTTGACAAAAATAGTCTTCCCACTGAAGGCTAAGACCCTAAAGGAACAGTAACTCGACTCTGCAAATGTCTTCATAAATAAAGAAGGAATCCTTCTACCCAAGAAAATTTCCCAAACAACTCTTCTGTATCGGCTGCAAGCCTTGGATATTTCATCTGTCGAGTCAGTCAGTAGGTTGTCAAGGTGTGTTGTTAACTTTAAATATAAGTATGCATTTACTCAGCAGTAGTATAAGAGGTCACGATGTCAGAGAGCGCTGATATGTTGAGGTAGAAACATTTATAAATATAGATATTAATACACGTGAATAATGAGATTGGTCTTATTATATGTTGTTTTAGGTTTCAAATAGGCTGACACTATACAACGATCGCATTGTCGAACTATTTTGATTTATATAGATATTGTCTGATTTAGCTTTAAGAAAACAATTTACAAACTAAGCTGTGGTACCAAATACGAATGAGAAGTCATTGATGTTTTCAATACGTCAGAGCATTTAAAGACGATAAATATGTTAGGTAAAGTTCCTGTAATGTATTTTAGCATATGTAAACTGAATAAATATACATTACAACTTTTATATCAACAACAATCTTAGCGTAACCAAACAATATCACTGGACTGTATTTCTCCATTTTTAAATGCAAGTTCTTTATTCAAGAAAGACAAAGAAGTCTGAACATATTTACATGTGGTCATACCAGCGTGCTGAGAACATATTTATGGTAGTCAATCACTTTTGAAAGAGAACACACGAAGACTATACCCATCAATAAACTGAAGTGTAAACTTACAGAGATATTGGATACGGGCTCGGGATACGGTTTATTGTGTGATAATTGTGATGTTTCTTGCCTCATATATGGTAGGAGCAGTGTCTGAGCACTCTCGCTATCATCAAAACTAGCAGGGTGCGTGTGTCGTCGCCAACACTGTTTCTTCCAAACTGAAATTTGAAAACCATAAAATGATGTACAAAGGATATAAATAATAAGCTTTAAGAAACTGTATTGTTATTTGTTCCTTGTGGGAAGATGGAAGCCGGTTAAACAGTCTAATCGCATGACGTTTGTTACTTCAAAAAAGTGTCCGTCCTGAGGTCAGTATCGTAATATTTTTGTAATGTTTTGTATATTCTTCTATTATCATGTTTTGTGTGCATGTCCCTGGCGATTTTTGTCATACAGTTTTGTCAGATGTCTTCAGTTTTCTCTTTTGCTCTTAATTTTTATAAATCTGGTGTGAGTATAACTGCTGACAGGGACCATTCACTAAACAATTTTTATCCATCTCTTTCGTTCGCAACTGTTCATTTCATATAATTGCAAGCAAAATATAAAATTATAAAAAAAAGCTGCCTGTTACTTATATCAGTAATCTGGAAAAAATGCCTGAAAGAAAATTACATTTAGTAAATATGTGTTATATTTGTTAGATAAATAATTGGAATGTCTAGGTAAATTTAGAATAGAGGTAAAATAAATTTTATTTTTATATTTATACACTTAATTTATCAGTGGTGAATACTTTGACAAAGTCACTGGTATATCACTGGTATATAATTAGTTTGCATGCTTTATGGATCACAGAGAAAATCAGAACACAGTAGTAATATACAAATCAAGGCCCTTGGCAAATCTTGATATGTCCCTGCTCGCATGTCATTGCTGCATAAACATATCGAAAATTAATGAGAAGTGGAGTGATATAAAACAGTAATCAATCAATCTTCTTGTAGTTATATCGATACATATACGAAAATAAGAAAAAAAGATAATTATCTAAAACAGCATAGCTACCTTTTTCTTTAAACACGAAGCAAATTACGATGAAACTTGTGAACAATCCAAGTGCTATACAAAGTATAATTAGTTTCCAGTTTGGATACTGAAGAATTTCATCGGGTACAATAGTTGTCTGAGTTCCAGTTACTTCGTCAGGAGAAACAGAACTGTAAGAAGGATTTAACATGATGATGATGATGATGATGATGCTAGCAGTAGTAATAATAATAATGATGATGATGATGATGATGATGATGATAATAATAATAATAACACAAATAATTATAATATTAAAAATGTAATATTAATAATAAAAACAAATATAATAATAATAACAATAATAATAAAAACTAGAACTGTTCTTACGGGACAAATACCCTCCGTTTATGACAACCAATGAGGCATCCATAGAGCAGGTATAAAATCCTAGGTGTTAAAATTACTATCATAGAGGTCATACTTGAGGTCACAATTACCTAATTTTAGTAGATGACACATCCTCTTACCATGACGTATTCACATGTAAAGTTTGATAAACTTACCTACTTGGTTCAAAATGTATGCTCCGGCCACGAAGGTTTTATTATCAAAGAGGTCCAAATCCAAGGTTAAGGTCGCAGTGACCTTATTTTGGTACATGACAGATCCGCTTCCCATAATGCATCCACATTTGTTTTCTCATGAGGAATAAGAAAATATGTGGTTTAGGGGTGGGAATCTTAACCAGTTTTGAGATAATTGAAGATTTCTGAAATGAGTGGGTGAGGGATGACCCTGGGCATCCCCAACTATACAACTCGTCTTGTCATCAGGGATCAGAAAATATATAGTTTAAGGGTTGGAATCTTAACTATTTTGAGATAAACAAGGTTTTACCATCACCCAGCGGTCAAAGGTCAAGGCCAACATAAAGGTCACAGTGACCTAATTTTGGTACACAACACATTGCCCTCCCAGGATGCTTTCATAGAACAAGTATAATAATCCTAGGTGTTATATACTATCATAGATCAAGGCCATAGTGTATCCCCTTCCCATGATGCATTCACATACCGAGTTTGATCACCCTTACTCCTACGGTACAAAAGTTATACAGCGGACACGAATCGGGGAACAGACAGACGGACGGACGGACATGGCGATTCCTATATAACCCCCATCCACGAGGGGTATTATTATAATATAAATAATAATAATAATAACATCATCAAACACAATAACAAAATTAATAACAAAAAAAACCCCCAATAATAATAATAATAATATAAATAATAATAATAATAATAATAATAATAGTGATAACAACAGCAATAACCATATTAACAACTACTACAATGATACTTATTTTGATAATAAATAATAATAATAATAATAATAATAATAATAATACTAATAATAATAATAATCAACCATTTAAAAAAGAAATAATATTTATAATAACATTGATTTAAGACATAAAGAAAGTAATAAATTAAACACAACTACACCATTAAATAGATAATAGAAAACCAATAAGCAAAAGAACGTTCACGGTTTTACTAAAGTTTTCTAACAAGGCCATTATAGCCAGGTATCTTTGCTTCTTTTCTCTCTATTCAGCAACTCGCATGGATTGCTGGATTGCTCTCAGTTTTTTTTCCGTTGGCTACTTTAAATACTCTTACATTTCGTGAAACTTAAACTAAGAAATTGGTTTCTAACAATATTAAACTTTACACGTATGTGTTTCAAAATCGAGTAGCAAATAATATTACCTTTCTTCATATGTATTTCCTTCCTGACACCTTGGATCTGAAATATGGAACATATAATAATAAACGGTAAAAATATATTAACTGATTTCTTAATGATATCCGCTTTACTGTGAGTTTTTTAAAATCAAGCTTACACATTGATAGTAACTTCATCAAACACAATTTTAATGTGGTCGGCAAGCTTTTGCATCAGACCATACTGTAAAGTCTTATCGCTGTTTGGTACAGCTTTATACTATCGCCCGCCTTGAAAGTTTTTCAATAAGTCTACTTAATAAAACGTTCAATGTATTACATGTCACAAATACGACATTCTTACATTTGTAGATTTCGAAGATAGAGTAACCAGAATGACTGCGTGGAGGACATCCATCACTTTCTGGTGGACATGTTAAGTAATAATTTGGTGTCACTAACACTGGTTGGCCTGTACGAGTATCACATTGTTTAGTATATGGACATCCAACTGTAATAACAAATACAAACATAAATCAGAATGGAATTTGTATTGCAGTTATGAACAATAAGATATCAAGAATTTACTGAGAATGTTCTGGAACTTGTTTTAAGCATTCTATAAAAAATCAGCTCCAAATTTAAAACATGACATTGGGGAAAAACATTTCACACAACTGTATGACAGTTACATCTAAGGAACACAACATGAATTATTAAATAGTATGATCGACGTCACAAAATAGTTGTAATGCAGTAACCATACCTACTAAGATTTTGTAACAAATGGGTGAAAGTCCATTGATACGAATTCGTTATTAATTGAGTTGTATTTGTCTTATAAGGGGGAACCTACTTATTGCGCGAAAATGGCCAAAATATTGTCACAAACACTTTATGTCATAAATAAGCCTTTCTACTCTGAAAACTACTCTCAAAATCAAACGTCACCTTTTCCATGTTGAAAGAAATGCAAAAGGATAAAGCAAACTAAACGTTAGAAACCTACAATGTATTAAAAAGTAAAACACAGTTCTGTGGTACCTGTAGTATTGACAGCTGCGCTGTGTACCAGGGATCAAAAGTCATTCAAGTGATGAGACTGGTGACAATTAATAACAATTCATTTGTAGCAAAAACCCAAATGGAGAAAGAGGAGATATCTGACATTGGTTATATTAACAGTTATGTAAACAGATTAAAATTACTATTTAAGGACAAGGATAACTTTGTAGGAAAATGATAACAAGATGTATATCCGAATGTGAAACCTAACAAAATGTCTGCATTTGACATTCAAATATAAGTTTAGAAATGGTTAGTTACATTAAAGTAGCTTCAAACCATTAAGTCTGTAAATAAGCCTACAGATGGCATTGTTAGAATTGAATTCGCTCCAGCCGCATGTATAGACACCAAATCTTTGAATTCAGACATCTTATCAGAACTAATCAAAGTACATGCATTACTGGTAGCCGGGCTTTTAGGAACTTGTCAAGTAGAAAAAGATTAAATTGGAGTTGATAACAAATTCAAGCATAGAAGAATTTACACATTTCATTATGGAAGAACAATTCTTAAGTAATAGTGAAATGAAGTTTATTATTGGTTAACTTTGATCAAATATCTCGTGAGGCATGGCATCTGCCCTTGATCACGATGAAATCGAAAGATTCATTACTGTTTTAAAAGTTATACTGCGCTTGTCATGCTTTATTCTCTGGAACATATCTATTATCTCCTATCGCTATAGAGAGCAGAATTATGACCTCTCTCCCTGTTTGATGTATAATCAAAACGCCCAAAATATAAAACGCCCCCCCCCCCCCCCAAAGAAATAATTCTATGCTAAAGGTAATGTATTAAAATGTCAATTTATTTGCCTTCTTGCTATCTGTATCAGGTATGACGGTTAAAATATACTCATATAGTCATAGTGACGGTATCTGACAGATGCATTGTATAGAAATTTCTACCTTTGCAACGGACCCATCCGAAGCAATGAAAGACAGAAAACCAATGTGCCCAGGGCAGAAATCTAACCAGTGACCTCTAGGTCATGAGGCGAACACCTCATCCACTAGTTCAAACCGACGTTGAATGGGTGTGAACATGTTGTAAATGTAAAACACGAGAGTAATTGATGTCACATGACTATGGCACTAATAACAATTCAATTTACCACAGGGGGCATTCACCCATTCACGGACCTCTTGGAGTCAGAGGTGAGACCAGGTGCCCGGGATGAGTGAGCATCCCCTGTTTACTAGCTGCACCACCATGGATGCCCTTAAATACAGACGAAATAAATACAACTAAGCATTGTATATAGAAATGAATGTGCGCCAACACTGTATAGAAATGCCACAGCCACACAACATCAGGAAAAAAAGTTATAATGACATTTTAGTGAAATCCTCCTCGCTTGACTGCCGCGTGAACGTGCTTGACAGCCACGTTCGCTTGCTTACAACTTAAAACTTGGATTATCATGTCCATATAAAAGGATTTGAAGGAGAGTCGATAAATACATTGTATATTTAAATATGAAAACATATGTATGAGTAAGTAAAATATTACGAATTAAATAAAACCCTTCCGAGTTAAAGGATGGATTTTAAAAATATTGAACGCAATTTCCGATCATTGACTTTATTTTTCGGAAAATAATAATAATAATAATAATAATGATAATAATAATAATAATAATAATAATAATAATAATAATAGTAATAATAACAATAATAATAAAAATAATGATAATGAAATAAAAATTAATAAAGATAATAATAATGGTGATAACTATTATATTCATATATTATAGAAGATTGCTTGATTAAAAATAATAGTAAGAAATACATCAATAAGAAATACACGTAAATACAAAAATAAATTAAGTATAAATGAATAAACAAATAAGAAATTAATGCATAAATAAACTAATTAGAAATAAATAAATAAATGAAATAAGAAAGTAATCATGCTAGTACATGATGAAGCCCTTTTCCATAAATACCTTACTGCATGTCTACGCGATAATTTCCTTTGTTATATCACATCTGAAACCTTTAAGGCAGGGTGTCATTTTGACATTACTATCAATACACGTTTTTATGGCGACAATCGCGGTAAATCAATTAGATCCACTTTATTTTCTCCATCCGTGCTTCATAGAGAATTACAAACATAGACATGTGAACGTGCGACTGGACCCAGCGCACGTGGGAATAAATTGCGTTAACGCGAATTCCCGCCCGCGTTAACGCAAGGAGCGCACGCCCGTCCGGTCGAACAGTCCTAGCACGTGTGCTAGAGCAGTCCTCGTGACCGCTTTTTCGCGTTCACGTGTATCTTATGTTAGGACTGCACCCATCTGCATATTCCTCACCTGATATCCGCATGTCGATCCTGCTAATTTGAATTAGTTGATATTGACATTCTTTCCACACAGTTGTGATAGAATTATAAATTTTTCCTTAAAATATGCGTAAAACAGAACATTATAGATATCACTTTATATTCCGCTTTATCTGAGGACTATTTATGTGAGAAAACTTGATAATAAAACACCATCAAGGCCAGCCATATATTTATTCGGAAGACCTGTGTTCCCTTGATAAGGCTCAAGACCAACAATGTAGTCACACAATCGGTTGTGGATAGGGAACCATTAGCAAGGAAATTGGATATGTGTACTTATTTAAGAGGGTTTCATATTTCAATACGGGTTGTAGTGTGAATTAATGCATGTGTACGCTAATCGAGATGTATTCTATGACTGATTGTTTGGTAACTGTGTTCCGTCACTCCATGGTTATTTCACGTATATGGTAACTGCTACTCCATGATGCACAGAACAGTTATATACCGCACTTATTTCGCCGAAATTTCAGTTAAACAACTTCGTATTCTTGTCATGTGATTATATCTGTATATCTATGTATTTACTTCTTAATAGAAACTGTGATGTATAAAAAGGGATCCAATTTAAAAAAAGATTGCCTTCACCTCGGTTGAATTAATATTAATTCGTACAGAGGAAACTTTGGCGGGTTTTTTTCTTTTCTAATAAACATCATAAAATGTAATTTTAAATCATTCACGTCTTAAGTAGAAGTGGTACAGAATAAGCTATTATTTCCTATTTATAATAAAACATTGTGTATATTAATTGATATAAGGTCAGAAATTAATTGAAAATATATATAAACATGAGTAGATAGAAAAATCTAAACATAAAGAATAATATCAACATACTTCTCCCAGCTTCTATTCTAGAATTGAACATACATCCTTCCCGTAATTCATTTCCTGGTGCCATCAAGCATACGTATTTTTTATTGCCTGGACAGTTGAACAGCTTCCCTCTCTCCGACCACTGGGCAGCAGTAGGACATGATGTAGTTAGTCTTGTGCAATTTAGATTCCGTGAAAATGAACAAGGAGTCACAAGTAGGACACCGATCATGATAGGTATGTATGCAGTCATAGCTCTCTGAAAAATAATTATTCAAATGAAATGAAACAACAAAGCATGCTATGCCATTCCAGTATGAAAAATTTGAAAGTTTGGGCACCTATTGCATCGATGCAAGAATATCATTGCAATTTTTTGAAGAAAACAAACAACAACACACACACACACATACACATATATAAAATTCCAATTAATCACAAACAAGAACGCTTTCTCCATCCGATGGATGTAGGTTTTGTTTTTGTTAATTTTGCTTAAGTTATCTTCTAATCTTTATATATGTTTACTAATAATTCACTGAGGATTGTCTTTCTTGAACCACAAAATAATGGTATTATGTTTTGTGTGTCGTTCCGAAGCTAAGCTCAAATGAAATTGTTTTGCCTTTCTTTTCAGTCTGATTTCTACAAATGATATTTTCTACCTGAATTGAATTCATATTTGTATGTTATAACATTGTCAATTATATATCCATGCGTTCTATTCTGCCTAGACTGCAGATAGCTGACCAAGATGTATTGGTAAAAGGCTGTAATAAAATAATTACAGATAGAAGTACAAAAATGCAAAATGCTACATACGTTATCCTAGGTACATACAAAGTTACTTCACAATAATGACCCATTTTGCTTTCCATATCTTTTTACAGTCAAGTAAAACGTTGCTTACAAATTACAGGATTAACTGCCGACCATACGTATCGGCTCGCAACAAGGGAATTTCTACTCTCACATGATTATCCACAAAAATATATCTAATATGACAATATACATGCATATAAAAGGTTTACATTTACATTGTGAGCGGGCATACACATTCCAAAGAGGAAATTCACAATGATTTCACACAAAAATTTGGCGTAGTCTTGCATGCGAACCAAAAGTACGAACACAAAGGCTACAAGAAATGTTACTCTATTAAATGACCGTCCTAAGTCGGTATCGTAATTGCACTACAATCAAATATTTTTGTAATGAGTTATATGCGCTAGTATAGTATTTATATTCATGTATTGTATAGCTCCATGGTGATTTCTGTCACAAAACTGAGCCTCTTTGTTCTAAAATTGACACGTATCTCTACATGAAGGCAGCATGTGTGTATTACTTTACTGTACGAAGAGAGATAACTCTTGTCTAACTTTAACAAAGAATATTAGAAATTTGTGGTATATTAAACAAGACAGGTGGGTGTACCAGCATACGTTAAAAAAAAACTAGGATATTTGTTTGCAGGCTAATTTACTCCAAGGTTACCACCTGATATTAAACATTACGGTATGACATAACACCTTGAACCGGTGTAGCTTTATGTTGAAGAAATCTGATTTAGTTATATCAATAAAAGTACTGTTCTTTCGAACATTTAATGTCTGGTTTTATGATTTTTGGACTTGTGCTTTGGATTTATCCATCATCTTTACATTTAATGTCTATTGGGAAAGGAGTACATCTGGTCTGCAAAATTCCGTTTGAGAATCGCTATATATTTGAATAAGATGATAGGAATGACAAAAGAATCTGGTAGCTTTAGCTGTGGGAAAATATAAAATAAAACTAAACCACGAGACGCTCTCTTCGTTTGGCACTTCACCTCATCTCTAGTGTCCAGAGGCAAATGAACGTTCAACATTATACATTTTTTGTAAATGCTAAAGAAACATTTCATCATTTACTTTCATTTCTCGTGTATGTATATATTTGTGAACAACTTAGTAAGAGTTGCCTTCCTTAAACCACAAAACGGTATTATGTATTGTGTGTCATATTTATCTTGTAGTCAAATGAAAATGTCTGTCGTGGATAATGTCTTGTTCTTAATCTTATTAATTTCTTTATGTTTATTTTTACTTTCTGTTTCGTTAGATACAAATAAGCTGGGCGCGTATTAAGCTCAATGAATGAGGTGTACCAGTTAAAAGATTGACTGCTTGAGATGGGTTGATTGCAAAGATTTAGATTTCACGTCTATACATCCAGCATGTGCCGTCACCATATACGTGAAACAATATTTGAGTGGCGTAAAAATAGCAAATCAATCAATTAATTAAAGCTGCATTTGAGATGGAATTGTAATGAAGTCAAAAGTGGATGTCGGCTGACGTCAATACATTTTTGCTTCCTGATAACTAGGATACTGCGCTTAATGCATAAATTCTACTAACAAATAAACAATTCATCATATACAATACCCTCCATAAGTAAGTACCCACCCCAGGAATTTCCTATAAAGACAACAAATAATAAGTCCATGTTTTAGGTTGTTATATTTTAACTGATAGAATGTTAGGACAATTTGTCTGCCAGGAGATGCAGAACACTTGTTAAAAGCATGCCTAAACGTATTGAAGCTGTAATAAGGACAAGAGGAGGGTACACAAAATGTTAGACTGAAATGTGCATTATAGATTAGTATTTCATTTGTATATGCTTTTTACAAAACGTTTTCTTAAACTTTACTTTTTCATTATAAACATGTTCTTTTATTGAATATATACAGCAAAATACCTTAATTATTTTTATTTCTTCCATTTTTGTCAAATTAATTCCAAAAATAAAAAAAAAAAATACGGGTGTGTACTTATTTAAGGAGGGAAGTGTATGTATATATATATATATATATATGGATAAAACCCACTGAGAACCAGACTGAAAGACAGCTATTCTGTCGTTTTAGGATGGTGCATTGTGTTCCCTCCATCATCACTTTGTTATCACATTGAAAGACCTCAATTGTTTATACCTCAGTGTCTCTCATAATATGCTGTGTTAGAAATTAAGACATTTCAATATTCGTATTTAGGACATCCAAGTCTAAATTAACACTGCATCCGTATCCTCAGTATGTCTTAAAAGGGAAATTACGGAAAGAAAAAATGTGTCTTACTCATTCTAAATCCATTTAGTTCCTTGTCTCAACTCATACCTATTCCATGATTGATTATTGTTTTAAGTCAGTCCACAATTATGTCACGTTCATGTATTTAGTGACAACATCTGCCTGATGCATCGCATAGAGATTTATACTTTTGCAAAGAAATCATCCGAGGAGATCATTTACATGCCAAGGCTACTGTGACACGGGATCTCGGTGTATAATGTGTCATACTGGAGAACATCAGTGTACACACGACGGGATTCCTAACCCCGGACCTCTAGTTTTCAAGCCGAGCACTCCATCCAGTGAAATGCATCCGCCTAGGTTTCTGTTAGACAAAAAAAAAAAAAAAACTATGCGTTTACATGGACGCACAAGTGAAATATATAAACTCTTATTATCACAATGTTACAGATATACGACTAGTTTAAACCATGATAAATTATGCAATTTTCAAAATACATATGCAAAACTGGCATACATATATATATATACATATTGCATATGAAAACTACAAAAAAGCATTTTAAAATACCGACACTGAAGGAGAAATACTAAAACCATACTCAGTGAATTTTCACCTGATGTGTAACATATGCTTCGTATAAAAACCGTAGAAACGATTTGGCAAGGAAATGCGGATTCATGTCCTTGTTACCAGGGTTATTTAAGTCCCTTCAATAAAATTGATCACATGATGCATTTCACTACAAGTAGAAAGTCATTGTCAAATAAATATTTGATAATCCTATAACTTTATATATATTGTATAATGTTATAAGGGTCGCTGTGTAATTTACAACGAATTGAATGGAAGACTATCAGTTTTACTGAGGATAAACAGATTTTGTGTTTTAAGTCAAACATTATAATAAAAGACTTCTAACATGTAAATAATGCATAAATATATATATGGAGCTTTGGTATACTATTATGTAAACGTGAGTGCCATCAATATCAAGGAACTGACCAATGTGTCATCATGTCCGGTGGAGTTAAACCATTGGAATCAAAGAGATTCGCTGAAGTCGTGTGATGATGATAACGGGTTTCTGTATCATTGCATGAAAACATCATGGGGCACATTTGCTGAATTTTGTATGACACTTCTGATCATCCAAGTTAATGGTAAGATATTGTTAAACTGAATTAAGACCATATATATATACATATATAATAATAATAATAATTAAATAGTAATAATAATAATAACACGAGCAACGCCTAGCATGACATAATATGCCCGTCGCTTAATTCGGACGGGATCAATTCGCATTTGAAAAACATCTTACGTTTACTAAAGTTAATTGTGTTTCATAGCATTTTATCATAGGAATAAGTTCAGGGACAATAACTCCTATCTCCTATCACACCCATCTTCGAACTTGACCTTTTTTTTTTTAGTCCAAGCCCACCCCCCCCCCCCCCCATTCCTAAAATTTTAAATTTCTCAAAAATAAAGAAAAAGATATCAATACCTGTAAAATGTGTCATAGTTGGTACATTTTACTTGTTTCATGCTAACTTTCATGATGTTTTTTACAAAATGTATACAAAATTATTATTATTATTGTCATTATTATTATTACTAATTATTACATTATCATTATTATTGTTGTTATTGTTGTTCCTTTTGTTGTTCGTGTTCTTGTTTGGTAAACCAATCAATTAATCATTAAATGTTGCAGTAATTATCTAAAAATAGAAATAGCATATTTTTTTAATACTAACATTTACAAGCCTATTCAACATTCCACTATCTGAAGAGTATATACACTAATGGATTTTTACTGAGAAATAAGGGCGTATATACGAAATATTTCACACTGCTCTGGAAATAATAAGTAGTTATATGCCGTATGAAGATTGTATACATTCGAAAAATGAAGAAATATATTTACAGCCATCGAATGAAAAAATCTACAGACGGATGGATCTATTATTTGTCTCCATTTTTCTCTGTAATAAGAACCCTTTATATAAAATGTGTTAATTAAAAGTACATAAATTCTCTTTTTTTCTATTTTAGATGGATGCCCACAAGTACATTTTAATGACAGGTTACATATCGAGTATGTCAAGTGCTCATTCAGGGGGAAGTGCCCAATTAAAGATAATGAGACATTCTTGTCTTATCAGATGTATAAATGTGAGTTGTTAAAATAACCATGTGGTGTACTATAGATACAGAAATTCATTCTTTGTCAGACTAATCCTGAGTTTTGATTTATAAGCGGTTTTATATGTTCAAAATCGTTATTCATTTATTTCACTGTAATACTTACAGTTTCTTTTTTCTAATAGACGATGGTTGTTACAAAGAAGAAAAACATGTGACCGGGTTTATTACTGAAAGGTAATCTACATGTATCATTTTACAATGTATGGATATTTAGGAGGACAAACGGTTAAATAACACTCAACTACATAACATAGGCTATCTAAAGTAAATAATGTGAAACACACACTTGCATATAAAATAATATTTACGCCAATTGCAGAGAAATTATTCCATAAATACTTCTTCCATATGTAATCTAATCCCTAAACATTGTTTGTAGGCAATCTGATAAAACACAAGTAGAATGCACTTTAAGCAAATTACAAATGCGCAAGGGCAAGGGGTGGGGGGGGGGGGTGTTACAGAATCATGGTCAGTCTTTGTGGTTGTATGGACACTCATTTATATATTTTAGAAATAAAATCCGAATCGTAAACATTTAGATATTTTAAGTATTCATACGTTTATTTGCAAATATGGATTTGATGACCCGAAAGGCATATATTTCGGATATGTAAATTTTGCGAATGTCCTGCGATATCGTGTTGGACCATTTACATTTATACTTGTGAATAATGCTGATAAGGCAGAATTACAAATCAAATAAATAAGACTGTAGTTCACTATAATGGATGTTCTTAATTGATAATTGTTTGGTATTTAAGCGCTATACATATCCTTATGTCTGTTGATCTACACAGGACGTTGTCATGACACAATCGTCGACATTTAAAGATAATATTGTTTTCAAGTAGAAATAAGCAGAACTGCGTTGGTTTGTTAAGATAAATGTAGTACTGTAAATAATATAATACTTTTCATGCTGGAAATTCAGTTGTTCAAACTGAATTCTCATGTATTTGTTTGTAACACGTAATCTCATTGGTTGTCGGATTTAAAAACTGAAGGGGTATTCAGGAGACCCTATAGTTTTTGTAAAACACTCGCATGGTAACCCGTAATTATTATTCAATGTAGTGTAAATAGAGAGAGAGAAATGTGTTGTAATGCCTCCTATTTACATTTTTCAGAACTTCTACAAATTACAGTTCCAAATATTCAACGACCATTGATCAACATACGATTGCAGACTTTACCCGAAGTGATGATGCTAGGAAGGGGGTAACAGGCGGTAACAATATTTCGTAAATATGTATCTTGTGACATTTGTGCTGTATTTTCAATTGCAAAAATGTCTGTTTTTGTCAATAGTTTCTTTTCTTGAATACTGTGGAATATATGCATGGTCATAATAACGTTTGATTAAATAATAAAATCATAAAACATTATTTATCTCATAAATATATATATAAATATTTATTTATATAATATGCATTTAGTAACTAACTTCATCGACTGGAGGAATTCTACTATATCCACATGGCAGAAATTTGTTTTAGGTAATTTCTTTTATAATTGAACATATGCAGTAGCATATATACTATAAGAAACATACGGCTCATTGGATTTAGTGGAAATGAAATAGTAGGTAATGACCATTATATGTTAAACAAGATAATATAATAGACTTCTAAGTCAAGGCAAAAACTGTATGTAGAATTACTTTTGGAAATTGATCATAAAACCTTCCCAGTACATTCTAAGATAAAAGTCATTTACTCATTGTGTTAAATATGCTTATGGTAAATCAAGCCGAGATGAAAGTGTTTCTTCTGAGCAATATATTATGTATTATTATTAATATTAATAAAACCTTGAATTTATTTATATGTTAAAGGTATACTAGCGGGGATGTTCGTATTGCTGATTTGTGGATCATTGACTTTTTCGACATTCTACGTACTAAAGTAAGTATCATTTCCTAATGTTGTTCGACATTATCTGATTTCATTTATTTTAATGTATATATAAGCAAGCGTTTCCTCATACATTAAATGAACATAGTTTCAGGAAAAGGAAATACAGAAAGAATGGATACTCTGTCAAGTACCATGCTAATTCTGATGTGAATAGACGTGAAGAAGGCGTGTATAATGAAATAGAGGATATCCAGAGAGAAGTGTCCGATAGTCGTTCATATGATGAGCCAGTGTCTGTCAAAATCGTTCAGTCTGAGACAGTACCAACTGCATCAGTCTATGCAGTATCAGAAAGACACAACGAGAATACAACTAATAAGTATACATCTTCACAATCCAGCTATAGCAGCGTCGATATATGATAGAATGTATTTCAGGAAAAGTAGAATTAAGAAATAATGAGATCCGCATATAAACACTGCTTCTTCATCGTTGAATTCTCGTATTATCTGATGTCATTCAAAACAAATATATACAATCATTTATTATAATACATTATAATGATGGATTCTGTATTGTTCCCTCGATATGTAAATACACATACAATGCCATTGTTTTGTTTGTGTGTGTGTTTCATGTTTTGTTGATTTTCATTCTACCCCCATCTCTTCTCTAATTTAAATATCTGGCTTTGTCTCCGGTGTACTTTATTCAGACAAGGAAGTAATTGAGTCAGTAAATTTTCAGGATTCTCAATTGAAAGCAAAATGGGAAATGGGGAAAGAAAACATAGCAAAACAAATATAACCCCAACCCCCTAATTTAGATAGTTGTTATGATTACTCCATACTTATATACACATATTATAACGCAATTTTATGTTACCTGTACATACATATGAACTTTCTCTTCATTTGTACTGTATTTTTGTGTCTTGCTACATTTGTTTATCAACTGACGATATCATGATATAGAAATAGCATCAGTAACGAAGTTGAGTGGTCAGTTCTCATTAGACAACCGATCTAAATTTACATAAAACAAACAGTTGATAAAATGCTTTCTCTTTCCCCCCGATAATTATATGTAAAATTCCATATATTGCCTGAAACTGGTACTAGACATCGAATGTTTGATCTAGGAAAAGTGGGAAAATGTCTCCGCCGGATATTGAACCCCTGATAATTGGTTACGGGTTTCACACATTTCAACCAACTCTGACTAGATTCCCTTATTGTACTGTATTGCAACTAATCTTGGCTTTCAAAGATAAATATAATATACATCTAAATATCATAACGTTACTGATACAAGATACGGAAATAGGGAATATTATGTTTCAACCCCTACCCTTTTTACCACTGGAAATCTTTTTCTAAAACAATTATATATGGATATCTGACTAGTGAAAATGTTACAACCAAAGAATGAAACACAAAAAGTTTTGGTTTTTTTTTCAAAATTCACTCATGAATTCTATAACTTGCCGAAGTACTAGACATTTAGATATACGTTCACAATACCAGGATTCTATAGCAAAATGTTTTGATAGATTACATCTAAATGGTTAAATCAAGAACGTTATAACGAAATAAAATCTATTATTTCATGCACAGTTAAATTGGAAATTATGAAGAGTGAAATTCAGAATAAATGTTGGGCATAAAATCCTACCAATCAGAGATTTGACTGAAATGGACCTAATAAGTATATAAATTTCAATAACTCAGCGATCCTTGTTTCTGTGCAAATTCACTTTTCTGTGTCTATTTGACTATTTTCATGTTTTATGTGCATGTCTTTGATGATTTGTGTCAATAAACACATTTTGGGCACATTTTAAAATCTATTTTATCTCAATATTTCCTTATGTCACTTGATACCTCTTTTATGCACGTTATTTCGGTGTACACATGCTCCTGACACATGCATTTTTCAAAGGAAAACAGTTCGTGTATTACGGTCAGAATTATTATCAGTCATTTCCGTTCAAGCAGGAAATGTCAATACTAATCTCTTGGTCTATGGTGATAATTACATTTACATGGATTTATTTTTGATTAATTATTGGTATATACGTCACTTCACGGTGATTTCACGTACTTGTTGACGGGAACTGTCTGCTGTATTTTAGGCCCTCTAGATAGAATAACGCACACAAATCGGTATTGAATTTTAAGAGATACTATGTAAGAACATAAATTCCAATTTTGTGAACGCTATTCTTCAAAGGGAGTGTTATAATTACGGTGAACTCATCCAGCAAAGAACTTTGTTACTTCCATCATTGAATGCAAACTTACCTAGAGAAGCATAAGAGAGTAAACTGTATGTACGGCAAAATTTAAAACATGATATAATGATAATGGTAACTATTACGAGGTCGTATTATTTCAATGGTTTTCTCCCTCTACTTTATCCATCCTTCACAGCGTTTTATATATTCTTTCATATACAGTCCTGTATTATAATTCCCCGGACGAATGGAAGAGTCTGATAATTGCATAAATCTGAAAGTGATATGCAATTACTTTACCATGTAAACAAATGTACGAGCCCTTTATCAAATAACATTTTTGCTACGTATACCAAACTTGGCCTTTGGATATTTCGGTTCAAATTTCGTCAAATCGCCCCCTAGCTAACTTCATTGGTTATTCTGAAGAAAGAGTAATTTTTCTGAAACCTGAGCAAAATTGAAATATACAGGAAGAAATATATCCTGAATACAAGGGAAGATGAAAAAATATGTATGTCTGACATTTTTTTCTTCGACGTATGAAAGACAATCGGAAAATATTTAAATAGATAAATCCTAAACAAAGTAATAAATCGATAAAGAAATAAATAAACAAAAATCTCAGCCAATACGGCTATGGCATAGAACTGTCACTGCGTGTATTCAAAGCAAATCATATGTCTAGAACTTGAAAATGTTTTAGTGAAGGCAAGTGTTCCTCTTCAATTCAACATATACCTAAAAAATTTAATATCACGCAAAACAAAAAAAAAAAAAAAAAAAAAAAAATCAAAAAAAAAAAAAATAATAATAATAATAATAAAAAATAAATAATAATAATAAGAAGAAACAGCTGATATAGAATGTGAGTAAGAAATGGGAGTTATATCAATTGCACATCTCATCAGAAAATCAAATCCCCCCTTAATAAAACATCAATTTAGGTTTTATACACAGCGTTTTTATACCCCTCCCCTCCCAGCAAACAACGTCTGAGGGGTATGTAAGAATCACCCTGTCTGTTCACATTTGTCCAAGCAATAACTTCTTACAACCAACCCCCCCCCCGTGTAGTATCCACTCAATCGTTGTACATGGCCAAAGTTTTTGTCGTTATCTTGACCCTTGGTCATATTTTAAAGGTCATGGTCACATAACTTCTTACTCTCTATTTGGATCTGGATAATATATCACAGTTTGTGTCCATGGCCCAAGGGTGTTTGATGATCTGGAACGGCCAGGTCGAGGTCAGTGTGCACACAAGGCAAATTTTTATATTGATTAAACCTCAATATATCAAAGTGGGATATCCATTACACTTTTTTCAGTGACGTATCTTGGGATGAATTATTGCCTGTTTAATTGTTGGCATGGTGGGGGTGGGGGTTAACTTGTCTAGTGAAAGACGCGTGGTATCATGTTTAAAAATAAAAGAGTTCTACGGAAATATTTTCTTCGTCCCATGGCCAATTACTTTAACATAGGATAAAGTTGCAACGTAATGTAATGTACGCTTATATATCTTTTTAGCACCACTGGCTTTAAGGCGCAGCGAGAATTGATTTTTCTAAACATAAAACCCTTTCTAAACATTTAAATAATTTGATGATCTGGAAGATGTACTTTTGTTATTACTTTATATAGAACGGTCTGTTTAAAAAACAGCTCCAAGATTTTCAGAAATATATCTTTTGTGGTCTAATTTACATTGAAGAATTACTGAAATTATAAATGCGATTTCAGAATAACCTTTGCTTTTGTCGTAATCTTGTCTAATCCCTTTATGTGTAGGACATGCGTACATATCCTTTCACTTCGTATTGATTGATTGATTGGTTTTAATTTTACGTCACACCACGAATATTTCACCTATATGGTAACGGCATCTGCCTGATGCGTGACATACAAATTTATGCGGGGCACACACATTTTCACCTTTGCAACGGACCCACCCGAAGCAGTGAGGGATCGTGAACATGTCATGCATACCACGACACGGGGCCTCGGTTTTTACTGTCTCATCAGAAACACATGACAATGGCATGACCAGAGCGGGGCTCGAACCCCGGCTTCCCAATCAGGAGTCCGACTCAATACCACTAGTCCACGCCGGCTTCCTTTCACATCGGACCTAATCGCAGAATAGGTTGGCTACAAATATGAATGCAACTTATATGAATGTGAGTGATTATTGTACCGTATCTATATACTATATTAATTGTTTTCAGTTTATGATATTGGTCCTTTAAGATAATGCAACTAAGAGTGTTTATTGTATATGGAAAGCATACAGATATTTGTCTGTCAATGAAATAATGAATATTTAAATATACATCTATTCAAAAAGAAAGGACACAATAAAATTCGATGTGTCGCAGATACATTTATCAAGATAAATACTAAGTATATATCTCACAGGTCTTATCGATTGTTTAAAATTAAATCATCATGTCTACAGATGTATATGGTCCATAAATGAAAAATTTATCTATACCGCTATTTTAACTGTACTCTTAAATTTCATTGCATGTGATGTCATTCAATAGAGCCATGTTCAATTGCTTTCAAAATGATAATGAATGATTTTTCTGTATGATTCCCTTGTCATGTAAATACAAGGACACTGTTGTTTTCATTAACGTGTATACATCTGTCTCTGTCCTACATGGATCAAATATCGTATTTAAAGCGAAATAGATAACAAAGTTTGAAATTTGACACCACAGAGCAAAACTGCTCGGTTCAATTGAGAGACTGACCTAATTTGATTTTGAATTCAGACCGGACATCGGGCATTAGATAGGACACCGGGCATTAGATAGGACATCGTTTAGGCAATGAACCATTAATAATTTTTTTTTTCAAATTAGCGACATTGCTGTTTACACACACGTGGCTGGTGCGCTTGTTTACAGGGCAAAACTTTTGCATGTTGCAGTCATTATTCTGTCACTACAGAAGTGGATACAGGGTTACAATTGGATTTCATTACAAAAACTGTAAGTTCCTCGTGAATGTTTTAACAGGAAAAGGAGAGCACCAATCCTTTCGTCACGACAACGTAAATCCCCCCACACAAAACCAACGTTCGTTCCGGGTTTGGATATACTTACAGAAACAATTTGTACCGAATTTTAAGAAGTTCTAATATCAAAAATATACTCTTATTTGGTAAAGCTATTTTTAATGACAGGATGATGTTTTGTCGAGGAAAGTACTTCCGTCATTAAATACATACTTATTTAGCAACGTACAAAGAGAAGGAAATATAGGTAGGACAAAAAGTTAAAGAAGAAATATTTATAATGAGAACCGTAACAGAAACCGTAATCTTTCAATGGGTTCCTTCCTCTACTTCAGTTATCGTTAATCTCTATTATTTTATCTTTTAATTTTATATCAATGACAGTCACAGTACTTTAAATAACATATTGAATTGCAGCAGTGGTCATTTGTTGTTCTATTTTTAACTGAGATTGCACCCACCATTTGGCATAATTTGGGCGATCAACATATATACAAGAGTAATTTTTCGTAGTCCACAATCATAATATAATACATTCGTCCGTTGCATATTCAAAACAGACCGTATTCTCTCTCAAATGAAAGGCTCGCTATGTCTAATTTCGAGTAAACAGAATTATTACTAAGCAGTAAGATCCCGGTTATTTCTCTGTAACACTCTGCAATCCAGACTGTAAATTACCGAACCCATGACAAACATGATAAATACTGAAAAAGACGTGACGACCTGAAAAAAAACCCCGAAACTCCCAAGACAGCTGAATTCTACCGCGACACTCTTCGGTCGTACAGGCGCATACACCTAAAAGCCGTTTAATGTTGGCTATAATCCATCCATGAGATTTAATGTATATAAGATGTGATGAATGATGCAGAGGCAAATAATAAAATTTCTGCATTTTGTTCATCGATATTCATTGGATATATATATTGGAAACAAAGTAGATCTAATAATTTGAGTGTCGTAGATGATACAGACATATTATGTTCATATGTATATGTCAACTTCTTCCTATTAATGTTTTAGGGTTTTCCGTGATATCATTTTGATTACATTTTCACTAGAGTATTATTGCGATTGCTTCCCCTCCAGACATAGGTGCTCGCCTTACAAAAGGAAACAATATAAATGTAAATACGTTTTAACTTAAATTGTTGACAAAGAATGTGGCATATTGAGAGTGGCTTTACTCCTATTCCCACAATTACTTCATCTACATTTAAAAAGGTAAAAACAAATGCCTGTGAAAAGATGTTATAAACAACGTGATTTCAGAAATTCTATGTTTATCATTCAGATAAAAGTAATCTAATAAGCGGTATACTTGATATCGATTTCTATGAACATGTTTTAAATGTGTCATGCTTCAAACATCCTACTTTACACTTCATAATCTGGATCTGCTGATATAGGCAGATTCAGGGATCGGAAAACAAAAGTTCGTAAACAAACGTTGTGGAATTGCGGATCTAATATTAATACGTATAAATCTTCTAATATTGATTTTAACTGTTAGGCCGGCTAGACTAATTTTCAGTTACTGCCTTGAAATATATACTTGTTTTTTTCAGTCATGGAATTGTGTTAATCAATCTAAAACTTATCTTCCCCATACATGGCTCTGTCCTTAAATTAATTCTTACACACACACACACACACACACACACACACACACACACACATACATATATATATACAGAGAGAGAGAGAGAGATAGATAGATTACAATGCTTTTGATTACAACGGAATCAGCTGTAAAATAGTAATGGGAAAGAATTCTTAAATACGTCCATTAGTAAGGAATATATCTAATTAAGATGGAGATGACGTGTGGGGAAATTCACCTTCCTATACTTCCTATATTTGAAAAACAGGCTGCAAAATTTAGAAGATGTAGGGAAAAGACTGAAGATAATATTCTGAACATTCTAAGGATGCCACCTAGGACAAAACGTTGACACTTACTACAAGGATGTCAATCTGAAAAGCAGAGTTGTCGTTCCTTTAAAATCTACACACACCTCTGCCAACGTCTCAGGTTTTACAAGATTCTTGTAAAATCAGATGTTTGCCTCTTAGTGGCTTTATTAGTTAAATTTAAAGCATTTACCATGTTACAATGAGTTTTAATCGGGCTTCTACATGAAATCAACCCTGAATTTATACAACCCTATATTTTCTTAGCGTACGAATCAGCGTACAGTTTGTCAATAACACACTATCTTTTGCACCTAACACGTCTTGTAGTTTCTGAATGAATCCCTCATTGTCACTTTTCGCCCAGATAACTCGAATACTATGACATTTTTCCCAAAACAGTCTATATTTTCTGCCATCTGACTAGGGACTACTTACAGTAGTTGGCAGAGATTTAAGGGACTGCAAGGACCGTAATTCTGCTTTGGAAATTGCAAGGCTGTATGTACCTTTGCTTATGAATTGTGAATACTAGAAAGTAAAATACGAAAGTTACTGGTGTCAGGTGACTATGGCACAGTGGATATTCATGGACCCTTGAAACTCAGGAGTGAGACTAGATGCCCGGGAGGAGTGAGCGTCTCTGTTTGGCTAGCACCACTCGCCGTAAATGACATACATACAGCAGTAACAAATATAATTCAGCACTGTATTTATTCATAAACGTGTACAAACACTGTGTAGAAAATGTCACAGCCACATAACAACATCAGGAAAAAGAGTATAACATTTAAGTCAAACCCTGTGCGGGGAACTTTTTCACGAGCTCCACAGTGCAAAGGTAATAAGTGTGACATTAAAGTAAAATACGAAAGTAACCGGTGTCACATGACTATGGCACTGACAACAATGTATCACAGTGGTTGTTCACGGACAGAAAGTACAGTCAAACCTGTCTATTAAGGTCAGCTATGGGAAGAGTCAAAAGTGACCTTTATAGACAGGTGACCTTTATACAGAGGTCTATTATACAGGAAAACATAAATATTGTGAATTTAAAATTTGACCTTTATAGACAGGTGACCTCTTAATAGAGGTGGCCGCTAAGACAGGTTTTACTGTATAATACAAATGGTCTGACCTCAACCCCGCCACCCCGAACATTTTTTCCTTTGTTACAGGTGGCTGGGCATGACTTTATACTTTATAAATGAATTGCTTTATACAAGAGAAACGACAGTCGAATGCCCAGTAAATGAGAACCAATATCGACATCATCTCCTATAACATTTCATATGCTGACGTGAAAACATATTCTCGTAACAAGGGTCAAAGAGCGATCAGTTCGGTCAATTGCAAAAGTTTATATGTGTAAGCAATGCATCAGTCAGATGCCGTCACCACATACTTGAAATAATGGTGGACTGTCGTAAATTAAAATCAATCCATGTATCAATTCTAATAGGGAAGATCGGCATTCATCTATTGGGGGAACATTTTTTTATTTTTTCATTCGTTTTTCTTCATATCTAGATACCTACCTGTCTACAGTGAAGTACGGACTGGAATTCTCTTAACACTTGAAGGAATAATTTGTGTGGACTGATGAGTCTTATGTTTTAATTTCCCTGTTTAACCTTTTTTCTAGTTCACAACTTCTATAATTTTCAAATTTATTATAAGAGTTACGATTTTAAACATAAACTCAGAAGTACTGGGTGTACATTCGACTGATCTTAGGATCCCATCAAAAAATTAATTCAGGCATGGTGTGTCTCATGTTATCTAAAAATAGATTATATATATGTGTTTCAGTTTTATTGCGAGATATTCAGATCACTATTGATATAAGCTCGCAATCAACGAAAACGAACGATTCCTATTTCAATACTTTTCATCAACGAGCAATTTTGATACAAGTAAGTTTTAACACTTATAAATACATTTTAAAATAAAGTATTTACGCTCAGATTCAGTTGAATGCTTGAGTCCAGAAACTGTCAGGTATTGGTCACCGACCCATGAATTTGTCCGAGCGAGTACATTCATAGCTGGACCAGACTGCGATTTGCATGTGTGCAGCATTCTTACCGGTTGTATAAATCCGCATAAAATTTGAAATTATGCCGAGGCTGAATAACAATCAGTGCCATACTGCAAAGGGTATGTTAGCTGCAGGCCTGTCTGCGCGACACATTGCTATAAAGATGGGTTGTTCCTCCTCAAAAATCACTAGACTGGCCAGAGGATCGCACTGACGTTAATGACAGACCACGTCCAGACAGAGGTAGATTGACGTCACCAAACCAGTTCCGTCTCATCCAAATTATCTCATCTCCGTAGCTGATTTCTTAAGGCGATACAAACAGCAAAAAAATATACAAGACGTGGTCGGTCGACGTCTGTCTGGGCCAACTGTGAAGTGTCAGCATCAATATATGGGCCTGCACTCAAGACAATAATTTAACGGTAATCAGGCGAAAAATCGGATGAGTTCCATTTTTCATTTAAGCGGCAATGATGGGCCTATCTGTAGATGGTGACGACGAGGTGAATACTATGTTAATTGACCCGTTCTTTGCTGTTCATCGTGATGCTACCTTTTTCAGCAGACCTCACTGTCCGTTTTACGACTGTTTTCTTACGTCAACATGACATCAACACGCATCTATGGGCGGCAGTTTCATACCATTCGAGTCCAATGGAGTATGTGTGAGACCAGATAGGTAGAACGATAAGACAACGTCATCCGCAGCCACGTCGACAGCTGGAAGCACATTGCTGGCAGAACAGAGGAACATACCACAAACCCCTATACAACGTCTAATACGTTCTATGCCTAGGAGATGTCGTGCGTATATTGCAGCAGACGGAGGATGCATTAAGTACTAATTTTAGAATTTTGAATTCAATGGTTCTCGTAATTTTCAATGTTGTTATAAACTGTACAATCAAGTATTCAATCCCAAATACAAGTTGTTTATTTCTCAAAATCATGTAAAGTTTACAATTGATTTATGTGCTGCAAATGACATTTCTGATCAAAATTTATTCACGTCTTCAATGTAGCGTTTTCATTGATTATGGGTATAGATAAATAATCTTCAAGGTGGACATTACATTATTATCAAACATATATTTTATATAAACATGCAAAGTACTCTTATTTCTGAACTAGAGAAGTTTATACAAAATAAGATATAAACACATTGAATGCATTATGCATAACTATAACATTGATAATAAACATGAATAAAACATTCAATACGCTGATAGACAACCACGAGGTGTTCAGGCGACCGATTTTTAAATCCTATTGAGAAACAATAATTGAGGACCAACGCAAAGTATTTCATATTATTTAAATTTATTTTTGGGTTTAAGTGTTGGGTTACGTCATAACCATGGCAAAGATGATAAAAATCGATGAGTTAAATACACAAATCTCACTGCTCTTTTTGTGATTATGGTTGGATATCCGCTAAACTACGGTCAATTGATTTAGACCTAACACTTTATCCCATTGCCGTTTTCTACCAAGCTATAAATGTGTTCTGATAGACACAAAATTTCAACGAAACTGTTCAATGTTATGTCACGAGTCCGTCTATAAATAATGTCATCTTAAGTTTTCATTATCTCTTATTGTTTGCTTGATAAAACTCAAACCTAACATTACAATCTACCATTTATATTATGGCTTTGCTACACTCCTCTCTTCTCCATGCATTAAAACGAGTAAATAGGTATCAATAAATTTACATTGTGTAGATAGGATTCATACCTATATGTACGACACAAAGGAACAGCCCACTCGTTATTCACAGTTTGAAATAGATTTCTTAATTGCATACCCGTGCACAACGCCCATGAGCATCATGTTCAGTGTATTATATAGATATGGAACATCAGAAGTGTAATTTTCCAAACACAAGAAAATGTATGGTTTCCGCTTGACGTTGATCTCTGCGTTGATCTCCATGCACTAAAACATTGGGGGATCCATTTCCTCTCAGCTGATATTATTTCAGTGTTCTCAAACTTATCCATATATGCTTTGTAAATTTGTGGCGAAAAAGGGGGGATGGACCCTAAATCCACCCCTGGGAACGATAGCAAAATGGATCAAGCTATCAATTAAGCCTTTTTTCTCCTATTTTGCGTAATGTATTGAGTAACAATAAATATGTGGCATACATTCTTTTTTTCATATCAATTGCATCTCTCCTGATATCTTCACTTAAATCTACATTATTCTATTGTGACGTAACATTCTATGAACTAGTCATAACGTAACCCCTCGCAAAAAGATGTGTCGGGTGTAATGCCTCGTAAAACATTGAATTTTTACATTGGAATAGCTATATAAGATTAGTTTTATCACGTGATATAATTTCATCAAGTGTAGCTATACCAATGGGCATTAAGATTAACATTTACATTAACAGAGGTTCAGATTAATTTTTTTTTAATTGTTGGACAAAAAGTGAAAAGCGATGAGATCATTCTAATACATAGCATTTTAACGAATCAGAAGTCTGCAATTGATATCGGATAGATGAATCTACCTCTATATATAAACTGTTGCAATGGTAATGGAAGAAGGAATTCAATGCAACTTGTGCTAACCCCTTCTCCCTACATTAAGAAAACGCTGCCCAAATTTGTGTAAAACCCCTTAGGTAGCGTCTTTAAAGTATACTACTGACAAAAGACATAGAATATACATTCCTTCAATGGCAGAAAAATGACAAGTCTCCTCTTGTCATGGAACACTATTCGGGAGCAGATTCATCTATATCAAGCCAAAGACATTGACAGGAATGAACAGAAATACTTTCTCGTACTCACACTTTGGTACCCCATCCCTTGTCTGTATTCACACTATATTATCCATATCAACACTGGAAGAAAGGTCCCAGTAACCATAAACATTCTTTCTTTGAAAACATCTATATTTAGATTAGGTAATTGTCAATGTTTACCTGATCTTACAAGAACGATAACTCTCAGAGCACATAGAGTACATTAAACTATATATTTTTATTTATTTTATTCATTTCCTTTTGCTTAGAAGAATTATTACCCGTCCCATGTCTGTTATATGTCGGACAGGGATATGTGTACCGTAGAGAGCGAAACTAGAAGTCAGTGATGAGTACTATCACAGACCCTTAAGTTAATTTCCTCCATAATTGCGCATTAAACAATGGTAAATAGTAGTTCAATTAAAGGAAATATTGTGAATATGAATTTACCTGTTCCTGACAGATTTAGACGAAGGCTCACTGAAAAGAGAAACCGTTTTTGGGCGTTACTTGTTTTTTCTCTGTGCGTATTTGACTGGGTTTGTTTTAGTTTTTTTAACACAACACCCCCCCCCCCCATTCTTTGTTTTTTGTTTTGTTTTGTTTGTTTGTTTGGTTTTTTTTTTTTGGAGGGGCTCTTTTAAATTTATTTTGTTTTTATATTTCATTGTCATTTGATTTTAGGAGGGGGTGCCGCATGTGTGTTGTTGTTGTTATAATTGCTTGTTTTTGTTTTCTTTTTTCTTCTTTGGTATATCAATTCTCATTGTAATGTTCATTAGTTCAGGGTACTTCGATAAAATCCATACAGGTTATCATAACTTGCATATTTTTTTTTTCATAACAGAATATTCGCGTGTGGCGATAAGTGTTATGCAATTAAATGTCATTGAAAAAGACAAAAAACCTTTATCTTTACGTCATGATCAACTGATGCCTTTAGAGTGACATTTATGTGAAGCTTGCTGAAGATCAAAGTTGAAATAAAACCCATATATCAGTATTCATAAAATTCAGGAAATATGATAGTTATGTATTGTTCTTCGCAGCAAAATCGATTAAAAAAAACCCCAATATTATGTTGCAGAACAATGGGACGATGAAAGTTCTTTAAGGTGCCCAGTCTACCTTAGGTTTTGACTGGCCATCGAAAAGACAATACATCGACGAGACACTAGCAAGACTAGATCCTGGGAGCTTTCGATCATCTTGCATTAAATTTTACCAATTTTGTTACACCGATCAGGTCGTGTAATGCTAGTGGCATTTATTTGATTCGAAAAAAAAAAAAAAGGGGAACACAGCCTTGGCAGGAAGTGTCATTAACTTATGATTTAGAAATACAACAATATCTGGTGTCAAGGCCATGAAGAAGTATGATTAAGGAGAAGGTTTATTTGAAATCAGGGTAAAATTAAAACGAGAAGAAACGAATGAGAGTGGGATTTCTTATATCTACAAGTGAATTATCTTACATAACCAACTTAACCTTGGAATATACAACGTGTCTTACTTTTAACAATATATGCCCAGCTGGATAAAATGCCAGTATAATATTGATTTTCAAGTATCCAAACTTTGCTTTTCCAGCGATTTATGTTAACAGATGTGGACGGACACACCTTATAAGTAACAAAAATTATAAAATCATTACTGACAAGCAAAGACAACACAAATAAATAACAGTTGCAAATGACTTAGGATTTAATATATTGATTTAAATAATTATAAACACACACACACACACACACACACACACACATATATATATATATATATATATATAGTGCGGAACAGTAGGACAACATGAAACAGTACAAGTTCACTCCCCAACCAGACCTTCACACTGGATAAGGTGTTATGTGTTTAATATGTAAAAAGGGTAGCGAATACGACTAGTTTATGCTAAGCATTGGACCCATTATACTTTATTTTGGCTTGCGAACAGAATAAATCTGGTGAATCAAATGTCTCGAGATAAAGGAAAACGTAATATCATGAAATCCATAAATACAGACACATATATGTATAGAGAGGGAGATGTTTATACGACAATACCATTACTATGAAAACTATCAAAGGCTTTTGAATAAATCAAACCCCCCCCCCTTCCAACCCCATTTAGCTATCCTTGACTTACCACGTATTAATTGTTTACCCATGTTGAATAGCGCTCTGAAGGTTTGTTTTCATATGAATGTGAAATCGCACTTAATGACATAGTCTAGAAAGTAAGCACATTGAAGTTCTATTTTTAACCCTGTATTATAATTTCCCTATTCGCAGGCACTCTATTATGCACAACCTAAACATGAGTGATGTATCCGTTTACATTTGAACTAGCCCTCTCACTTATCGCATAAAGTGAAAACCCTTTACCTTTTTCTCATATATCACTGAATATCATTGATTCAATATATCGTTGTCCAAGTCTTTTATAATTTTGTCCCGTTGATTCACCGCATGATAACTATGACAGTTAAGATTTCTATAGGGGTATTGTTATGTCAGGTACATTATTAGTTTACCTTTTTTCCTTTAGAAAGCAAAGAAAGGCAACTTTAAATACCGAAATCTCTTAACTGCATAAGGAAATTTATTTCTTGCCTAAAATTAATTTGAAATCAATGACTGTTAAACTTTATAAGACACTTTCGGGTCATGGGTGTTAGGGTATTGTAATATTGAATTTTATCTTAAAATGGATGAGGTAGAAAAAGAAATGTGAAGGCATGAACACATGAATTACCTTAATTTTCTTATCAGTCTTTCAAATTCTAGAAAAAGGAGGAAAGAGAGAAAAATGTCAGAACAGCAGCGAGAGTGTTTCTAATTTCTAAAAATGGTTTTAACAGTCACAATACCCTTTCCCTTCTGTAAAGTCAATATGGTATTCTTTTAGAGAGAAATAAGATGGACAGTCAGTAGAAAAAAAGGTTTCCCTCGAGTAATCGGGATACATCTGAGCAAAAACTCACTTGGATCCTTTATTTTGAAAGTTACTATACTAACCGACACTCTTCATTTTTTTTTACTTTAGATCCTAATGCTTCATTTATGATATTTATTATTTACAGGGAATGGTTGGTGCATGATTTCGACCTAAGGGATCGATCCAAATAAAACTACATGAATTTTATGCTGCAACGTTTTGTCTTTTTGGAGCTGATCTTCATTACAGTAAAGGCTTGAACCACTAAACATTGTAGCAATGACATTCACACAAAAACAAAATTCTGAAACCACGCTTGGATAATGCATACAGTAACACGAAGAAGTGTTACATAAGTTTTTATTTAATGTTAATTAATAATAGTAACGGTCGGTGTTCCTTCGTGGAAGAAACTAGAGGTTCAAGGGGAAGGAATGGAAGGGTTAAAGTTCGGAAACTTCAATGACTTTTCGTCATGCTTCTATCACAGAATCAAGCTTAAATTGCCCAAGTTATAAAAAGGCTACTATCAGTGTCCACACAAAGTGTTGTACACCCATCGTTCAATAAGGTTGTCACAGAAATCTGTCATAGTTCCTGTTCTAGTTCCCATTCTTATCTCCCTGTCTTTTGAGAAAAATTAGTAGATTGAAATATAAAAGTTTGCTTTGCATGCGTGGTTGATACATTGTTAAGTTTAAGGCTCATTGATAAGAATTGCTTCAGTGAATTGTATGGTTGTCTTTGATAAAAGTGCGTTTTTCTATACAATGAAGTACAGACAAACAAGTGTTCTACAATTAAATTTGTCGGTTTGTAAATCTATTTATGTATACTAATTACAGTTTATATATCTATCCCAGATATATGTGTCACAGAAAGTTCACAATGAAGGTATCTGGTTGTATTTTGTATGTTGGGGGAGTGGAATTGAAAACACACACACACACAAAAAAGAGAATCCTCCCTTCTTTTTCATATAGATTAAAAGTTATACTTTCTATCCATATTACGGATACTAAGCGCGTCAAATGCTTTGTCATGTAAAGATAAGGAATTGGCCACTGAACATTGAATCAATAACCCCTGATGCCGGCTTTCGGACCGATTTAGAAAAGTGTGTATGTTACGGTACTTTGCCTGTATTGATTTGATCTTGTTTTAAACGCCTGTTATACATGATATCGTATAAATTATTACGCCCATGACACCACTGACATGTACAAGGGAATATAACGACGATGATATCAGTGAGGGATGCAGGGTTTTATTCTAGTTCGAGGCACATACATATACAGACAGGCAAACAAACAGATACCCACAACAACATTCAGACGAACACACAGGTATGCAGATGCTCAAACAAAGACATGAGTGATGACTCAATGATGGTACATCATTAAATGCATACATGCATAGCCAAACACTAAAGAGAGAGGAAATGTGACATTTGTGTACTATTGTAATGTGAACCATCACAGGGGCCGTGTTATTTCAATAGCTTCCTTCCTCCACTACAGTCAACCTTCACCTTCATTTAGTTAATCGTTTATCCTTTGTTATCACGTCGGCGATATTTCTATATATAAAATCAAAATAAAGGATAGATCATAATAGATTCATGACGACCTCACATAGTTATGGCAGTGAAGATACTTCAGACATATCTCTTTAAATTCTACACCATGAGTCTTGGGTTCAATGAGAGTCACTAATACGTACATAAATCTGACCACGATAATCAAATACTATGTAAAAACAAAAACAAGTCATGCAAATGATTTCTTTTGAAGTACCCTCGTCATGTGTCACATACAGCGTCAGTATCTATTATAAGACAGAGTGGAATTAATATATGTGATACTTGGTCTTGGTCAGCTCGGCTGATAAACTAATGAATTCGATCCCTCGCTTACTAAGTAAGACCATTTCAATTTCTGTAGGGATACTATATAATTTATTACGTATTGTGGATTAAACTTTATTTTAGCCCTTTATAATGTAAAGAGAAGTAACTCTTATTGACTACTTCCTCAAAGAAAATTTTCGTTTCATATGTATCGGCATTTACTAATTTTGTTTTAGATTTGTATATTAAATGAGGTAAAGAACAAACGGACAAAGAAATGGAAGAGAAAATTAATAATCGCCATTACTTCACCAATTTTCACGCACTATGAGAATAAATGAAACGGGACGAGGTGATCCGAAGAAGTGTATACAGTGCCGTATTCCGGATTTCCGAAAAAAAGGGGGGGGGGGCTCTCATGTAAAAGTCAAGCATTTCCTAAAATACTCTTACCATTTGGAGAGCCAAATATGGAATTTTAGTTATATTATTTGAGTCTTTTCAACCTTATCGTTTATTTATGACGTGTACATTTGCTTCGAAAAAAGTTCCCACCCCATTCTGAACAGCAGCTAATATTTCATAACCTTGCCATGCAACGCGTAAGGTCAGATGAAAATTAATTATCTGTAAAAATGTGAAAATACATATAGGGATAGTCATAATGGCTCAGCTATGACAGCAGCCTTTCTCCTTTTATATAATCTTAGTCCTCTATTAACCTCTTTGTTTATTTTCATATATGCAGTATATCTGTATAAGCAGTAACGTACTTAATATTGGTCAGATAATTATTCTGTCGATACGATCAATCACAGACACACAGTTCTGCAGTCAGTACATGCAAGAAATTCTTTTATTAATACATTTCATAATGGAAGAAGAGACTTGATTTATATTACATTTGTAAAGTGTTAAAAATAAGTCCATGGCCGGCAAGAATATTTCGAAACCATACGCCAGAGTCAATTCAATTCTGTTTTCCTTAAATTCTCTACAAGAATTTTTAAGTTAAACGCAAATGACTATTAAACGCATAAAACTGACAGCGATACACATATATACTCTTTAATATATATACATGCACGTACCGTGGATACGTTTTTGTTTCAAACAGCCTCCTTAGATGTCGTATAAAGCGACTTTTGTCTTTCTAGTACTATAACAAATAGAATTGATTTAGAATATGGAATAATTGGTCTTCGAGTTGACCAGCGTAATGGTCATTCAGACCAATATCTCAGAAAACATGACCACTGCTTTTTCTGTAGTGGTACTATAAAATCATTTACATACTGACACTCACATACTACGTTTAATGATTTACTTAGAAAGAAAGGCAGCCGACTTGTAATTATAATACAATAAACAAGGTACAGATCTCAATGGTAGAGGTAATAAATAGGTATCAATAAATTTCCATCGAGTAGATAGGATTCATACTAAAATGTACGATACGAAGGAACAACCCCTCGTTAGTTCACATTTACTTTGTACGTGCATGTATTTATATTGTATAACAAATGGAAAGTATTTACTTTAATCTTTGCCGTATGTTTTCTGCCGAAGCTCTGTCACATCGTGTGTACAGCCCTTTAAGTGTACCATTATATGTCCAACATGATAAATGCTATTAAACATAGAGTTCATACTGAAGTAACCCATAAAGAGGTAAGAAGTGAATGGAGGTGAAGAGTCGTTGGAGTTAAGGGAGAAAATTATCGTATTAACACGGTCATTGTGACTGTTCCACTCAGAGTGTTAGTATCAAATTTCACATACCACCGCACATCTGATGTTCTATGTCAATATTATACACTGAACATGTCGCTCATGGGCGTTGTGCACGGGTATTCAATTAACTCGTCTTTTGATGAATGATATTTACTAAAATTGATAAATAAAAGCCTTGTTTGGGAGGGGAGGATCTTGGGGTTTAAACCATTACTCAAGGAAAACTTTTACATAACTTTATCATTTCCAGTTTTGAAATTGTGACTCCCCCCGTATTCCTTTATTAGACTCTAAAACAAAACGATGACCACCCGTATGTTTCATGATAAATTCCAAACAGCATTGAACCTGATGAACTCTTATTTTGAAACAGACTATGCTCGAAAGATGAAAGTAATAGTGCATCAATAAATTCACACTTAAGTAGCAATATATAAAACAGTGAGGGCTGTGTACGGTTGTATGTGAAATTTGATACTAACACTCTGAGTGGAACAGTCACAATGACCGTGTTAATACGATAACTTCCTCCCTTAACTCCAACGACTCTTCACCTCCATTCACTTCTTATCTCTTTATGGTTACTTCGGTATGAACTCTATGTTTAATAGCATTTATAATGGTACATTTAAAGGGCTGTACACACGATGTGGCGGAACTTAGGCTGGTAAGTCTGTCTGTTCAACCAAGTGATGCAAATTAGATCTAGGTTGCATTTTAATGAGGAATGGGGTGGTTAATTTCTTCAATTCATGGAATCCAAAATATTTATCTATTTATATCGAGTCTATACGTTATACAGAGTTAGTTCTCATTTGGGACGGTGTCTGACGTAAAATAACTATGACGTTATCATATTCGTATGAAAACGGCATTTGCAGACTATAATTTCCCTGTGATTTAGATCAGTTTTCATAGAATATGAGGACGTCATAATTATATTCCGTCAGTAATACTTCTACTGCTAATTCAATACTGTTAATTCCATTACTACTACCAATACATGCACTTCACTACTTCTGCTACTACTACTATTGATACTACTAGTACTTCTCTCAATAAACTAACCGCCTAATCCTATTTCTACGTCAATACTGCTTTTAATACTATTACCAATTCTACCATCACCACCACGACCATCAGTACTACTATTACTACTACTATCACTATACTATTAATTCAAGTACTACCGATACTCATCGTCCCTCTTCTACTATTACTGTTTCGTTCTGTCATACCTCTGTCTTACTTATACTGCTAGTTCCACTACTTCTTTACGACTACTACTAAAACCACTCTAATACTACTACAAATGCCATTTTAATACTTCTAGTATCACTATTATTATTACAACTACTACTTCCACTTCCACTACTTTTACCTATATTCCTCCTAATTCTAACTCTACTTAAATACTACTGCTACTTTTACTACACTATTACTACTAGTAATTCCGATATTCCTCACCTCTCTCCTCCTTTCCCTACTAATACTGTTCCTACTTCAAATCTGCTACTACTACTGCTACTTCTACTACTACTACTAATGTATTTCTACTAGTACTTCAAATATTCCTAATCGCCCTTTCCTTCTTCTACTGTTCCTATTTCTAATACTTCTACTGCTACTCAATACTGCTTCTTCTACTACGACTACTACTAATAATAATAATAACACAAGAAATCATGTCATTCCTTCTAGACCGTTTACAATTCCTCCTCCCACTCTTACTGCTTTACTACTACTTCTACTATTACTGTATACTGCTACTACTTCTTTTACGACTTCTACCAATATTACTGCTGCTACTACCCATAATATAACTACTAATACTACTGCTGCCACTCCTTCACTCAGTTTAATACAAGTGATATAACTTCTGCCACTGCTTCTATTACTAGTATTTATACCGCTACAAAGATCGATCTGAGAAGTCCTGCAACTGAATGTGTACCACAGCCAACATGATAAAACTATGGAGCGTGATAGATCGAGTTTTAATGGCTCGTATCTCTAAAACCCACCTACAACGACAATAACAACTATTACTACCTAAATACGGTCGTTACGAGACTCTTATTTCTCTATTTAATATCTCGTTATCCAGACATTTAAATGATATTGTGGACTGAGACCGATTCCGATCATTTTAAACAGATTTCACACCTTTTATACTAGAAGGTAACCTACTTTGACTTCTCCACATATAAATAAATATATACGGAATTTACACGATTTGACTCTTTCTATTGGGTATATGTAACGGGTGTTTCTAGCAAGCAGGAGATGCTCACTCTCCCCGGGCACCTGATCTCACTCCATCATAGGGGTTCACATATGCTCTTCAAGAAGACATGTTTTGTTATTTTCTACTTGGTTTCATTTTTACTGATTTTGTATGTCCTCTAATTTCATGATTTGATTTTCGGACTTGTGATTTGGATTGATCCATCATCTGTACATTACTACTACTACTACTATTAGCAATACCTGTACCGCTACTACTATTACTACAACTACTAGTTCTACGGCCATATTTACACTTCTTTTATAACGACAAATACTACCACTACTTATCCCACTTATATTCCGCCTACTTCCATTTCTACATCAAAACTGCTTCTTCTACTACTACTACCATTACTGCTGCCAGTACCAATGCTCCATTACTAATACTAACACTTGTCCCACTAATGCTCCTGTTCTTGCTTTTTACAACAACTACTACTTCATCAAGAACTACTTACTACTACTAATTAATACTTATGATTCTTCATTTACAACTTCTCCTTCCACTAATTTTACTGCTACTGCTACTTTACTAATACTACTACTGCCAATCCTTCTACCGCAAACATTTACTACTTATATTATTACTACTTCTACAGCTAGTACTACCACCGCTGTTGCTGCTACACAAACTAAAATTCAATGCGGAAATGCATGTATACGAATTACAATACTAATCTGATCATAGTCAGAGTGTGATGGAGTAATATCAGACTGGTATCAGAATTCCTTAAAAGAGTTTTAGTTAGAGACATTGGGCACAATTTTAAAATGGCCTCATATGCGTCCATTGGCAAAGTCGGTAATGTCGACAGTAAAAGTCTGTCTATCATCCTGTTTATGGTATCTTCGGCTCAGTTCTTTTGAACTCGTGTATGGTTACCGTTAGATATCGTTTGAAACGGTTAGAAATTGGGGAGTTTTTGTAAAACATTCGCATGGTAACCTCTTACCATAAAGGACGGACAAATATGACAGCAGATATTATAATGAGAATATTTACAGGGCTCATGTCATTTTAATAGCTTCCTTCTTCCGCTTTAGCGGTCCTTCACCTTTTTTTGATTATTCTTTCATCCTTTCTTTTCATGTGAAGTACATGTTTACATTATAATGTCAAATAACTGTTGGTAGGTAAAAGAAGATTCAGATTGAGAATTAACATCATCTGACAGAGTTTGGGAGGTGAGCATTCCAACCGTTTAGCAATTAGAACATTACATTTTCTATTGGGGCTTTATAAAATCAAAAACATAATTGGGAAACACTTTATTTTTATCATTTACCAAACAAAGAAAGGGTATTCTTATTTCCTTCATCCTGAAATTTTATTTATTTTCATATGTATCCGAATATATTTTACACTACATGTATTCTTTCTTCATGGAGAAAAAGACAAGACAGAAAAATACTTTAGAAATAAACTTAACTTTTACTATGAAGACACAAAGAGATACAACTTTCATGTTTTAATCGAATTATAATGGAAAATTCAAGGCCTTTACAATCACTTTATTTATCAAAACAACGCATGCCATTAAATGCATAGTCTGAATGTCTAACAGGGAGATAGAGGGAAAAAATTTCCTTTCTCACTCGATGTCTATTTTTAACATTATAAAAATAATGTGGTTATAGTGGTTATAGAAAACATAAGAGCATACATACGTGTTATAATGTTTTGCACCCGATGTATATTTCAACAATTTGTCTCTTCAGTGATGCTCATTGCCGAATTATTGAAATTTTAATAATATATAAATACTTGAAGAGCAAAATTTCAATATCATTAGCAGGTAGACGTTTAAACAAATACGAGTCTCCGAGACCGTCGTAAACGAAAACAAGAGTTTAAAATGTAGGAATTTCTCTATGTCTACACTAAATTACAGGAAATATAATACTACGGACAGATAGGAAATTATATATTTTACTTTTTGTTCACTGTCAATCTGGTTTTATTTGCGAAGTTTTTATTGTCGCATAATTTCGTCCATCACCTCGCTTAAATATTATCCCACTATAAGACTTTCAGAACGGAACAGCGAGGTAATGCACATCGAACATACAAAGCGTTTGTCGTTGAAAAGGTAGATCACAATCATCCTTGATTTTGTCCATATAAAAGATAAAAAGAAGACATCTGACAAAGCTGTATTACACAAATCACGAAGGGCATGCATAAAACATAATAGTAGAATATACGTAGGAGAGCGACATTTCAAAAATTCTATTGTGCTGCGTTTACGATACTGACTTAGGACGGACAATTGAAGTCACTCTATTGATGTGGTTAACCGGTTTACGGACGCCCACCTTCCCACTCACTGCAAATGCAGCATAATCAAAGTACACACAGTAAAAATGCATAAATAATCCTCCATACATAGGACAAGGATCAACAAGTTTCTCAAGAAGAGAGATCATAAAAACTTTATTATACACGAAACGTTTACAGAATAATATGTTGCTATCAAAACTATGTAAGGCGACATCAACGTAAGTAAACCGTGTTCTGCTCTTCTGTAATAAATATAGAACATCGATACCTTTTAATTTTGTGCTCCAGATGCGCATTTCGACAACTTGTGTCTCTTCAGTGATGCTCGTGACCGAATGATTGGAATTCTAATATCGTATGAATATATGAAGAGCAGTATTAAAACCAAAATGACCGAAAAAGCGAGCCAAAAATAGTTTTAGAATGATTTACATAATTTCACGACGGAAAATTTCCAGTATATATTACATGTCAGTACAAAAGCACTGAAAAGACTTATGATGCCTTCGGAAACTATAAGTTCACCAGCAGTGAAACCAATCTAGTGGTTATAATAAATATAGAACATATATACCTTTTAATTTTGTGCACCAGATGCGCATTTCTACAACTTATGTCTCGTCAGTGATGCTCGTGCCCGAATACTTGGAATTCTAAAATCTAAGGACAGAGCTATGCATGGAGATACTTCTTAGTTTTAGAGTGATTTACATAATTTCATGACGGAAAGTTTTAAGTATATATTAAAGCGAGTTCAGATCATTGATCAATAGGAGTCCCGAGTAACAATAAGAGGGGACGAGGATCACGACTTTTTCTCCTACGAAAAGGTTTGTTAGTCAGCGTGCAACGCTCAAGCCAAAGTCTGCATTGGGCTTTAGAGGGACCAATACATGAACTATGGTATTAGCGATGATCTCGGGGTCATACTGGCGATGTCGAAGGCGTTGAATAAGTTTACAACCCGCCGATATGAAATTATAAGATCCTTTGACCCTCCTTAAATGGTACACTAGATCACCGTAGAAATTTAGATGGAAAATTCCGCTAGATACCTATTTTTGAAAAGTCACATTTCCGAATTTAGATCAAATGTCTGAATAAGATCTTTAAAATTTACCAAACATTGAGTACTATAAATACCAACTAGTGGGAATCACATCACTATCTAGAAAAGGGCGATTTACAATAGGAAATACAAAGTCGTCACGTTTATCATATATGTTGATATAAATATAGTTGTTAATGATCTTAATATTTAAGTCCAAAAAAGATGTTTCTAGGTCTTAAGCATTGGCTTTGTTCAATTGAAGTTTAGATGAATAAATGTCAGTAATATGTATTTTCTAACTCAGGGTTACCGGTGACTAAAATATCATCAAGATATCTAGAGGTGTCATTGAACTTATCAATAAGATCAAAACGTCCAGAAGTTAGAAAAGAATGCATAAAGTCTTTCTCATAACAGTATAATAATATATCTGCTATAAAGGAAGCGCCGTTAGTGCCCATAGGAATCCCAATAATCTGTCTTGTCATTAAACTGTACATTAATATTTTCCATCAAAACTGTGATAGCATTACAGAACTCAGTACAAGTACAATATAACAATTATCATATTGTTTGTTCGAGAAAAATCCAGATGTAACTGAAGTACAGAGGTATGATTTAGACTCTGTTGAAACACCAGCGTATGAGAGACAACAATTCAATTTTGATTAAGCCATGCGGTAGAGAGGTATCAAGTGTCGAGAAATCAAACGTAGAAATGTTAATTGCCTTAAAATTACTCAAATAGCATTTTCAATGATTTCGTTAGAATTTTTGATAAACCAAATGTAATTGACGGTACTATTGCTGAAAACGGCATTACAACACTTGATAACATGATCTTTGTTTAAGAGCAGAGGTAATATGTTTAGAAAGCACAGTTGTAGAGCAATGACTAAAATTTCATATAAAACGTGATTTATATGGATTCTTGTGCAATTTGGGAAGCTAAACATTGATGGAAGATCGTTTTTATCAATCCTCAAATTGAAGTCACACAGAGCCTTACAATGATCAGACAGATAAAATAAGAAACAATAACCTTCTCCACCTACCCGTTAGTAGTAAACAAACGAGAAGCCAGTCATGTTTTACTTTAAACTTTAAACTTTGAAACAATAACGGCGGCTTGTGCATTTAGTAATCATAAAATTGCTTGTCTAGCCAATACTGCTTCTTAGCTAAAGTGTATTTTAGAGAAATGTTTTGCTGCTACCGAATTGACATATTCTATCGAATATTTTCAAATGTTGTTCAGAATATTGCCCCCCTTTTGGTTTCCATGAAAGAGTTGTTGCTGCTAAAGCTTCCGAATTTACAATCTGCTTGAATTTAATAAGTGTTGCAAAAGTTAAAACCTTTGTTGGTGTGGTCATTTTCATTCCTACTTTGAAAGTGATTTGAAAAATGCATTTCACGTATCGAAACATACCTGAGTAAGGCTCTTTCAGTCTTTAACTGCTGGTATTGTGAAGATTTCAAAAGGTAAATGTAATAGTAGTGATTTTCATGAGTTTATCAGAGCGATCATATAATATGACAGGTTAAAATTCTTTATCGAATTACATGATTGTGACCCGTGTGATGTTCTAACCGGTAGATACTAATATCTATTAGGGTACAAGGATATATTACCATTCATACATATAAAGATATATTCGCGGAAGATAACATTGTAGTTGTAGTCAATGTTTCTTTAATTACAGGAATTCAAACCTAATTTAAAATGGAGCAGTAAGGAATCATTTAAGTGCGAAGTCTGCAGCCACAGTGGATCTCTTATCCGCAGGAATGATATCTGGGAGCCACTAGATTGGATTCGAAGATAACACTTCTTAGTTATTCACTGTATTTTGAGTTTGAGAAAGAGCATTGTACACTTACATATAAAACATAAAGATTAACGTTCATTGATACCATTTGAATCCATCATCGACCCTTAAAGCACGCGTTACGAAACTCTCTTTATCAACATCTTGCTACTGAAATGTGCATAATTTTGTAAAAGTTTTAAAATGTAAATGTTAATAGATAATATGCTACTAGCAAAATTATATATTTTAGGTTTGAGTGCTACAAAACTTTGCAAGTTATACTGAAGCGATGCCCATCATAAATACCAAAATATTAAAAGACGGAAGTATGCATACAGTGGAATGAGACACATTAGTCCACTTTGATAGGAATTATCGAAGGGTTTCTACTAATACAACGACCTCAATTTTTCTACACTTAACGGATTATTTTTCTTCTCTTAATATTGTTACGGTCAGAAATAAATCATTTTGTAAAGCCAGCAAAAATCACACAGATTCTATAAAATTTAACAATTTATTTACAAATTTACAAAAACAACAAAATTACAGATAAAACTTACAACTACAAAGTCCGATGAAGGTATATGTAGGTAGCAATTCCGGAACGCTGAAATCCGTATTACATCCACTGTTTATAACATGAATAAAGTGTCCAGTGTATAATTTCACAGTTCAATAAATCCAATTTAAGCAGTCGGTAAACACGGTAAATCCCCAGTATATACGTAGAAAGGTAATGTAGTGCAGTGCTACAGAAATGCCAGAGTCCATGCCATATATACATTTCATAGTTTCTAGATGTTTGTAGTTTCTACAATGTTCAAGTAATTTCCATTATAGAAACATCTAGATTCAAAAGAACTTTCAGGAACATTCGCAAATTATTATGGAAATAAGCAAGTTATATACTATAGAATTACAGAACTTTCTAGTACTTCATAGAACAATCAATAGCATAAACATATGAACCATCTGAGTATACTAAATATTTACAAGTATATACGTAATAATGTTGTACATAATAAATATAGAACATATATACCTATCTTATGCCTATTTCCACTATTTAAGCAATCTAATACGTTAAAAGTCAATATCCATTTAAATATATATATATTGACTAAAAGTTAATAGAAAACCGATTAAGCTGTTGGTAAATGTGTGTTATTCGCCGTGGACACGCATATATATATATATATATATATTGTCGTTTATGCCTATTGAGATAACTATATGTGAGTTATAATTACAAATGTCGGCAAATAATTAGTTAAAAAGAGAAAAAACAATATGCAACTACTGATCCAAACACCTACTATCCATTTTCCATTGCTGTATTTCACCAAATAAAAAACTAAAATTTTAGTTTTGCCCCCTATAACTTTTAACTAATGATAAATATAGAACATACATACCTTTTAATTTTGTGCACCATATGCGCATTTCGACAAGTTATGTTTCTTCAGTGATGCTCGTGGCCGAATGCTTGGAATTCTCATAATATACAAATATTTTAGGAGCAGTGTTGAAGCAACTAGATCTAGCAGTATTGAAATATCAATTCTAGGAATGACAATGTATAGATATTATGATGTAAAATAAAGCAACATTTCGGTATGAAAATAATTAGTAATGAGCTGGTACAAGGCTTGCTTTCATACACGATATATCGAGATAAGAATGATTGATAAAAAGAACAAACAAATGTCACTTTGATACAATATAGAAATACGGAAATTGAACAATATTTAACATAATGGTTAGCGACATTGCTAGTGTACATATTAATTCGTCCAATTTAATAAAATATGTATCTGTCTACGCATTAATTATGCTTATGTTGTTAACCAGTCTTATACACGATTTCTGAGATACGCATCTTTTTCAAAAGTGTAATGTTATAGATGTAGCCTTTTATATCATTCCGGAAATTGTATGCCTAATATTTCACGAAAAGATATCTAGAATACACGGGTATCTCCGAAGTCACCTCTCCTGCTGTATTTATAGAAACATTTTATTATGGAATCTAGATCAAATACTGGGCACTCTGAAACGAATGTTTGAATAGCATTCCTTTTTGTAATCTTGAAATAGAACTTAAATATGTCGAAATGAATGCAATGCAATCTTAGCCATATAGAGACCACACATAGTGAGTTATGTATGCATCAATACGGTAAATATAGGAAAGGAGAAAAGATTAAGATTATTTTCAGGATGACTTTTGTCAGCTATTTTCCATACTAAAATCCATTAGTCAATAACAAGAACAAAAGAAGTTGATTCAAGTATACTTGTACAAAAGTTTCTACAAAATGATTAATGCAAGAGGAACTAACAAGCGTATGCGTGTTTAATTATTATTAATATTATGATAACAATCGAATGTTAGTCTGTATATGTTTGTATGTGCAATAAATATGTACATAATGTTGGCATAGTCTTATAAAAATTTGATAAAATGAAGTACATATTTGAATTCGTTTTTGGCATCTCGTATGGTGTTTAAGGTTCATTGAATAGCACATGAAAAATGATCTGAATTTCAACTAAACATCAGAAACCATTTTTGTATATAAGCATCCTGAACATTTATTTAGTTGATTTATGAAGAGGAAATTGATTTTAACTCTCTGGATTTTGAAAACGAACGGGTTTTCAATACATACCACCCTAAATCGACTCTTACATTCCTAATCATCAAATCATGTATAAGAAAGTTCATATTAAAAGAAAAAAAAGTAAACTATATCTTGAAACAAAATTAATTTTTAAATTAAAGATTTATATATCATCCATACAAAATGAGATATATATCACAGATTTTACTGATTGGTAAACTATGACTGATGATACATGGCCTAGGGGTATAATATGGGATTCAAAATAACACCTGGGGTATGAAAAAGAAATTTTTTGCATGCTTTGAAACATGAAAAATCTACGACTTTTATATCCTTTTTAGTACTTACTATTACCTTTATCACAAATAAAAAAGGAAAAGGTACACCGCTAGATTAAAAAGTTATAACAAAACATAATTGACTACCCCTAATCTTCTTTTCCTAAAGTAATCTTGAGAATACAATACATTATAATTTGTTAAACATAGATAATGTAAAGATGCACAATATTATAGATTATACTATCTGTAAATTTTTGTTATAATCAATTTAACACAAACTTAAGAAATTTAAATGAGTAATTGAAAATATCAAGTACAAAATATATCTGTATATATGTTGCTGGTGTCTATTCTACTAATTATATATCTAGTCTAAGAACTACTCAATGCGTATGGGCAAGATCACAACAAAATTTTGATACAAACAACCAACACCTCCCCCAACACCCAACCGCCACCACCACATTATATACACAAAGTGTGCACTGGGCATATTTAACCAGCTGATATATGTAAAGATTTCACTTAGAGGTTTTTTTCTATTTGTATACACATGATAAAGGCCAAATGACTGAGAATTTTTGGACATCGAATGCTTCTCGTTACTTATTTTACTTCATTACAGTCAAGACATTTTACTATGATGAAATTGGAAATAGAAAACATTTTGAACCCACTGTTTTCGCTTGCTGATTATTTTAAAAAATACATTTTCTATTTTTTTTTCATTATATGACCTATAAAGAAAAGATAACTCCATTTGGGTTTAAGAAGAGTTATCTTTCGTTGGTGTGTCAACAAACCATATGGAAGCTTTTAAAAATTCCAAAGACTGGCATTACAATTAAAGCCTTCATATTAAAATATATCTCTCAGTTTGCGATACATTACAGTTTATGACTGACACGTGAAGTATTGTCGCTGTACAAAAAATATTGATTATAAAGTTTCATAACATAAACGGAACCTCTTTGTTTTTGAATAAACTTTCTGATAGGACATTTAATGGAGAATTCAGAATTTAGCAACATCGGCTTCACATAAGTTGAGTTTCTCTAAAATTGCTCCAATAGGTGTAACTACAGTGGTGCCATAGGAAGTACTTCCTATTGCAAGGCCAATGCACATTAGCTTACAGTTTGCATCCATCATAAAAACTGCCGATCCTGAATCTCCCACAGTAAAGAATGGGTTGTTTGAAACCTTTACTTCAGTTTCATACTGTCCTTTCATCACCAGAGGATCACAATTCTTAGAGCCACGGAGAACACCCTCGAACAGTCGACACTGCATTCCATCCAAGCAGAGCTGGGATTTTGTAAGTCCAGTTGAGGACCCAGATTTGATAACTGGATTAAGTCTATATGCGTCTTTGATGGATTCACAAATTTCGCCCGAGTTGAATACAGGGAAATCTTCCAAACCTGTTACGATTTATAAAACAGTTTATTGATTAAACAGAATCCGGAAGATAAATTATCAAAATATTGACATACATATACAATAAACAGGCAATTCTTCGGAAATTCAGGAAAATCCTCTATTTTAATCATCTATGAATGGGACTTTCATTCTTATGTTAACACATTATAATGTCCTACTATTGTCAAATAGTGGAATATGACGGTCAGAAGGGATTCTAATTGGTAATAGGCGTTTTGTCTCACTTTCAACAATTTTTAACTATAAAACTACATATTCAGGGAGGGGATGTTGACCAGTAATCGTGGGACAAGCCTGGAATCGTACTTCGGTTACAGGTACTGCTGACCTTATTTCTGTTTTCGTAAGATTTATATGAATTGTAGCATATTTCACAATGACGATTACTAGCTTGATTTTATTGTGTTTTAATTTTCTACATATCAGATATACAAGACGGATTAATTATAAACCAAAATAGCGGATGCGATCTTAAGGTATTTCATCCATAAGTATGTCTCAAATAATATAAGACATAAACAGTAATAATTTACATTATGCTTGGTTGTTATAACAATATCTATGTTACCTCCAATGGTACTAATGTTACTGATTGTAAACTTTCAACTAGTTCTACTTGTCGGAATAACAAATTGGTAGAGTTTTAATGTCAATTTAAGACCCTTGTGTATGCATATAAAGCACTTCACGGACAAGCTCCATCATATATTACCGTACTTATTGAGCCGCACACACCATCGCCAAGCCTACGCTCAGTCATCAAACTTTTAGTGGTTCTGTTAACACGAATGGTAATATACAGAATACACGATTCGATAAAGCAGCGTCTACCTCAGAAAATGTGACTGTGTAGGAACTTTTGTTTTATAAAAAGTTGAAAACTTTTAGTTTTAAGATGGCGTATGACCTGTAAATAGACTTTAATGATAATTGGGGGCACTGCTTTTTCAAATATTTATTTTACAATTATGTACATGTCTGTAAATTTTTCAATTGTATTCTTTTATATATATCTAATGTTTGTAAAACGCCTTAGAGCTTAGTTATAGGGCGCTCTATTAATATTTAATAACAATAATAATAATAATATATGAATGTCTTCATATGAATTATCTGCCTTTGTTGAAAGTATGCAAAAAAGATTGCTGAAATCCTGCTCGGTGAATTTTACTTTTTATGAAGCTTGATTAATTTAAATATTACGGACCTTTTCATCATGAATTTATCCAAATTTTGTATTTTTTGAAGACCAAAACATAAGTAATTTACATAAGATTCAATATTCAAGTTAGTTATTCTTAAAGTATAAAATAACAAAATTGTTAAAAATCCTTTTGGTGAAAGGTATTCTTTTGTATTATGCTTTAATACGATATATCAATTGTGTAGGTAAAAGTTATATCTACTGCGATCTAATTAGTGTTCAGATATTGATTGAATATCTGAAATACATGTATGCCGGAATCCATGTTGTTGTTAAGAACATTTTTATATCTACCGATTAGCATTCAGTTACGGTTTGATACTCTCAGGGAAGTCTCAAAGAATGAAAACAAGACATCTGACTCTGTTGTGTAATAAAGAAGAACAAACAGATGTAAATAAGCACAAAAGGACTTCATAGTTTAGCGTAATTCAGTTATGGTAAGGACTTGAGACCAAAAAATAACACATGAAATTATCAAGTTTAGTGATATTTTTTAGTTTTAGAAGATCTCTTGTTTTTTAAATGGAAGTTACTAAATCATATAGAAGTAGAAATAGGAAGCTGGCAAGAGGGAGGGGGTTAGAAATAAGTTAATAAATATACGTATGTGCATATATAACATTCATTTTCGGTAACATGCGAGATCCTTGAAAGCTTTACATGCCATTTTCTAAACTCTGTCGGACACGATAAAGCATATTACTCGGTCATATGACAAAAGTCACCATGGAAATGCATTGTTTATGTAATAATTTGAGAGGGAAAGAGGAGAACATGGTGGAATCCTTCGATGCAGTTGTGATACTGATTTAGGGCGTTTAATTGATCTTACAATAGCCAATCAAGTTGTGTGGTTAACATATAAACGCAACGCGTCTTTTGAGCGTTTATTGTATTGTTCCTTGCTGATTGTGGTGTCTTGCTTACGTAATGTCGAGCCTACATAATCTGTAGATAACAGAATTAGGTTTGCATGTTTGTGGACATTAAGTGGGCTTTTTGTTTAGAATTAAGATAATAATATTGTACCTGCTTCCCGTATTTGCTGCTTGTCCCTTATAGCAAAATATCCAGTTGAGGGCGTCCTGTCTGTAATCAAAACCAATGCGGCGTCTACACTTACTGGATCGACATTCGGCTGAAAAACTGCTCTTTCAATTATACCACATCTCCTATCATCTCTGTCACAGAAAGCATCTTTGTATGGCTGCAGCACTGTGTGTAATCTTTTACTATTTGAGCGATCGTATCTAAACTGCTCGTCGCAGATACAGTCAAAGAGCACATGGCAACATGTTAAAAACCACAAGTGCTCTTGGTTTCCATTTTGTCTAATAAATAACCCTAAAGATCCGCATACACTCATGTCTTTCCTACCAATGTTACACCCCATACACAGCGTATCGTTCCAACCAAGCGTTTCACCTCTTAAGGATGGACCAAGTGAAAATATGCCTTCGCGAACATCTACTGCCACCGTGCCTCCCCTAGAGCATGATAGTTCTTTTGGGAACATTTTCTCTCCAAGTGGAATATATCCTTTTGACAAACAATACAACACAACACATTGGTGTGGTCGTATGTTTCCACTCACTAATCTTAACTTATCTCCCGTTATTATACTAAGATTGGAATGCTCTTTCCACAGACTGTCTGCATTTTCAGATATAACACATTTTATGAGATCAAAATCTATTTTGTTTTCATCACGAGAAGGATGATGTGCAACTTTGAAAGGGGTTTTATCAACGTCATATAGGTTCTTGATGACAACTGGAAGACCATGGAAGTCAGTTTCTTCCGATTTAAACTCATCTAGTGAGGATTTATATCCAATCATTACCATTCTTTCATCCCTTCCATGTTCTGTATAGATCATCATATTCCGGATCTGGAAGTGTTTCATAGCTTCCTGTACAATGAAATCTTCTGATTCTCTACAATGTTTGTTTTTCTTTAAACGTTGTACGTGTAACATAATCCTCGTTTTATTCTAACAACAAAGCAAAACAAAACCCATAAATACATGTTACATAGATGGCATTTGATTTCGTCATATTGGCAGAGGATAAGAGTTTTCCGCAGCAAAATAGAAAAATCAAACATGTGTCGCGACAGAGATACAAGCACACACATATCATAAATAATAACAACAATTATTTTGTCATCTATATGTATTGTGACATGTTCTATCGGGTTACTAGACAAACTTCATTTAACCGACACTAAAGCCTTATCCAAAGACATTTAGAAATGAAACATTCTAATCTGATATAATGAGTTAAATGAAGATAATAAGTTATTGTAAATTAATATAAAAAGTGACATGCCAGAAAACACTTGGAAAAAAAAAAACCTTAGTTACTAATTCAAATAATTGAACTTGTTGGTTGTAAATGCAGATGTTATACACATAATACTCCAATATAATGAAAACTGCGGGTGGACTAACACTGCAAGTGTCAGATGCACATGACATCAGAGCAGGATATAAAACCTTCCCAGAATAGGAGACGCTCATCTATCTCGTTACCTGGTCTCGCCTATGAAATTATTGCATTTCCATCAATCTCACCTTTTGTGAGTGACGCAGTTACCCGCTACCAGGTTTAAAATTTTTATGTAACGCATAACATAGTTGTTATATTCTTTTTTTTCAATAATTCGGACTAATTACCCTTATCACTTCCTTTAAGAATTATTTATCATATCAGACACGATTAGAGTATTCCTTAATCAATTTTCCTTTTCTGATGTTTGCTCCCAATTTACCGTATATAAAACATAAGTCTACATCGGAGTACTGATATATTTTGTATCTCCTCTATCTCATGAACATTCTAGTTATGTTTTGCTACACCCGGATACTTAATCTTTCCGTCTATCTTGTATCATCAATTCTTTCAAAGAGTCCTATATTGAAGTGAGTTCCCCAAAGGAGTGTAGATTTATTTTCGTATTTTACGTTATAAATACCGCGTAGTAGAATGATATGGACTCGTATATTGATTGATTCTGTTTTCTTATACGTCTCTACACGTTTATTACATTATTTGTAGAAGGTATCTACTTGATGCATTACACAAGCATTAAGATTTTTAATTGTCATGCATACACTGACAAGTGACATACGTTTTCACCATCTCGTTCGAAAGACAGTACACCGGTGAGCCAGAGACAGTAGTCGAAGCAGTGACGTCTCTGTCACAAGACCTGCATGGGCCCTCGCTATCTCTCTTTCTCTATATATATATATGTTCTTCAACTAATGCAACAACTCACATACCTTGTCTTTTTCATTAGCAACAGAAAATCCTTTGCGCATGCCAACTTTTCCACAACATTCTGCTATACTCAATGGCGTAATGTCATTCTATATAATAGAAAATGATTATGAATCAATGGATGATGCGAAAATCGAATTTACACTTGGACTCCCTATTTCTGCCATTTCGATTATTTTTCTTATCCCTCTTTCGTTTACTTGGATACATTAATAAGAAAGAGTACCGATCAAATACATGACACTAGTAAATAGATAAGTGATACTATATTGAAATTAAGCAACTATTATCTTTTTCTTTTTGTTATGTGAGCCCCTTAAGGAGAAAGGGGGGGGGGGGGTTGTCATATGATAATTACATTTAAATTATCTATCTATCTATCTATATATATATATATATATATATATATATATATATATATATATATATATATAATATATATATATATATATATATATATATATATATATATATATATATATATATATATATATATATATATATATATATATATATATATATATATATATATATATATATATATATATATTCAGAGAGTGATTCCATGAATCCAATTTGCTTTATGTACACCATAACATGAAAAACGCTTAGCACGTACCATAATGCGAACATATGTGGGAAAGAAGTACGTTATGTGTAATAAGTGCTTCTCCAGACCGCTTTATAAATCAACGTGAATGTTGATAGGAGCGCATCCACTGGAAATAAACCTTAACTTTATTTCAGCAAAGCTAAAATGCCTTGCGTCGCCTGTTTCTCTTTAACAATCATCTCAGGTGCTGATTGCTAGCTTTCTCTAGCCAATACCTGTCCTTATTTTTGGAACCTAAGTGGTTTTTTTTTTTTGTTTGCTTTTTTTTTAATTTGTTTTGTTTTGTTTTGGTTTTTCTATCAATATGAGTGCTGAAGTGACTATTTTTTATTGACTGGTGTATTTTATTGAATACGAAGTAGGAAATAGAATAGTATTGAACAGTATACGCAGTTTACTTGTAGATATTTATAAAATAACGTTTTATGTGTGTTATTGCTTAGTCATTAGGGCGCTGTTTCATTAAGCGTCATTAGGTTTTGACTAACTTAGTCCCGACTAGTATTATTAGTCTAAATCTAAGTCTGGACTAAATTTCCTTTTATGAAAAGGCCCATGCAAGGTACTTAGTAGCTAGTCTAAATAGAAATTAGAATAGTTAGTCTGTCCAACTTAATTCGTAGTAACGGGTACTTTAACTTTCCCTTTGTAAACACATCGTTTGTTGTAAAAGAAAAATCACGACAAACAGTAACACAAACAAAAAACAAATATTAAAGAAACAATCGGAAACTGGACGGGACGGACGATGAATCATGAAAAAAAAAAATAACTGATGAATGTTATGGAAACTGAAAAGAGCGTTCATCATTAAAGTAGTATACGTCATCCATATCACAAAATTTACTACCATAATATTTAAAGCTAGCTAGAATATTTCAATTTTTCTATGGCATATATAAATATTACATACAATATATTTGACAGTTTTCTATCGTTTATAATTGAGTTTACTTTCATTCATTACCTAGGGTCAAATTGTGTGTAGCGACAGAACGTTTGCATTGCTGCGCAGGGGATCCGGGTTCGATTCCTGGTTTGAGCCTCCATGTTTAAGAAGTTGGTTAACTCTTGCTGAATATCCATGTAAAACTACTATCAATCGACCATCAACCTCTTATGTATTATTTTATTGTTTCAATTAAACCGATAATGTAAAATACCAAGCTCATTCTCAATAACTCACAAAGTTTATTTACCTAATTTTAATTAAAATTAACAGTAATGTACATAATATTAAATACAGGAGTTAACCAACATGATGGAAAATTCCATGAATCGTACTGCACCACAAGTCAATCGCTCTACCACAGCCTGATACGATAGCTGGCAGGGGCAGGGGAGGGGAGATTTGATCACAAATTCATCTGTTCTGTCTAAAGTTTGTAAATAATTATGAATACAAGATAAGGTCCGTTTATTATGCTTGTTTTTTTCAGATGGGTGCCGTCTTAATATAACATACACGTTTACTCGAAAGGTGCCCACGAGGACTGCTTTAGCACAGATGCCAGGACGCTCGTGCGTTCCTTGCATTAACGCTGGAAGAAATTCCTGTGTTGGCTCGGTCCAATCGCATATGTAGGTATTGGACCGGATGGAGGAAATAAAAAAGATGTGATAAAATCACCTAAAACGTCGCTATATATACTTGTATTCAACGTATTGATAAAATGACACAACGTATAAGGGGTTTGTTTATTTGACAAATATGTGGTTCCGGGCAGCAAATGAACTGACAACTCTAGCAAATTCCCCATTGCACAAACATTTCGAATTGGAGTACAGAGGAAAGAATAAATGACTTAGAATATTCTAACAAAGCGGTTTCATTACTTGGAGGATTAAGTCCTTTAAGAGCTCAACTCTCAATATCATTGAATAAAGCAAAGCCATCAAAAATAAGATATTATAAGCGAAAAGCAGATGAAGCCTGTAACAATATATTTGAAATGATGGCTCCCAAACAAGGGAAGAAACTAAAACTTAGTATCATATGAGGCAAATAATATTTCTAAAACTGCGGATCTTTCACATCAAACATTAGCAAATACACATGAAGGCATGCTTCTTTTTTTCAGATGGGTGCCGTCTTAATATAATATACAGACTTACGCGACGGGTGCCCGAGAGGACTGCTTTAGCACAGGTGCCAGGACGGGCTATCCGGACGCTCGTGCGTTCCTCGAGTTAACGCTAGAAGAAATTCCCGTGTCGGCTTTGTCCAATCGCATATGTATGTATTGGACCGGATGGAGGAAATAAAAAAGATCTGATAAAATCACCTAAAACGTCGCTATACATACTTGTATTAAAACGTCTTGATGAAATGATATAACGTATTAGGGGTTTCATATATCAATTTAACAAATTATTATTATTGAATTTACATAAATTTATATGAATATTGCCTCACAGGAATTACGTGTGATCTGCAGTTAACGTGTAAGGGTCTGTTTTCGAAATTCTTCGGTCTCTTGAACAAGAGATTCAAGGGGAATGTATGCCTGAATATCAATTTGCTGTAATTGAAAAAACACCTATACATTTTGTACATCGCAAAACATCGTTCTTTCCATATATTATTTGCATTCTGCTGTTCATGTATTCAAAATAGTTTTCATTTTGTAATTAGAATAACTTACAGCAGACCCAAGTTTCTGACTAAACTTAATTCAATACTACAATTAATCGGTTTGATGAAACGAATTTTAGTCAAAAATGGATGTAGTCGGAGAATTAGTCCTGATTGATCTTAGTGTCTACTGTAGGCCGTTTGATGAAACGAGTTCCTGTATCAGAAATTATGATTATTATTTTGATGATCAATTCATTGCTATAAATTACATACCCTGTCTTGTGCATTTACATCAGCATCCGAGTCAAGAAGAATTTTGACGATGTCGGTTAGAATCCATTTTACTGCTAGATGTAGTGGAGTTTCCCTATTCTATATGTAATTCAAAACAATTAGTGTAAATAAATGATGATTTAAATTCAAAGTAAATAAACCCTGATAAGAATTCATGACCACCCCCCCCCCCCCCAAAAAAAAAAAACAAAAAAACTGACAAACCCATTGCTACACATATAAAAATGCAGGTCCCATGGATTTTTCCCTTCTTGTTCTTTTGATATATAAGAATTTTTTTATTTATTTCTAAAAAGCATTACAGTAGATCATAGCCTTCAGATTGCGATATGCCTTCGTGATGTTTATGATAACCTTCGCTTGAATCAGGTAAAGCCTACTTAAAGTTGTGCTATCGGTTGGATTTCTTTAGCACGAACGTTATGTAGCATTTACTTATCCGAAACTCAATACGATAAAACTAAAAAAAAAAAATACAGTTCCACGAGATCGAAAGTCTCCTCTGTTGACAAGATTAAAGCGTTTTGATAAATTCTAAAAATGAGTTGTCTGTTACACTCACTCTTTACCAAATATTTGACACATATGTGGTTCCGGGCAGCAAATTACCTGACAACTCTCTCAAATTCCCCATTGCACAAACATTTCGAATTCAAGTGCAGAGGAAAGAATAAATGACTTAGAATATTTTAACAAAGCGATTTCATTACTTTCACATGGAGGATTAAGTCCTTCAAGTAGCTGTCCGTATAAGAATCAGGCAAAATGAGCAAACAGCGATTCACGCATAATTTGAAAAGTGATTTTTTGTTATCAGATCTTGAAGATAATAATTAAAAACGTGAAATGTTAAAATATTAGCCCTGAAACCAAAGGGAAATTCCCGCTATGTCCTTTCGAATATTTTTAGCAAATAAGACATCTCCATTTACTTCTATAGTAATTGGTGTCAGATGAAATTTCAATAAAATGTATTACCAACGCAAGTTATGTGTGTAATTAAAATAGTTCGAAAGAAAACCATTTGAAAATTAATTTTACACTTAAAATTTGATGGCCATTTGAATAAAACAAAGAGCAAACAGATAAAAACTAATACTGAATTATTGCAAATAATTATCCCCCTTGTGGAGCTCTTTGTTCTGAAGAGCACAAAACGTTGGATGTAAACAATATGGCTGAAGAAAAGACAAAATGTAGCTTATCCCTATTTTCAAACATTCCCTGTGGCCGATCTGTATATTTTCCAAATGATAATTGTATAGAATTTAAAAAGGATTGTAAAAAAAAGACACAAGTAGCCATTTAAGATCACTTAAAATTGGAGAATATATTGACGAAGGAGAATTTATATGTCATAGAGTTGGAATTTTTTATAAGATACTGTATTTCTCTGTTTGTCCTGCGCATTGTTTTCCGTTGGGGATATGCTGGAGAAGAAGTTTGAGCTGTGCATTCCCTTTGCACAATGGTAAAGGAAAGGCAGAGAGAGCTATCACCTCGAAATTTAGTTATGCTGTGGCATCTAAATTAGGAGATCTCATTCCCGTTGGATCAGGTATTGTACTTTATTGTCTTTAAAACCACTTGGGGATTTTTAAAACTTAGTCTTTTATAATTTGTATTGTGATTATAATGCATTTACTATGCATTGTCAGGTGATAAACAAATATACAATGTACACCAGCTCTACTCTTATAATGTTTGTTTCAAATGCTGTATTAGTTGGAGGCAGACTTGGTGTAGTGGTTAAGCACTTGGCTTGCAGTGCGGACGGCCCGGGTTTGATTCTTGGATCCTGCCACTATGTTTAAGAGATTAACTCACCACCATTGATATAAAAACCCATGCAATGCTTTGTGAATTAAACAAACTAAGGGTTTAAACCACCATCTACAAAATGTACAACTAAGGAATGTATATGGTGCATTATGATGCGCTATAGACATAGAATGTTATTGTGTACAACAGTACATGAATATCAATTACACATATATGCAACCCTCCCCTTATTTATGAAAAATGTTAACTGCACCAAGCTTACATGTATATTTCAACCAACAGATACAATTCCTCACTTCCAGTATTCAAAATGTCTTGTATGCATTTTTTTCAAAGCAACATGGGGAAGATTTGGTGTAGTGCTTGGTAACGTTGGTTTACAGTGTAGACGATCCAGGTTCGATTCCCCAGATTGCACCATTATGTTTGATAGGTTGGTAACCTCCTGCTTCATGTGCCAATATACCGGTAAATGAAATATTGTTGAAAGCGACGTAAAACCCCAATGAACCAACCAATCAAAAATGCTATGGCAAATAAGTCTTTAATTTTTTTGTTTACAGCTATTTGTGTAGACTGGAATTTTCAAACACCTTATCAACATTTTCAAGTATGGTAAGCAATTATTTAATACATGTATTAACATATGCTCATGTTTCATGATCAATAATTATGCTGCAATTGCTGATACTTCATAAACATGCATGTTAATACTGAATATCACAATTATAACAACGTCAACACACACTTTGTGATTGCTTTAATGTCATTATGACGCAAGTTGTCCACATAAAAGTGCCAACATAGAGAACAATGGATTCGGTAGGTGACTAAATGCAAACCGTGAATGATTTTAGTAATTGAGAAATTGCGTAATAAATTAAAATAATCATCTATTTCTAATAGATGAATAAATGCAGGAAGTACATGTGTAATATTAAAAAAGGGATGTAATTTGATCTGGTCTTGAATATGGTACATATTCCAAATTTTCCATATTTTTTATGCCCACGGTCTGAAAGAACCAGGGGGCTTATAGGATTTGAATCATCTGTCTGTCCATGTGTCCGAGTGTCTGTCAGTCCATCCATAATTCTGTCCCACTTTTCACGAAACACAATAAATTTATATTTCATATTTGGCATGCGCTCAAGAGTGACAAAACCACCCTATCCATTATTTTTTTTTCTATTAAAATGAGTAGACTTAATCATGTATTATCTAGTTCATTTTTTTGCTGGTATTAGTAAGTAAATTAGTTTCATGATAAAAAGGTACATTAATTTATTTAAGAAAAAACCCAACATACCGAACATGTATAAGAAAATGTTTTTTTGAAAATTTAGCTGAGCATTTCCTAGCAGTACCTTTATAAATCACTGAATAGTTATACTATTATTATTTATATAACTACATGTGTAATAGTTTATTTATTTTTAGTTCATTACATATAGTTCTTATTTTAAAAAATACTTTATCTGATAAATGTTTTATCGGCCATTTAGGTTGCTGAAGAAGGTAATGTTCCCAAGACATTGATCCTGGCTGTATTCCCCCAGAGAGTGAATGTAGTACTGATTTGAGGCCAGAGGTAAGATTCATCAACAATGAACAAACATTAAAAATGTTAAAAATGTTATGTTAAGAAAGAAACCATTGTGGCCCAGTGGTATGAGACTCATTTATAGATTGGAATTGAACCCTGGTTATGCTGGTTAATAATATATGTAGTAGTCTATGTGTTTGCCAGAAACACCTAAATGGGTATCAGATGGTTTAGAAAATACATGGCATTTCCTCAACAGATTGACTTATTTGTCACAAATGTAAATTGTCTTCTCTTTTAAATAGATTTAGTCAAATTACTAAATGACCATGACCTCTGATATTTAAGTTACTTTACTGACAAATTAGTGATTTTATGGGATATCAATTCTGCTGATTGTTTCAAGTATTGGTCGTGAGTTTTCAAATTTTCAGACGCTTATAAATTCACAGTCATCACAATCTTCCCAAATTTCATCTTGGAGTGGAGAATTTTGAATGCTCTCTCAGTGATGTAAACAAGGCCTTCAGTATTATGACCAAAGGAAATTTAAGTCCCATAAAATATCAAGTTCGACGAGGCATATCTTCTCTGATGCCATCAACATTAAGATCACTAAAAAGAAAAGCAACTAATACAGTGCACGAGGCCCTGGATGTTTTAGCTCCAAATCAGAGTGGAAAACTTCTTAAACTTATTACTGCAGATGAAAATATTTCGTGTGAGCCAATGTTAGATAATCTAGTTATACAACTTTACCTTGAAACATCAGACAAGAATGTCAGGTATCAGTTATTAGCCATGGTAAATGGTTCGTACACAAAGAGAGAGCTACAGCTAAAAATACCTGGACTTAGCAAATATGCCATTGATTTGCCAGAAAACATGCCTCAAAGCTAGAGAAAGGTAAGCAGATTTGATATACTGATAAATTTGATACATGATACATATATGTCCTTTGTATTGTCTCCTTTTATCATATAGTATCTGGGCTTCTGGTGGTAAAAGTTTGTCTTGAATTGGATTTTAATAGAATTGTTTTTGAAATTTGCATGTCCATGCATTATGATGAAGTGAATATTTGCCACATCTTATGTAATTGAGTTTAATGTCAAGATCACTTAAAAGGAAGAATAAATAAGAAATGTTCATCAAATTTCTTTTGTATATCTGCATGTGGAACAGTGTGGACAATTATTCATCATTTTTTCATAACATATAATACAAAACACTTAATACATAATTCAAATAACATTTAGGACTTATAGTGGAAAAAGGAGAACCACTGAAGCGACAGAGGATGGATAAGCAGAAATTAGATCATGCCTTGGAGTTTTTCTTTGATCCAATGTTCCATCAGGTTTGCATTATTTTTATTTGTTCTGGCAGAAATAAGTTTTGTCTGTATTTCACTTTTCGTCATCATGTTCTGAAGTTCACAATATTAATCTATTCTCCTTTTTGAATAAAATGATTAAAATTAATTATTTAGATCAAAGTACCGGTAAACATTGTTATTTCACCTCCTATACATGTAACAACTTTTATTGTTCCCTGCTTTCGCTAAAGCTTGGAGACATTAAATCTCATTCATCCATCGGTCTGTCCATCCGTCACAAAATCTTTATCCTTGGTCATAACTTTTGAATTATAACAGGTAGAGCTTTGATATTTCATATGTGTACATGTATTCCTTATAACACAACCTTTCATGTGATACAAAAATGGTTGATCTTGTGACCTTGACCATGATGTTTGACCTACTTTAAGGAAAAATTTTACAAGTGTATGAGGTAGAGCTTTGATATTTCATATGTGTATTCCTTAAGATAAGAACTTTCATTTGGTACCATACATGATTACATTGAGACCTTGACATTAAACTTTCACATGCCTTTCAAAAACTTTAACTTTTGTCATAACTTTTGAACCATAAGAGGTAGGACTTTGATATTTCACGTGTGCATTTCTTGTGACAAGATCTTTTATGCAGTATCATACTTTCTTGAACTCTGACCCATCACACACTGCACCGTAACTGATGAAACCCTGAAACAGGGGACCACAATTCTCTGAATTTGCAAGATTGCTGAAGAAAATATATTATAATGTCAATATGTTAACCAAACTACCTCATGTGCAGGATATCCTTCAGATGAAGATGGTGTTTGTTTTATCCTTGTTATTCTATACTACAGTAGAGTGCCAGTCTCCACATATACTTCTAGTTTTAAAAATATCTTAATGACTGCTTTAACACCATTTACAATATGTCCTTATGAAATTTCAGACATCATCATTCGGAGTTAACGAAATGAAATTACAGAATGGAGAGCATGTGGCAATTCCACTTGTTGTTCGGACAGCCTGTAACTCCACTCTTATAAACATCTATCGATCGTTTTGCCAAGAGTCAGAGTTTATCCCTCTTGCCAGGTCAACTTTATTTAAGATTCTTGCCTCTTGTCCTGCTTCAAAGCAGACAAATCTAAAAGGCCTCGACAACACAGCTGCTGAGGGAGCTATTGGATTTGATACTCTCCATGACAAATTGGCGGATATGGAAAGATTGGTGACAGATGAGACAAAGCTTAGATATCTAAAAGAATTCAAAGAAAACCTCAATGCATCAAAGCTTTACTTCAAAACAGATTATAACGTTCATCTGCAACGGAATGACACATGTGCAGATCATTGCATGATATTTGATCTGAGTGATCCTGATGACATAGAACTCCAGGAATTATGCGATGACCACTCACACAATCTAATATGTGATAGATGTGATATACTGCCAAGATCTATGAGGGAATTCCTTAATGGGAATGATGGTAATTTTTTTTACATACTGGTAAATCAATCAATCATTACATGTATGTTAAATTTAATTTGTAAATCATTTGAATTTCAAACTACAGTGCATTATGTATCTTTTAAAATATTTGACTTTCTCTATCTGAGATTTGAACCCACAACCCATTATCAATATTCAAACGTATATACGTGTTATAGTTTCTGCGCACCAGATGCGCATTTTGACAATTTATGTCTCTTCAGTGATGCTTATGGACGAATAATTGGAAGTCTTATTATATATAAAAAGTGAGACAAACAATCAATCTAAGGACAGAGCTATGCATGAGGGAGATATTCTTCACCTTCTTACCTAGCAGTGATGCATCCGACAATCCAACTGTTTGAGTTAACAGATTTACTGTACAAAACCATGACTACTTCATTCCCATCAAGTTACATCAAAATCCTTATATCAGTTATGTAGGAGAAGTGTCTCTACAAAAATAGTTGATGTGCCATGAGTATTTAGCTCATGCGTGGTTAAAAAAGTTAAAAATCAATAAAAGATCATACAAATGCCAAGCACATTTGTAGCTTAAGTGTAGAACATACAGATATAATTGATAATAGATAAGACACTTAGTTTATTGTCGCCTACAAAAAGATTATTTAAAAATGTTCTTTTGAAATATTTAGTCTAGGCATATCATCAGAGGAAAAAGAAGAATTATTGGCAGATATTGATGCAGCTGAAGTAAAAGTACAAGATTGGAAATCACATATACTGAGAACAATAAGTCAAGATCAGTGCAGAGCAGAGATTCTTCAAAATTTACAGCAACATGAAGCTGTCATAGTCAATGACTGGGCTATGAAGCTTCTCTCGATAGCATTCAAAGAAAAACAAAGTGATTGGTATGCACAGAAGGGTGTGAACTGGAATGTCTCTGTATGCATTCTAAAATCTCCGGAAACAAATGTTCTAAAGGTAATATTACCTTGTGTTGAAATATGTGTTAAAATTATGGCCATAAATTTTTGAGGTTTATTATTGGCCTGATTGCAAGGCAAAACCGGTCTATGAAATGACATAGTCCATCCGTCTGTCCATCTTTCTGTCATTCTGTCTGTCTGCATCAACATTTTGGTTTAGGTGTTGCGTTTTTAAAGTTAACTGAAAGAAAACTGTCTGGAGTATCAAATTGAAACTTTACATGGTGATACCCAATGATGATATGATTCAAACGCAGCAATAAATTTTGACATTGAACTCAATGTTGGACCTAGACCTTGAAATTTTGAAATTTGTGTTTTGCTCTTTTGTGGGAAATTTACAAAAGTTATCAAATTCAAACTTCACCTGTTGATTCACCTTGAAGAGATCTATCGATTGCTGTTTATTGTTTTCATCTTGACCTTGATGTGTTACCTTGACCTTGAAATTCTAGTGAAAACATGATTCGCAATCTGGCCATACCGTCTTTAGTGGTTTCTTGTATTTTAAATAAACAATCCTTCATTTCTCTAATGTTTTGATTCGTTTTAAATTTTACAGCACAGAACCTAAACACATTGTATGGAAAGCACAAAGCAAGATTGGAATGCAGTGGCAACAGTTCTTGAGCACACTCTGCATACATTAAAGATACAGGTGCAAAGAGTTCAGACAGTGTATCTGAGGAGTGATAACGCTGGCTGTTATCATTGTAACAACCTTTGACTATCTTTAACAGGCATTAGTGAACGAACAGGAAACAATTCATTTCTTAATATATAAGCCTTTAAAATTTTGTATTGTGAAAAGTTGAATTATTTTAAGAGAAGATGTAATCTTGACATTGGAGTAACATTTATGGATTCTCATTGACCATGGATTTTGATTGTTTATTATTTAATGTTGTTCGTTGCACCAGGATTACTACACATTTTCAATGAGGAAAATCTGCCGGATGCAGAGTGTACGAATTTTGTATGTTGTAACAGATCAAGCCAAAAACAGAGGGATCTTTCACATGCCACACCCAGTGGCAGATCCAGGATTTCCAAAAAGGGGAAGGGGACACAAATGGGTATTAGCCAAACTTCTCAGCCATTTGTGGTGCAAAATCTTGATTTTTACTGGTAAATATGTGACAAAAGGGGGGGGGGGGCTTCTAAATCCGCCACTGACACCTATTGTTACATTAGGCCTCTGTTTTTACTGTCTCATCCCAAAAACTTTGTGCGGGCATCGCCCAAGTAGGGATCAAACTCAAGGCCTTGCCATCTGTAGGAATCTTGCTACATCTAAGCCTTGCTGGTTCCTGTAAGTTATAGCAATGTGATGTTTATCATGCATTTTCATGTGACATATGACGAAACCTTTCATATGACATCAATACTTTAAACATTGTGATATAATATTCCTGTTCTGCCATTCATGGGAATCATCGTTTCAACACATTTTGATTTTTTATTTTAGGCATCAACATTAAGCGGTATGATTTTTCTGAGTCTAGCATCAGGCAAGAATGTTATGAATGCTGAGATGTGAAAAATGCCATAGATGACATGGATTGGGTTGCTGGATGTCAAACTGCCCATGTTGATATTCCTGTAGATGAACATCCAAGAAAAACTGGAGTAATTAAAGGCATCTCAAAGATCAGCAATGTTGAGTTTTCTGAAGATGGGAAAATAAGATTCTGGAAAGCATACAAAATAGGAGAAGGAAAAGTTTTATCCCTACCAGAATTTCATCAAACAGAAATTAAAGATATTACCATTTATGCAAATTTCAAAACATCAGAAAACGTAGAAGATTTGATGAAGGACAAGACTTCAGAAACAGAAAAAGACAGCTTTGGATGTTCAGAGATGGGGTGTATCTCCAGCTTCAACTCTTTGGTGCTTTGCATCCCCACTGCTTCCTAGGAAGACATAATCTTGAGCTTCAGCAAGCATCTACGTATGATAAAATCAAACTCAGATGGTATGATGCCTATTTGAATTTATCAGAGAAAACATCAGGAATAAGCAGTGGAGACCAAATCAGAGATGGAGTGAGTTCTGTATGTAGGGGATGGGCATTAAAGAAAGAGAGGAAATTTACAAGGTTCTCCAAGAAAGTCAAAGAATATTTGCAGAGTATATTTGAAGATAGAGAGAGGAGTGGAAGAAAGGCCAATCTATCAGCAGTTGCTAAAAATATGCGTGTTTACAAGAGTGGTGATGGTGTTAAAGTCTTTTGTCCATATGAGTATTTGAGTGTTAGACAGATTACCTCATATTTCTCTCGCCCTGCTGCCATTACGAAAACTAATCAGCCAAAAGATAAACTGGATGAAGAAGATTTGGAGGCTACTCTCGCAATGATTCAAAGGATAAAGGTTGGTCAAGAGATAAATAAAGATGGACCAACATACAGTGAATCTTGACTTAACATCATTCAGACTTTCTTGTACATTATGTATATCATAAGGTTTACTATCCATACATATCACTTTAGAAATTCAAACTCACAGTATTTCCCACTTTAACCAAATTGTTTGTGAATGAACATTATACTTTAAAGAAAGATACCAGTATGCACGTTTTAATAACATTTAGATAAAAAATTAGATTTTGCCCTAAATCTCTGTTAATGTAATATTTACCTATCACAGTAAATCAAAATCATTCCGAACATTATACCATTATTAATAATCCTATATGAGATCTGCAAAATTCATTGTTTAAAAACAAAAGTTAATGCACAAACAGTTTATTTTTCACGTTGACTCTTCTTTTGTATGTTTAGTAAGACAATTGCAAAACATAGAGTCATATAAACTTTTTATTGATATATGTTATTGCGATATATTTCTGAATTGTACAATATATTTTTGTGTTGCCTGTGAAGCATAGCGGCACATAGGAATCACTTATTCCGACGTTCATGTGTCTGTCCGGTTGTAACACTTCCATATAACTTTGGTGTCATTTGAAAGGACTTCTTTAGTTGTGTATGTATGCCAAATATGAAGACCCTACCTCTTTCAGTGCGGTAGTTATGGCCAAGGTTAAGTTTGTCAAATGTAGGTCAAAGGTCAAGGTCAGACAATAAGGATTATTGGTCAAGGTCGAGGTCACACGATGAACATTGTAGTGCATCAGTAGAAAGGTCTTGTCACAACGAACACACCTGCTAAATATGAAGACCTACCCATTACGATTGCGGTAGTTACAGCCAATGTTAAAGTCAGAGGTTGAAATTTGTGAAATGTAGGTCAAAGGTCACAGTCACAAGGTCATTGATTTTGGTGTCATTTGAAAGGGTTTCATTAGTTGTGTATGTATGTCAAATATGAAGGCCCTACCTCTTACGGTGCGGTAGTTATGGCTAAGGTTAAGTTTGTCAAAAGTAGGTCAAAGGTCAAGGTCAGACAATAAGGATTGTTGTGTATCAATAGAAAAGTCCTGTCACAAGGAATGCATGCCAAATATCCTACCTCTCACGGTGCAGTAGTTATGGCCAAGGTTAAAGCTGACAACAGACAATCAAACAAACAGACAGCCAGACAGACAAAACAAAAACAATATTCCCCCGATCTATCAATCCAGGGGCATAAATATTTTGAAAAAAGAAAAGAAAAAATGTTAATTTTTTATCTTGAATTCATATGTATTGTAATTTACTGAGATTAGATGGCTATATAACAATGAAAATTAATTGTTTATAGTGTTTATATTGTGGTTGCTAAGGCTTGCTAAGCACTACTTAGGGTTGCTAAGATGCAATAAATTGCAATGAGTTCATGCTTTAATGAAGAATTTTAATGAAAATTATTTTTTATTTAAATTTCAATTTCGCTCAATACTTCATTTATATCAATTTGAACAAAATAGGATTTTTGTCATATACATGAAATGTTGCCATGGCAACCTTGAACAACCCACTTTTTCAGCTATTTTCTCTAAGATAATACCCTAGTTTCATACATTGTTTTCATAAAAGCATGTTTGCACATTTTTTTTTTCTCATGTTTATTCAAGATTCTTAAGAAATTGATTATTTTATTATTTTCTGTGATTTTGAAATCTTGTAGTTTTTGTTGCTAAGCAACAGAATGTAATATTAAAAAGGCCACAGAAATTAAACTTGAAATAAAAACTCTAAGTTCTATTCTATCAGAATATCTTGATTGTTTTTATAAACGTAGCTGGTAATTGAAATATTTGTACTTTAGATAGTACCATTTTGGGGGAAATAATCATTAAATTGAAAAATCTCATTTTTATCTTAATTCATGTTCCCATGGTGAAATTATTTAACACGTATATAAGGTATGGATTAGAGAAATTTGAAAATTGTCATTAGTGATTTCTTTGATTGCAATTTGAAAGATCTAAGTAAAATCAATTTAGCAAATCTAAGCCTTCAAATATAGACTATTTTCATGTGTAATTAATTTTGTTATTCTGCTGTTGCTATGCAAACTTCAAAGTCCCTTTTTCCTAAGCAACGATTGATGGATATGATTGACACTTGCAATACATTCATTTTGAACTGTGGCTAAAAGGTACACAAAATTTCATAAAAATCTGAAGACCTAAGTGCAGCACCCTTTGCTTGACTCTTAGAAAGACAGCTACTTAAGAGCTCAACTCTCAATATCATTGAATAAAGCAAGGCCATCAACAATAAGATATTATAAGCGAAAAGCAGATGAAGCCTGTAACAATATATTTGAAACGATGGCTCCCAAACTAGGAAAGAAACTAAAACTCTTAGTATCAAATGAGTCAAATGATATTTCTAAAACTGAGGATCTTTCACATCAAACAATAGCAGCTATTATTTTACTGTATGAAAATACACATGAAGGCATGCTTCTTTTTTTCAGGTGGGTGCCGTCTTAATATAACGTACAGATTTACGCAACGGGTGTCCAAGAGGACTGCTCTAGCACAGGTGCCAAGGCGGGCCATTCGGAATCTCGTGCGTTTCTCGCCTTAAGGTTGGAAGAAATTCCCGTGTTGGCTCGGGCCAATCGCATATGTAGGTATAGGACCGGATGGAGGAAATAAAAAAGATATGATAAAATCACCTAAAACGTCGATATACATTCTTGTATTAAACGTCTTGAAAAAATGATATAACGTATTAGGGGTTTCATATATCAATTTAACAAATTAATATTTTTGAATTTACATGAATTTATATGAATGTTGCCTCACAGGAATTACGTGTGATCTGCAGTTAACATGTAAGAGTCTGTTTTCGAAATTCTTCGGTCTCTTGAACAAGAGATTCAAGGGAAATGTATGCCTGAATATCAAATCGCTGTAATTGAAAAAATCACCTATACATTTTGTACATCGCAAAACATCGTTCTTTTCATATATTATTTGCATTCTGCTTTTCATGTGTACAAAATAATTTTCATTTTGTAATTAGAATTACTTACAGCAGACCTAACTTACTGACTAAACTTAATTCAAGACTACAATTAATCGGTTTGATGAAACGAATTTTAGTCAAAAATGGATGTAGTCGAAGAATTAGTCCTGACTAATCTTAGTGTCTACTGTAGGCCGTTTGATGAAAAGGGTCCCTGTATCAGGAATTATGATTATTTTTGTGATGATCAATTCATTGCTATAAATTACATACCTTGTCTGGTGTATTTACATCAGCATTCGAGTCAAGAAGAATTTTGACGATGTCGGTTTGAATCCATTTTACTGCTAGATGTAGTGGAGTTTTCCTATCCTATATGTAATTCAAAACAATTAGTGTAAATAAATGATGATTTAAATTCAAAGTAAATAAACCTGATACCAATTCATGACTATTGTAGGATAGTACTTTTCGTTGGGTGGTGTGTGTTTGATTCCTCAAGGTGCCTTGTGTTATGCGACAAAATTATAAGTCAGTAAGAAAGTTAATACTTTTAATAAAATCTCTACAGCAACATACAAGATAGCAAGTTGGCTTCGTGCGACGTAGAAAAGGGTAGACCCGGCAGTCACGATGATCACAATGTTATAATTCACAATATAGTTCTTTCCAAGTTCTTTCTGAATCAAATACATGTAGATCTTAAGTCTATCAAGTATTTCCGAGGTCTGAATTCTATCAAGTATTTCCGAGGTCTACCTTATTAAAATTATATAAAAGAAATTCCCCAATTTCTTTTATATATTGAAACACTATCCATTTCCTCAAGGAAATAGATTAGCCATAAATTGACCAGTCCAATTATGATAATTATACTAATTGACCACGTACCCCACGAAGCCAATAATTCACAAATTTATAAGACTTTAAGATAAACAAGCAAGATAAACTAGCCATTAACTGACCAATTCAATTATGAAAATTACAAGTCTTTAAGATAAACAAGCGTGAACTTTAGTGTCTTTTATTGAGTCATTCACAGGAAATATCGTCCAAGATATAATGTTCCTTGGTGGATCCATCGGTGGTGTTTCTAAAAAACAATTTGTAGGTAGCCTGGTATGCCGCTACCTTACACTATTCCCTCCACATAAACTGACAAACCCATTGCTACACATATAAAAATGCAGGTCCCAAGGATTTTGCCCTTCTTGTTCTTTTGATATCCAAGAATCTTTTTTTATTTATTTCCAAAAAGCATTACAGTAGATCATAGCCTTCAGTTTGAGATATGCCTTCGTGATGTTTATGATAACCTTCGCTTAAATCAAGTAAAGCCTACTTAAAGTTGTGCTATCTGTTGGATTTGGTTAGCACGAGCATTATGTATCATTTACTTATCCGAAACTCAATACGATAAACTTTAAAAAAAACATACAGTTCCACAAGATGGAAAGTCTCTTCTGTTGCCAACATTAAAGCATTTTGATAAATTCGAAAAATGAGTTGTCTGTTACACTCAGTCTTTACAGAATATTTGAGACATATGTAGTTCCGGTCAGCAAATTACCTGAAGACACTCTCAAATTCCCCATTGCACAAACATTTCGAATTGGAGTACAGAGGAAAGAATAAATGACTTAGAATATTTTAACAAAGCGGTTTCATTACTTTCACATGGGGTATTAAGTCCTTTGAGAGCAAAACTATCAATATCATTGAATAAAGCAAAGCCATCAACAATAAGATATTATAAGCGAAAAGCAGATAAAGCCTGTAACAATATATTTGAAATGATAGCTCCAAAACAAGGAAAGAAACTAAATCACTTAAGTGTCAAATGATATTTCTAAAAATGAGGATCTATCACATCCAAATACGACATGAAAGCATGTTTCTTGTTTTCAGATTGGTGCCGTCTAAATATAACATACACGTTTACGCGAAAGGTGCCCACGAGGACTGCTTTAGCGCAGGTGTCAGGACGGGCTATCCGGACGCTCGTGCGTTCCTCCCGTTAACGCTGGAAGAAATTCTCGTGTTGGCTCGGTCCAATCGCATATTTATGGATTGGACCGGATGGAAGAAATAAAAAAAGATCTGATAAAATCACCTAAAACGTCGCTATGCATACCTGTATTAAACGTAATGATAAAAAGACATAACGTATTAGAGGTTTCATATATCAATTTAAGAAATTATTATTATTGAATTTACGTAAATTTATACGAATGTTGCCTCACAGGAATCACAAGTGATCTGCATTTAACGTGAAAGAGTCTGTTTCCGTAATTCTTCCGTCACTTGAACAAAAGATTCACGGGGAATGTATACCTGAATATGAATTCGCTGTCATTGAAAAAAATAGTTTTCATTTTGTAAGAAAAAAGAGGAATTACTGGCTCAGTTATGTTGCAGATGTCACCATGGAGCTATACAATACATGAATATAAATACTATACTAGCACATATAACACATTACAAAACTATTTGATTGTAGTGTAATTTGGAAACCGACTTAGGACAGTCATTTAATTTGACAAAAGCCAAACAAATCGTGTGGTTAACCGGTTGACGGGCCCACCTTCCCACCGTAACAGCAGAACAATAATTAGAATACCTTAGAGCAGACCTAAGTTTCAGACTAAACTTAGTTCAAGACTACAATTAATCGGTTTGATGAAACGGATTTAAGTAAAAAATGGATGTAGTCGGAGAATTAGTCCTGACTAATCTTAGTGTCTACTGTAGGCCGTTTCATGAAAAGAGTCTGTGTATCAGGAATTATTTTTGTGATGTTCTAGTCATTTCTATAAATTGCATACCTTGTCTTGTGCATTTACATCAGCATGCGCCTCAAGAAGAATTTTGACGATGTCGGTTTGATTCGATTCTACTGCTAGATGTAGCGGAGTTTTTCCATTCTATATGTAATTCAAAACGAGCAGTTTAAATAAATGATGATTTAAATTCAAAGTAAATAAACCCTAATACCAATTCATGACTATTCCCTCTACAAAAACTGACAAACCGATTGCTATACATATAAAAATGCAGGTCGCAGGGGTTCTGCCCTTCTTGTTCTTTTGATATATAAGAATTTTATTTTTATTTATTTCTAAAAAGCATTACAATAGATCATAGCCTTCAGTTTGAAATATGCATCCGTGCTGTTTATGATACCTTCGCTTGAATCAGGTAAAGTCTACTTAAAGTTGTGCTATCTGTTGGATTTGTTTAGCACGAACATTATGTATCATTTACTTATCCGAAACTGAATACAATAAAACTAAATAAAAATACAGTTTCACGAGATCGAAGGTGTGCTCTGTTGACAACATAAAAGCATTTTGATAAAATCGAAAAATGAGATATGTGGCAAAAGTCACCATGGAGCTATACAATACATGAATATAAATACTATACATAGCACATATAACACATTACAAAAATATTTGATTGTAGTGTAATTTTGAAACCGACTTAGGACAGTCATTTAATTTGACAAAAGCCAAACAAATGGTGTGGTTAACCAGTTTACGGGCCCATCTTCCCACTCATCGTAACAGCAGAACAATAATTAGAATACCTTAGAGCAGACCTAAGTAGGCCGTTTGATGAAAAGAGTCTCTGTATCAGGAATTATGATTATTCTTGTGATGATCAATTCATTTCTATAACTTACATACCTTGTCTTTTGTATTTACATCAGCATCCAAGTCAAGAAGAATTTTGACGATGTCGGTTTGATTCGATTCTAATGCTAGATGTAGTGGAGCTTTCCCATTCTATATATAATTCAAAACAATTAGTGTAAATAAATGATGATTTATATTCAGAGTAGATAAACCCTGATACCAATTCATGACTATTCTGTCTACAAACACTGACAAACTCATGGCTAAACATATCAAAATGCAGGTCCCAAGGATTTTTCCCTTCTTGTTCTTTTGATGTATACCTATTTTTTTTTATTTGTTTCTAAAAAGCATTACAGTAGATCATAGAGTTCAGTTGGAGATATGCATTCGTGATGTTTATGATAACCACCTTCGCTTAAATCAGGTAAAGCCTACTTAAGGTTGGGCTATCTGTTGGATTTGGTTAGCACGAACCTTATGTATCATTTACTTATCGGAAACTCAATACGATAAAACTACAGATGGGTGCAGTCCTAACATAACATACACGTTAACGCGAAAAGCGGTCGCGAGGACTGCTCTAGCACACGTGCTAGGACTGCTCGACCGGACGCGTGTGCGCTCCTCGCGTTAACGCGGTAGGGAATTCGCGTTGACGCGATTTATTCCCGCGTGCGCTCGGTACAGTCGCACGTTCACATTTGTAATTCGCTATGCAGTACGGATGGGGGAAATACAATGGATCAGAATAAATTTCCGCGAATGTCGCCATAGAAATGTGTATTAAATGAGATGTTAAAATGACACCCTGCATTGAGATTCCATATGTAATATAACAAAGGAAATTATCGCATAGACATGCAATAAGGTATTTATGAATAAACTTCGTCAGTTTATACTAGCATGATTATGTTCTAATTTCATTGATTTATTTGTTTTGATTAGTTTATTTATGCATTTATTTCTTATTTGTCTATTCATTTATAAGTAATTGATTTTTGTATTTACATGTATTTCTTATTCATATATTTATTATTATTATTTTTAATTAGGCTATTTTCTATAATATATGAATACAATAATTATCATCGTTAATATTATCTTTATTAATTTTTATTTCGTTATTATTATTGTTATTATTATTATTATTATTATTCTTCTTCTTCTTCTTCTTATTATTATTATTATTATTATTATTTTCCTAAAATAAGAATAAATTTCATTTAAGTCAATGTTCGGAAATTGCGTTCAATATTTTTAAAATTCATCCCTTAACTCGGAAGGATTTTATTTAATTCTAAATATTTTACTTACACATTAATAAGTTTTTATATTTAAATATACAATGTATATATCGATTCTCTTTCAAATCCTTCTATTTAAACATGTTAATACACGTTTTAAGTTGTAAGCAAGCGAACGTGGCTGTCATGCACGTTCACGCGGCAGTCAAGCGCGTTAACGCGGCACTCAAGCGCGTTCACGCGGTCTCGAAATTAAGTTCACGTGGAAATCTGCGTTAAGACAAACGCGTGTGCTCAGCTGTCCTGAGCGCACGAGGAAAGCAAACTTCACGTTAACGCGACGTTAACATGATGTTATGTTAGGACTGCACCTTACTGTAAATAAAAATACAGTTTCACGAGATCGAAAGTCTGCTCTCTTAACAATATTAAAGCGTTTTGATAAATTCGAAAATTGAGTTGTCTGTTACACTCACTCTTTACACAATATTTGAGACATATGTAATTCCGGTCAGCAGATTACCTGACAACTCTCTCAAATTCCCCATTACACGAACATTTCGAACTGGAGTACAGAGGAAAGAATAAATGACTTAGAATATTTTAACAAAGCGGTTTCATCACGTTCAGATGGAGGATTAAGTCCTTTGAGAGCAGAACTCTCAATATCATTGAATAAAGCAAAGCCATCAACAATAAGATATTATAAGCGAAAAGGAGATGAATCCTGTAACTATATTTGAAACGATGGTTCCCTAACAAGGAGACAAACAAAAACTTTTAGTATCAATGATATTTCTAAAAATGAGGAGCTTTCACATCAAACATTAGAAGATATAACAAAACTGTATTAAAATGCACGTGAAGACATGCTTCTTTATTTCAGATGGGTGCCGTATTAATATAACATACACGTTTACGTGAAAGATGCCCAAGAGGACTACTTTAGCACAGGTGCCAGGACGGGCTATCCGGACGCTCGTGCGTTCCTTGCATTAACGCTGGAAGAAATTCCCGTGTTGGCTCGGTCCAATCGCATATGTAGGTATTGGACCGGATGGAGGAAATAAAAAAAAGATGTGATAAAATCACCTAAAACGTCGCTATACATACTTGTATTAAAACGTCTTGATAAAATTACATAACGTATTAGGGGTGTCATATATCGATTTAACAAATTATTATTATTCAGTTCACAAGATTTATATAAATGTTGCCTCATAGGAGTCTGTTTCCGAAATTCTTCCGTCACTTGAACAAAAGATCCACGGGGAATATATGACTGAATACCAAGTCTCTGTCATTTCATTGAAAAACACCTATGCATTTTGTATATCGCCAAAACATCGTTCTTTCTTTATATTATTTGCATTATGCTATTCATGTGTAGAAAATATTTTTCATTTTGTAAGAAAAAAGAGGAGTTACTGGCTCAGTTATGTGGCAAAAGTCACCATTGAGCTATACAATACATGAATATAAATACTATACTAGCACATATTACATATTACAAAAATATTTGATTGTAGTGTAATTTTGAAACCGGCTTAGGACAGTCATTTAATTTGACAAAAGCCAAACAAATGGTGTGGTTAACCAGTTTACGGGCCCATCTTCCCACTCACCGTAACAGCAGAACAATAATTAGAATACCTTAGAGCAGACCTAAGTAGGCCGTTTGATGAAAAGAGTCTCTGTATCAGGAATTATGATTATTCTTGTGATGATCAATTCATTTCTATAAATTACATACCTTGTCTTTTGTATTTACATCAGCATCCAAGTCAAGAAGAATTTTGACGATGTCGGTTTGATTCGATTCTAATGCTAGATGTAGTGGAGCTTTCCCAATCTAGATATAATTCAAAACAATTAGTGTAAATAAATGATGATTTATATTCAGAGTAGATAAACCCTGATACCAATTCATGACTATTCTGTCTACAAACACTGACAAACTCATGGCTACACATATCAAAATGCAGGTCCCAAGGATTTTTCCCTTCTTGTTCTTTTGATGTATACCATTTTTTTTTTTTATTTGTTTCTAAAAAGCATTACAGTAGATCATAGAGTTCAGTTGGAGATATGCATTCGTGATGTTTATGATAACCACCTTCGCTTAAATCAGGTAAAGCCTCCTTAAGGTTGGGCTATCTGTTGGATTTGGTTAGCACGAACCTTATCTATCCTTTACTTATCGGAAACTCAATACGATAAAACTAAATAAAAATACAGTTTCACGAGATCGAAAGTCTGCTCTGTTGACAATATTAAAGCGTTTTGATAAATTCGAAAATTGAGTTGTCTGTTACACTCACTCTTTACACAATATTTGAGACATATGTAATTCCGGTCAGCAGATTACCTGACAACTCTCTCAAATTCCCCATTACACGAACATTTCGAACTGGAGTACAGAGGAAAGAATAAATGACATAGAATATTTTAACAAAGCGGTTTCATCACGTTCAGATGGAGGATTAAGTCCTTTGAGAGCAGAACTCTCAATATCATTGAATAAAGCAAAGCCATCAACAATAAGATATTATAAGCGAAAAGGAGATGAATCCTGTAACTATATTTGAAACGATGGTTCCCTAACAAGGAGACAAACAAAAACTTTTAGTATCAATGATATTTCTAAAAATGAGGAGCTTTCACATCAAACATTAGAAGATATAACAAAACTGTATTAAAATGCACGTGAAGACATGCTTCTTTATTTCAGATGGGTGCCGTATTAATATAACATACACGTTTATGTGAAAGGTGCCCAAGAGGACTACTTTAGCACAGGTGCCAGGACGGGCTATCCGGACGCTCGTGCGTTCCTTGCATTAACGCTGGAAGAAATTGCCGTGTTGGCTCGGTCCAGTCGCATATGTAGGTATTGGACCGGATGGAGGAAATAAAAAAAGATCTGATAAAATTACCTAAAACGTCGCTATACATACTTGTATTAAAACATTTCGATAAAATTACATAACGTATTAGGGGTTTCATATATCAATTTAACAAATTATTATTATTCAGTTCACAAGATTTATATAAATGTTGCCTCACAGGAATTGCATGCGATCTACAGTTAACGTGCAGGAGTCTGTTTCCGAAATTCTTCCGTCACTTGAACAAAAGATCCACGGGGAATGTATGCCTGAATATCAAGTCTCTGTCATTGAAAAACACCTATGCATTTTGTATATCGCCAAAACATCGTTCTTTCTTTATATTATTTGCATTATGCTATTCATGTGTAGAAAATAGTTTTCATTTTGTAAGAAAAAGAGGAGATACTGGCTCAGTTATGTGGCAAAAGTCACCATGGAGCTATACAATACATGAATATAAATACTATACTAGCACATATAACACATTACAAAAATATTTGATTGTAGTGTAATTTTGAAACCGACTTAGGACAGTCATTTAATTTGACAAAAGCCAAACAAATGGTGTGGTTAACCAGTTTACGGGCCCATCTTCCCACTCACCGTAACAGCAGAACAATAATTAGAATACCTTAGAGCAGACCTAAGTTTCTGACTAAACTTAGTTCAAGACTACAATTATTCGGTTTGATGAAACGGATTTTAGTCAAAAATGGATGTAGTCGGAGAATTAGTCCTGACTAATCTTAGTGTCTACTGTAGGCCGTTTGATAAAAAGAGTCTCTGTATCAGGAATTATGATTATTCTTGTGATGATCAATTCATTTCTATAAATTACATACCTTGTCTTTTGTATTTACATCAGCATCCAAGTCAAGAAGAATTTTGACGATGTCGGTTTGATTCGATTCTAATGCTAGATGTAGTGGAGCTTTCCCATTCTATATATAATTCAAAACAATTAGTGTAAATAAATGATGATTTATATTCAGAGTAGATAAACCCTGATACCAATTCATGACTATTCTGTCTACAAACATTGACAAACTCATGGCTACACATATCAAAATGCAGGTCCCAAGGATTTTTCCCTTCTTGTTCTTTTGATGTATACCATTTTTTTTTTATTTGTTTCTAAAAAGCATTACAGTAGATCATAGAGTTCAGTTGGAGATATGCATTCGTGATGTTTATGATAACCACCTTCGCTTAAATCAGGTAAAGCCTACTTAAGGTTGGGCTATCTGTTGGATTTGGTTAGCACGTACCTTATCTATCCTTTAGTTATCGGAAACTCAATACGATAAAACTAAATAAAAATACAGTTTCACGAGATTGAAAGTCTGCTCTGTTGACAATATTAAAGCGTTTTGATAAATTCGAAAATTGAGTTGTCTGTTACACTCACTCTTTACACAATATTTGAGACATATGTAATTCCGGTCAGCAGATTACCTGACAACTCTCTCAAATTCCCCATTGCACGAACATTTCGAACTGGAGTACAGAGGAAAGAATAAATGACTTAGAATATTTTAACAAAGCGGTTTCATCACTTTCAGATTGAGGATTAAGTCCTTTGAGAGCAGAACTCTCAATATCATTGAATAAAGCAAAGCCATCAACAATAAGATATTATAAGCGAAAAGGAGATGAATCTTGTAACTATATCTGAAATGATGGTTCCCAAACAAGGAAACAAACAAAAACTTTTAGTATCAAATGATATTTTAAAGATGAGGAGCTTTCAAGTCAAACATTAGAAGATATAACAAAACTGTATTAAAATGCACGTGAAGACATGCTTCTTTATTTCAGATGGGTGCCGTATTAATATAACATACACGTTTACGTGAAAGGTGCCCAAGAGGACTACTTTAGCACAGGTGCCAGGACGGGCTATCCGGACGCTCGTGCGTTCCTTGCATTAACGCTGGAAGAAATTCCCGTGTTGGCTCGGTCCAGTCGCATATGTAGGTATTGGACCGGATGGAGGAAATAAAAAAAGATGTGATAAAATCACCTAAAACGTCGCTATACATACTTGTATTAAAACATCTCGATAAAATTACATAACGTATTAGGGGTTTCATATATCAATTTAACAAATTATTATTATTCAGTTCACAAGATTTATATAAATGTTGCCTCACAGGAATTGCATGCGATCTACAGTTAACGTGCAGGAGTCTGTTTCCGAAATTCTTCCGTCACTTGAACAAAAGATCCACGGGGAATGTATGCCTGAATATCAAGTCTCTGTCATTGAAAAACACCTATGCATTTTGTATATCGCCAAAACATCGTTCTTTCTTTATATTATTTGCATTATGCTATTCATGTGTAGAAAATAGTTTTCATTTTGTAAGAAAAAAGAGGAGATACTGGCTCAGTTATGTGGCAAAAGTCACCATGGAGCTATACAATACATGAATATAAATACTATACTAGCACATATAACACATTACAAAAATATTTGGTTGTAGTGTAATTTTGAAACCGACTTAGGACAGTCATTTAATTTGACAAAAGCCAAACAAATGGTGTGGTTAACCAGTTTACGGGCCCATCTTCCCACTCACCGTAACAGCAGAACAATAATTAGAATACCTTAGAGCAGACCTAAGTTTCTGACTAAACTTAGTTCAAGACTACAATTATTCGGTTTGATGAAACGGATTTTAGTCAAAAATGGATGTAGTCGGAGAATTAGTCCTGACTAATCTTAGTGTCTACTGTAGGCCGTTTGATGAAAAGAGTCTCTGTATCAGGAATTATGATTATTCTTGTGATGATCAATTCATTTCTATAAATTACATACCTTGTCTTTTGTATTTACATCAGCATCCAAGTCAAGAAGAATTTTGACGATGTCGGTTTGATTCGATTCTAGTGCTAGATGTAGTGGAGCTTTCCCATTCTATATGTAATTCAAAACAATTAGTGTAAATAAATGATGATTTAAATTCAAAGTAAATAAACCCTGCTACGAATTCATAACTATTCCGTCTACCAACATTGACAAACTCATGGCTACGCATATCAAAATGCAGGTCCCAAGGATTTTTCCCTTCTTGTTCTTTAGATATATACCAATTTTTTTTTTTTTTTTTTTGTATTTATTTCTACAAAGCATTATAGTAGATCATAGCCTTCAGTTTGAAATATGCATTCCTGATGTTTATGATAATCTTCGCTTGAATCTGGTAAAGTCTACTTAAAGTTGTGCTATCTGTTGGATTTGGTTAGCACGAACGTTATATATCATTTACTTATCCGAAACTGATAACGATAAAACTAAATAAAAATACAGTTTCACGAGATAGAAGGTGTGCTGTGTTGACAACATTAAAGCGTTTTGATAAATTCGAAAAATGAGTTGTCTGTTACACTCATTCTTTACACAATATTTGAGACATATGTAATTCCGGTCAGCAAATTATCTGACAACTCTCTCAAAATCCCCATAGCACAAATATTTCGAATTGGAATACAGAGGAAAGAATATATGACTTAGAATATTTTAACAAAACGGTTTCATTACTTTCAGATGGAGGATTAAGTCCTTTGAGAGCAGAACTCTATCATTGAATAAAGCAAAGCCATTAACAATAAGATATTATAAGCGAAAAGCGGATGAAGCCTGTGACAATATATTTGAAATGATGGCTCCCAAAAAAGGAAACAAACTAAAACTCTTAGTATCAAATGAGTCAAATGATATTTCTGAAAAAGAGGATCTTTCACATCAAGCATTAGAAGATATTATAAAAGTGTATGAGTATACACATGAAGACATGCTTTTTTTCAGATGGGTGCCGTTTTAATATAAACGTACACGTTTACGCGAAACCTGCCAACGATGATTACTTTAGCACAGGCGCCAGGACAGGCTACCCGGACGCTCTGCATTCCTCGCGTTAACGCTGGAAGAAATTCCCGTGTTGGCGCGGTCCAATCGCATATGTATGTATTGGACCGGATGGAGGAAATAAAAACGATCTGATAAAATCGCCTAAAACGCCGCTATACATACTTGTATTAAACGTATTCATAAAATGACATAACGTATTAGGGGTTTCATATATCAATTTAACAAATTATTATTATTGAATTTACGAAATTTATATAATGTTGCCTCACAGGAATTGCATGTGATCAACAGTTAACGTGCAGGAGTCTGTTTCCGAAATTCTTCCGTCACTTGAACAAAAGATCCACGGGAAATGTATGCCTTAATATCAAGTCTCTGTCATTATATATCGCCAAACATCGTTCTTTCTTTATATTATTTGCATTATGCTATTCATGTGTAGAAAATAGTTTTCATTTTGTAAGAAAAAAGAGGAGTTACTGGCTCAGTTATGTGGTAGAAGTCACCATGGAGCTATACAATACATGAATATAAATACTATACTAGCACATATAACACATTACAAAAATATTTGATTGTAGCATAATTTGGAAACCGATTTAGGTCAGTCATTTAATTTGACAAAAGCCAAACAAATTATTTTTGTGATGTTCAAGTCATTGCTATAAATTTCATACCTTGTCTTGTGCATTTACATCAGCATGCGAGTCAAGAAGAATTTTGACGATGTCGGTTTGATTCGATTCTACTGCTAGATGTAGCGGATTTTTCCCATTCTAAATGTAATTCAAAACAATTAGTTTAAATAAATGATGATTTAAATTCAAAGTAAATAAACCCTAATACCGATTCATGACTATTCCCTCTACAAAACCGATTGCTATACATATAAAAATGCAGGTCACAAGGGTTTTGCCCTTCTTGTTCTTTTGATATATAACAATTTTATTGTTATTTATTTCTGAAAAGCATTACAGTAGATCATTGCCTTCAGTTTGAGATATGCATTCGTGATGTTTATGATAACCTTCGCTTAAGTCAGGTAAACCCTACTTAAAGTTGGGCTATCTGTTGGATTTGGTTAGCACGAACCTTATGTATCATTTACTTATCCGAAACTCAATACGATAAAACTAAAAAAAAAAATACAGCTCCACTAGATGGAAAGTCTGCTCTGTTGACAACATTAAAGCGTTTTGATAAATTCGAAAAATGAGTTGTCTGTTACACTCACTCTTTACACAATATTTGAGACATGTAGTTCCGGTCAGCAAATTACCTGACAACTCTCTCTTTGAGAACACTACTCTCAATGTCATTGAATAAAGCAAAGCAATCAACAATAAGCTATTATAAGCTAAAAGCAGATGAAGTCTGTGATAATATATTTGAAATGATGGCCCCCAACAAGGAAAAAACCTAAAACTCTTAGTATCAAATGAGTCAAATGATATTTCTAAAAATGAGGATCTTTCACATCAAACATTAGAAGATATTACAAAACTGTATGAAGATACAAATGAAGACATGCTTCTTTTTTCAGATGGGTGCCGTCTTAATATATACATTCTCGTTTACGCGAAAGGTGCCTAAGAGGACTGCTTTAGCACAGGTGCCAGGACGGGCTATCCGGACGCTCGTGCGTTCCTTGCATTAACGCTGAAAGAAATTACCGTGTTGGCTCGGTCCAATCGCATATATATGTATTGGACCGGATGGAGAAAATAAGAAAAAGATATGATGAAATCACCTAAAACCTCGCTATACATACTTGTATTAAAACGTCTTGATAAAATGACATAACGTATTAGGGGTTTCATATATCAATTTAACAAATTATTATTATTGAATTTACGAAATTTATATAAATGTTGCCTCACAGGAATTGCATGTGATCTGCAGTTAACGTGCAGAGGTTTGTTTCCGAAAATTTTCCGTCACTTGAGCAAAAGATCCACGGGGAATGTATGCCTGAATATCAAGTCTCTGTCATGTATATCGCCAAAACATCGTTCTTTCCTGATATTATTTGCATTATGCTATTCATGTGTAGAAAATAATTTTCATTTTGTAACTAGAATAACTTACAGCAGACCCAAGTTTCTGACTAAACTTAGTTCAAGACTACAATTAATCGGTTTGATGAAACGGATTTTAGTCAAAAATGGATGTAGTCGGAGAATTAGTCCTGACTACTCTTAGTGTCTACTGTAGGCCGTTTGATGAAAAGAGTCCGTGTATCAGGAATTATAATTATTTTTGTGATGTTCTAGTCATTGCTATAAATTACATACCTTGTCTTGTGCATTTACATCAGCATGCGAGTCAAGAAGAATTTTGACGATGTCGGTTTGATTCGATTCTACTGCTAGATGTAGCGGAGCTTTCCCATTCTATATGTAATTCAAAACAATTTGTTTAAATAAATGTTAATGTCAATTCAAAGTCAATAAACCCTAATACCAATTCATGACTATTCCCTCTTCAACAACTGACAAACCGATTGCTATACATGTAAAAAATGCAGGTCGCAGGGGTTCCGCCCTTCTTCTTCTTTTGATATATAAGAATTTTATTTTTATTTATTTCTAAAAAGTATTACAGTAGATTATAGCCTTCAGTTTGAGATGCATTCGTGATGTTTATGATAACCTTCGCTTCAATCAAGTAAAGCCTACTTAAAGTTGGGCTATCTCTTGGATTTGGTTACCACGAACCTTATGTATCATTTACTTATCCGAAACTCAATACGATAAAACTAAAAAAAAAATACAGTTCCACTACATGGAAAGTCTGCTCTGTGATAAATTCGAAAAATGAGTTGTCTGCAACTCTCACTCTTTACAGAATATTTGAGACATATGTAGTTCCGGTCAGCAAATTACCTGACAACTCTCTCAAATTCCCCATTGCACAAACATTTCGAATTGGAGTACAGAGGAAAGAATAAATGACTTAGAATGTTTTAACAAAGCGGTTTCATTACTTTCACATGGGGGATTAAGTCCTTTGAGAGCACAACTCTCAATATCATTGAATAAAGCAAAGCCATCAACAATAAGTAATTATAAGCTAAAAGCTGATGAGGCCTGTAACAATTTATTTGAAATTATGGCCCCCAAACAAGGAAAGAAATTAAAACTTGTCGTATGAGATGAGTCACATAATATTTCTAAAAATGAGGATCTTTCACATCAAACATTAGAAGATATTACAAAACTGTATGAAAATACAGATGAACGCATGCTTCTTTTTTCAGATTGGTGCCGTCTTAATATAACATACACGTTTACGTGAAAGATGCCCAAGAAGACTGCTTTAGCACAGGTGTCAGGACGGGCTATCCGGACGCTCGTGCGTTCCTTGCATTAACGCTGGAAGAAATTCCCTCGGTCCAATCGCATATGTAGGTATTATACCGGATGCAAGAAATAAAAAAGGTATGATAAAATCACATAAAACGTCGCTATACATACTTGTATTAAAACGTCTTCATAAAATGACATACGTATTAGGGGTTTCATATAACAATTTAATAAATTATTATTAGTGAATTTACGAAATTTACATAAATGTTGCCTCACAGGAATTGCATGCGATCTACAGTTAACGTGCAGGAGTCTGTTTCCGAAATTCTTCCGTCACTTGAACAAAAGATCCACGGGGAATGTATGCCTGAATATCAAGTCTCTGTCATTGAAAAACACCTATGCATTTTGTATATCGCCAAAACAGCGTTCTTTCCTTATATTAATTGCATTATGCTATTCATGTGTAGAAAATAGTTTTCATTTTGTAAAAAAAAGAGGAGTTACTGGCTCATTTATGTGGCAGAAGTCACCATGGAGCTATAAAATACATGAATATAAATACTATACTAGCACATATAACACGTTACAAAAATATTTGATTGTAGTGTAATTTTGAAACCGACTTAGGACAGTCATTTAATTTGACAAAAGCCAAACAAAAGGTGTGGATAACCGGTTTACGGGCCCACCTTCCCACGCACCGTAACAGCAGAACAATAATTAGAATACCTTAGAGCAGACCTAAGTTTCTGACTAAACTTAGTACAAGACTACAATTAATCGGTTTGATGAAACGGATTTTAGTCAAAAATGGATGTAGTCGGAGAATTAGTCCTGACTAATCTTAGTGTCTACTGTAGGCCGTTTGATCAAAAGAGTCCGTGTATCAGGAATTATAATTATTTTTGTGATGTTCTAGTCATTGCTATAAATTACATACCTTGTCTTGTGCATTTACATCAGCATCCAAGTCAAGAAGAATTCTGACGATGTCGGTTTGATTCGATTCTACTGCTCGATGTAGCAGAGCTTTCCCATTCTATATGTAATTCAAAACAATTAGTTTAAATAAATGATGATTTAAATTCAAAGTAAATAAACCCTAATACCGATTCATGACTATTCCCTCTACAAAACCGATTGCTATACATATAAAAATGCAGGTCACAAGGGTTTTGCCCTTCTTGTTCTTTTGATATATAACAATTTTATTGTTATTTATTTCTGAAAAGCATTACAGTAGATCATTGCCTTCAGTTTGAGATATGCATTCGTGATGTTTATGATAACCTTCGCTTAAGTCAGGTAAACCCTACTTAAAGTTGGGCTATCTGTTGGATTTGGTTAGCACGAACCTTATGTATCATTTACTTATCCGAAACTCAATACGATAAAACTAAAAAAAAAAAATACAGCTCCACTAGATGGAAAGTCTGCTCTGTTGACAACATTAAAGCGTTTTGATAAATTCGAAAAATGAGTTGTCTGTTACACTCACTCTTTACACAATATTTGAGACATGTAGTTCCGGTCAGCAAATTACCTGACAACTCTCTCTTTGAGAACACTACTCTCAATGTCATTGAATAAAGCAAAGCAATCAACAATAAGCTATTATAAGCTAAAAGCAGATGAAGTCTGTGATAATATATTTGAAATGATGGCCCCCAACAAGGAAAAAACCTAAAACTCTTAGTATCAAATGAGTCAAATGATATTTCTAAAAATGAGGATCTTTCACATCAAACATTAGAAGATATTACAAAACTGTATGAAAATACAAATGAAGACATGCTTCTTTTTTCAGATGGGTGCCGTCTTAATCTATACATTCTCGTTTACACGAAAGGTGCCTAAGAGGACTGCTTTAGCACAGGTGCCAGGACGGGCTATCCGGACGCTCGTGCGTTCCTTGCATTAACGCTGAAAGAAATTACCGTGTTGGCTCGGTCCAATCGCATATATATGTATTGGACCGGATGGAGAAAATAAGAAAAAGATATGATGAAATCACCTAAAACCTCGCTATACATACTTGTATTAAAACGTCTTGATAAAATGACATAACGTATTAGGGGTTTCATATATCAATTTAACAAATTATTATTATTGAATTTACGAAATTTATATAAATGTTGCCTCACAGGAATTGCATGTGATCTGCAGTTAACGTGCAGAGGTTTGTTTCCGAAAATTTTCCGTCACTTGAGCAAAAGATCCACGGGGAATGTATGCCTGAATATCAAGTCTCTGTCATGTATATCGCCAAAACATCGTTCTTTCCTGATATTATTTGCATTATGCTATTCATGTGTAGAAAAATAATTTTCATTTTGTAAACTAGAATAACTTACAGCAGACCCAAGTTTCTGACTAAACTTAGTTCAAGACTACAATTAATCGGTTTGATGAAACGGATTTTAGTCAAAAATGGATGTAGTCGGAGAATTAGTCCTGACTACTCTTAGTGTCTACTGTAGGCCGTTTGATGAAAAGAGTCCGTGTATCAGGAATTATAATTATTTTTGTGATGTTCTAGTCATTGCTATAAATTACATACCTTGTCTTGTGCATTTACATCAGCATCCAAGTCAAGAAGAATTCTGACGATGTCGGTTTGATTCGATTCTACTGCTCGATGTAGCGGAGCTTTCCCATTCTATATGTAATTCAAAACAATTAGTTTAAATAAATGATGATTTTAAATTCAAAGTAAATAAACCCTAATACCGATTCATGACTATTCCCTCTACAAAACCGATTGCTATACATATAAAAATGCAGGTCACAAGGGTTTTGCCCTTCTTGTTCTTTTGATATATAACAATTTTATTGTTATTTATTTCTGAAAAGCATTACAGTAGATCATTGCCTTCAGTTTGAGATATGCATTCGTGATGTTTATGATAACCTTCGCTTAAGTCAGGTAAACCCTACTTAAAGTTGGGCTATCTGTTGGATTTGGTTAGCACGAACCTTATGTATCATTTACTTATCCGAAACTCAATACGATAAAACTAAAAAAAAATACAGCTCCACTAGATGGAAAGTCTGCTCTGTTGACAACATTAAAGCGTTTTGATAAATTCGAAAAATGAGTTGTCTGTTACACTCACTCTTTACACAATATTTGAGACATGTAGTTCCGGTCAGCAAATTACCTGACAACTCTCTCTTTGAGAACATTACTCTCAATGTCATTGAATAAAGCAAAGCAATCAACAATAAGATATTATAAGCTAAAAGCAGATGAAGTCTGTGATAATATATTTGAAATGATGGCCCCCAACAAGGAAAAAACCTAAAACTCTTAGTATCAAATGAGTCAAATGATATTTCTAAAAATGAGGATCTTTCACATCAAACATTAGAAGATATTACAAAACTGTATGAAAATACAAATGAAGACATGCTTCTTTTTTCAGATGGGTGCCGTCTTAATATATACATTCTCGTTTACGCGAAAGGTGCCTAAGAGGACTGCTTTAGCACAGGTGCCAGGACGGGCTATCCGGACGCTCGTGCGTTCCTTGCATTAACGCTGAAAGAAATTACCGTGTTGGCTCGGTCCAATCGCATATATATGTATTGGACCGGATGGAGGAAATAAGAAAAAGATATGATGAAATCACCTAAAACCTCGCTATACATACTTGTATTAAAACGTCTTGATAAAATGACATAACGTATTAGGGGTTTCATATATCAATTTAACAAATTATTATTATTGAATTTACGAAATTTATATAAATGTTGCCTCACAGGAATTGCATGTGATCTGCAGTTAACGTGCAGAGGTTTGTTTCCGAAAATTTTCCGTCACTTGAGCAAAAGATCCACGGGGAATGTATGCCTGAATATCAAGTCTCTGTCATGTATATCGCCAAAACATCGTTCTTTCCTGATATTATTTGCATTATGCTATTCATGTGTAGAAAATAATTTTCATTTTGTAACTAGAATAACTTACAGCAGACCCAAGTTTCTGACTAAACTTAGTTCAAGACTACAATTAATCGGTTTGATGAAACGGATTTTAGTCAAAAATGGATGTAGTCGGAGAATTAGTCCTGACTACTCTTAGTGTCTACTGTAGGGCCGTTTGATGAAAAGAGTCCGTGTATCAGGAATTATTATTATTCTTGTGATGGTGAATTCATTTCTATAAATTACATACCTTGTCTTGTGTATTTACATCAGCATGCGAGTCAAGAAGAATTTTGACGATGTCGGTTTGATTTGATTCTACTGCCAGATGTAGCGGAGTTTTCCCATTCTATATATAATTCAAAACAATTAGTGTAAAGAAACGTTGATATAAATTCAAAGTACATAAACCCTATTACCGATTTATGACTATTCCCTCTAAAACTTTGAGAAACCCATTTCTACACATATAAAAATACAGGTCGCAGGAATTTTACCTTCTTGTTCTTTTGATATATAAGAAAATGTTTTTTATTTATTTCTAGAAAGCATTACAGTAGATCATAGTCTTCAGTTTGAGATATGCATTTGTGATGTTTATGATAACCTTCGCTTAAATCAGGTAAAGCCTACTTAAAGTTGGGCTATCTGTTGGATTTGGTCAGAACGCACATTATGTATCATTTACTTATCCGAAACTCAATACGATAAAACTAAAAAAAAATACTGTTCCACCAGATGGGAAGTCTCCTCTATTGACAACATTAAAGCGTTTTGATAAATTCGAAAAATGAGTTCTCTGTTGCACTCACTCATTACACAATATTTAAGACATATGTAGTTCCGGTCAGCAAATTACCTGACAACTCTCGCAAATTCCCCATAGCACAAACATTTCGAATTGGAGTAAGGAGGAAAGAATAAATGACTTAGAATATTTTAACAAAGCGGTTTCATTACTTTCAGATGGAGGATTAAGTCCTTTGAGAGCACAACTCTCAATATCATTGAATAAAGCAAAACCATCAACAATAAGATATTATAAGCGAAAAGCAGATAAAACCTGTGACAATATTTTTGAAATGATGGCTCCCACACAAGGAAAGAAAATAAAACTATTAGTATCAAATGATATTTCTAAAACAGACGATCTTTCACATCAAACATTAGAAGATATTATAAAACTATATGAAAATACAAATCAAGCATGCTTCTTTTTCAGATGGGTGCCGTCTTAATATAAACATACACGTTTGCGCGAAACCTGCCAACCATGACTGATTTAGCACAGGCGCCAAGAAGGGCTACCCGAACGCTCGTGCGTTCCTCGCGTTAACGCTTGAAGAAATTCCCGTGTTGGCTCGGTCCAATCGCATATGTATGTATTGAACCGGATGGGGGAAATAAAAAATATCTGATAAAATCAACTAAAACACGCTATACATACTTGTATTAAACGTATTGATAAAATGACATAACGTATCAGGGGTTTCATAGATCAATTTAACAAATTATTATTATTGAATTTACGAAATTTATATAAATGTTGCCTCACAGGAATTGCATGTGATCTGCAGTTAACGTGCAGAGGTCAGTTTCCGAAATTTTTCCGTCACTTGAACAAAAGATCGACGGGGAATATATGCCTGAATATCAAGTCTCTGTCACTGAAAAACACCTATGCATTTTGTATATCGCCAAAACATCGCACTTTCCTTATATTACTTGCATTATGCTATTCATGTGTACAAAATAGTTTTCATTTTGTAGCTAGAATAACTTACAGCAGACCCAAGTTTCTGACTAAACTTAGTTTAAGACTACAATTAATCGGTTTGATGAAACGAATTTTAGTCAAAAATGGATGTAGTCGGAGAATTAGTCCTGACTAATCTTAGTGTCCACTGTAGGCCGTTTGATGAAAAGAGTCCCTGTATCATGAATTATGATTATTCTTGTGATGATCAATTCATTTCTATAAATTACATACCTTGTCTTGTGTATTTACATCAGCATCCGATTCAAGAAGAATTTTGACGATGTCGGTTTGATTCGATTCTACTGCTAGATGTAGCGGAGTTTTCCTATTCTATATATAATTCAAAACAATTGGTGTAAATAAAGGTTTATTTAAATTCAAAGTAAATAAATCCTGATACCGATTTATGACTATTCCCTCTACAAACACTGACAAACCCATTTCTACACATATAAAAATACAGGTCGCAAGGATTTTACCCTTCTTGTTCTTTTGATATACAAGAATTTTTTTTTTATTTATTCTAAAAAGCATTCCAGTAGATCAGCAAATTATCTGACAACTCTCTCAAAATCCCCATAGCACAAATATTTGGAATTGGAGTACAGAGGAAAGAATATATGACTTAGAATATTTTAACAAAGCGGTTTCATTACTTTGAGATCAAGGATTAAGTCTTTTGAGAGCAAAACTCTCAATATCATTGAATAAAGCAAAGCCATCAACAATTCATTTTCATTTAGACAGTGATGAATTCTACAATGATTAACTTTTTCAAGAATTTTGGCAAAGAGTCAGGATTTATTCCCTTTGGTGATTCTTCTTTATTCAAATATTGAAAAATTGTGCATTATCAAAACGCACGTCGCAAAGGGGTCGATAACAATGCTGAAGATGGGTCGGTAGCTTTTGAGTGTTTGATAAGTCTACCATGAAAACTTTCTTAACCTGAAAATTGGAAACAAAGCATCACCAACAAATTGAAAAATGCTAAAATATATTTGAAAACAGAATATAAGTTACACATACAAAACGAAAATGAATGTTCCTTCCATTGTCCGAAATGGGCTCTTTCAGATATGTTTAAAAGTAAATGCATGAAAATACAAATTCATGTGCAAAATGTGTACTTCTTAATGTTGATGAAATAAAACATGTTATTGAGAATTTAGAATCAAATGAAAAAGAAATCTTTTAACAAGATCTTTACCATTCTGTGAGACAAATTCAAGAATAGCGATCTCACATTCTAAGAACTGTTAATCGGGATTATGCTCGTCTAGATATTTTGTCATCTTTAAAGGTCATGGGAAACATAATTTTTTATTGTAAAAAATAGTGATACTTGGACAAATTAACTTAATGTATCATATAGGCAGAATTGCATTTACAAGCCAGTAATTAAGTCTAAATATAGAGTTAAATGCCCTTACAGAAATAAAAAGTTGTGACGTCACATAAGGTCAGGCACGACAATTCTCAACAGCTCATGTAGTAATTGACCTAATATAATGGCATAGCGATCTCAGTCACCAAAATCCGCGAGACTTGCCGAAGCAACGCACATATTTATTTTCAGATATCAATATCTCCAGAACGAGTAATTATTTTCAAAAACAAAAAAAAAATATGAGGATGTTATTTTAAGCATATATTTTTATTTAAGCAAAAACATGAATTTATATAATTTAAGTTTCCCATGACCTTTAAAATCCAACCAGACATTAGTAATTAGGATTGGGCCATGAAGTACCTCCCTCAAATGTATCGAGAAAAAATGTCAGACTGGTTTAGCCAAAATAGGATGCATTGGCATGTGATTGTATGCATATTTCTAGATGAACAAGGCCAACGTAAGGTAAATACATATAAACTGTTTTTCTATATGTCTGTCTGTTGTTAACTAACATTGGCCATGACTTTTGATTGGTAAGGACTAGGGCTTTCATATTTCGGATGTGTATTGTCGTTACCATAACCCTGTGACCTTGACGTTTGACAAAGAAAATCGCTTAAAATTGCCACTTCAACCTTGGCAATAATTCCTGACTGGTAATTGCAAGGATTTTGATATTTCACGTGTATTCCGTGTGATTTTGATCCCATAACCTTTTTACCGTGACATTTGGAATATTTTCAGGGAAATTGTTAAAAAAAAATTGCCACCAAAGAATGCATAGTATTTGACAAACATATCTTGTTACATTATTGTTTATTCAATATTAATTTTCAATATATAATCATTTGTGAAATAAGTTAAATTATGATTACAGTAAATGCTTACATAATAATTTCTTCTTTTTTTTTCATTAGCAATACCCCTTTACCCATCTTATAGACCAAGTCAAGCAGGACCACTTTGCAGTAGTATGTTTACTGGAGCATGGCTTGGTTAACTTAAGGAAGCAAGTGCCTTATATCCAAGAAGCATTCATACGCTCAGATAATGCTAGATGCTATCATTGCTGGAACATGTGGTCCTCAATCAAAGATATATCAATGTGAACAGGTAAGTTATAAAGTGTTCTTTTTATTTTTAAAGTTCTTGGTATAAATCCTAACAAATTATAACTTATATTGACAGATCTATAGCAAGCAAGAGTAGTAGTAAGTGTCTTGTCCATAAATACCACTACTACACCATCATTATATGTAGATGTTACTTTGATATTTAGTCGGTGGGTTCCTTACGATAAGATATTTTTGATGGTGCCCAATTTTTTCTGTCGCTTGCAATGCAAAGTAACACTAAGGAATCAGCGTGTCCATCGCCAGTCTGTTCATCTGCCTGTCTTGCATCCGTCTGTGACACTACCCCGCCTATCACACTTTTTAAGAAGTGATCCTTTCTTTTGTGTTGCTTTGTTTTGCAGGCGACAAGTGCATTCCTTTGAATGATGCTATATATTATTCTAGTTTATCATTTGATCTTTGGTGTAACCTTTGACCTACATTTAAACAAACTTAAAATTCTTGAACCATTTCTGTAAACATCTAATATTTTCCATTCAAAAGATTCTTTTTTCACAATTCTGTCTTAATTGTAACGTATGATGATTCACTTATTTACGTTTGTACTTTTAGGTGTCAACATTTTAGGATATGACTATAGCGAAGCACAGAGTGGCAAAAGCTATTGTGATGCCAAAATTGCACACATGCGGTCTAAAATGAGAGTTTATTGCAGCAGAACGCCACAACGTTAAAAGTGTTGGAGATATGAAAGAAGCCATTGAACGTAAAGGTAGTGCTTTTGGTGTCCACACTTCTAAGCAATCGATTCTCAACCATTCTCTTAAAGGTGTTAGTGTATTATCAAATATTTCATTTGGTTGTGATGGAATCAAAATATGGAAGGCACACAACATAGGAAAAAGATTTTGATAAAGAATATTCAGATAGAAAATTACTGCTCTCGATCCAACAATCAAAGTGGCTTAAACATCCCAGGAGACTTTGATGACAACCAACAATCTGGGTCTATTAAGTCAAAGCAACCTGATACCATCCAAAGACCATCAACATCTTGTCCTATTGATCGTGTTGATGAAACAATGAATTTATCTGAAATCTCCAATTCATCTAGAAAATATCAAGTTGAAGATTCCAACTTTTCTGAAAACTGTTTTTAACGTCCAGAGATTGGCTGCATAAAGATAAGGATCATATTTTTAATGGGATTCATAAAGTGAAGTCATCAAATGAGTCAACTTTTAACAAAGATAAAAAATTTGGGCCGAAATATGTGAGCTAATTTCTAGCCGAAGTAAAATTATTAACCAATCTACCATAGAAAACAACGATTGCGAACCAATGGGATGGACACTCAAGAAAGAGCGTAAACATATAAGATTTTCTCAAAAAGTCAAAGATTATTTGACTGAGTTGTTCAACAGAGATGCAGCAAGTGGCAAAAAAGAGATGAAGACTATAAAGCAAGATGGTATGCGTTTGTTCTCTCCAAATGAATGGCTACAGCGTAGTCAGATATCATTACTCTTTTCCACACTTGCCATGAATAGCCGTTAAGGACGGAAAAAAAGATTGTAGAAAAGATGTAAATATTGTAGAGGAGGAAACAATGATTGCGAACCAATTGGATGGGCACTCAAGAAGAAGCGTAAAAATATAAGATTTTCTCAAAAAGTCAAAGATTATTTGACTGAGTTGTTCAACAGAGATGCAGCAAGTGGCAAAAAAGAGATGAAGACTATAAAACAAGATGGTATGCGTTTGTTCTCTCCAAATGAATGGCTACAGCGTAGTCAGATATCATTACCCTTTCCACACTTGCCATGAATAGCCGTTAAGGACGGAAAAAAAGATTGTAGAAAAGATGTAAATATTGTAGAGGAGGAAACAGACGAAGATTTACAAGCAATTTTAAATATGATTGATAATGAGGATGATATTGAAAATTTAGAAAAGTAAATAACTGATATACATAAGATTAGGATCTCAAATGAATTTTCATTTCATTCGATGTATTATGAAACAAGTTGTATGCTTTATATCCCTGAGTCTTGGCGAGGGGATATAAAACACACAATGAGTTTTATGATACATCGTATGAAATGAAAATTCATTTGAGGTTTTATTTATAACGTGAAATTGGTCGGAATGTTTATTTCTAGGACGAAATATACTTTTCTCGGAATCCCAGAGAGGATTCACTTCCAGACTTAGTTCTCTATAAAGCTTGCTTATTGTGTACATAAAACAGAAACTATTTATAAATACCTTATTAATTTTTTAACAATTATTCAAAAACAACAAATTTCATTTGAGAAATTAAAAAAAAAATAGTTTAACGACAAAATGTTAAATATCAAGTTGACCAATCAAATAAACGATGTGATAAAACGTGTGTACATAACAGTGATTTATGACATGGCGTTATTATCGAATAACCAGTGTTTCATTTGATAACATTTATATATATGTAGTCTCATATTCATGATAATATATATCAGTTTTTATAAAAAAATATTTACGTCTATATATGTTTTAGCTTTACTGGTAATTTATCAGTCAAGTTTATGCAATCCCTATTTGTCTGTCACAAGATTTCTTTCGAACATTATCCATCATCTGTAAACAATACTTATTTGGCAACTTGTCTGTAACTATAGGTGATAGAATGTTTATTCTGTTTGTATTGTAATTGGTTAAAAGTTAAATTGTGCACCATGTATTTGTTTTTCTTATATTTGCCTCCAGAGAAAATTCTGCTAATTATTGTCTGCACAACTACTCTGGAACTATAGATGATAGCGAATTTTTTTTTTCTAATTGGTATAGAAATTTGACCATTTTTACAAACTCTAAACTTAAAATTCATAGCAAATTGCCTTATTTTGTGCATTGCGCTGTTTAAAGTCTAGGATTTTATTGTGAAGCATATGTATAAATGTATTTTTCCAAACGATACAACCATTAAGAAAAATCGAATAATATTTCAATGCAAAATGTGAACATTGTAATCTAAACATTGTCTTTTTATGTTTAAATATTGTAATTAAAGTAATCTTTTTAACTCTTTGATTTTGCTTAAAGAATTAAAATTACATTGTATGCTATTTTATTTAAATAAATAACAGAATGTATTATTTGCACCGTTATGCAATCTTTTTGAGCAATGTAATTTGAGTAACATGTACTACTATATCACCTATATCAAACTGTTTTCATTTGGGAATGTCCTCGAGCTGTACCATGGATAACAGTATCAGCTATATCAAATTATTCTCATATGGCATGTTACCGATCTGTAATATGGGCTACTATATCACCTACATCAAATTCTATATCAAATTGTTTTCATGTGGCATCTCATTGAGCTGTAACATGGACTACTTTATCTTCTATATCATATTGTTTTCATGGGGCATGTCATCGAGTTGTAAAGTCTGCGTATATTCAAAACATTTCTGTGTTAATTGGTAAACATTTCCAAACAAAAATAGGACGGGGAAAGTACAGTTAGGTGCAGTCCTAACCTTACATAAAGTGCACTTCGAGTTAACTTTATGACTGCTTTTCAAGTTTATTTGGAGACAACAGAGTAAACTTGGAATCAAGTTTAGTAGTAAACTTGATTCCAAGTTTAGTACTAAACTTGATTCCAAGTTTACTCCAAGTGCACTTCAAGTTTAGTTTATTTTCTAAATACATGTACATTTACTATATTTTTCTATTAAAACAATCTTTTCATATAAAATATGCAATTGTACATAATTAGACAATTATTTCTATCATGTTATACGAAACTGGATAATTGTAATAAGCAAACGTGAAAAGTAAACTTGGTGTCACGTGATAGTAAACGTAAAGACGGAATTACTTAAAGCAAACTTGTTATCACGTACACTTGACTAAACTTTTGTGACTTTTATGACTGGTGTTCGGACGAAAAACTAAACTTGAAGTGTACTTGTGAAGTGCACTTGAATGTAAGGTTAGGACTGCACCCAACTGTAAAGGTGCTGCATTTTACATACCTTAAAAGTTGAAAAGTAATATAAAACAGAAGTAGTCTTATTGAATTAAATTTTCATATCAAACATATCATTCGACACCAACAAGGTAAATCATTCTCTGTCTGTCTGGAGCGAGCTTAGTTCTCCTGTAGATAATTACTCCTGTAGATAATTACTAGTAAGATAAAGGTTTAAAACCCATGGATGCTCGCATGTTTTCTTGACTGAGGGCAAACTTTCCATGAATCGAATAAAATTTTCTCCAGTTGTGTATATATACCTTCTTTTTAAAAGTAAGAACATGTAAGTTTTGAATGAAAACACTGATAGTGCGACATTTCTGGAATAAGTCGAAATGAATTTAGCGCTCTTTACGCAAAAAAGCAAATATGATATAGATTTACTATAATTGATATTTACATGTTTTTGAATGTATGTACAGTTTTTGTAAAATGTTACAGTTCGCATTGCGTATATTGATTTCTTTTATATCAAAATTCTAAAGTCGCCCCTTACTCTGACAACCTTACCGGGAAATCATCCTTGACCCACTTGGAGCTTTATGGTATCTCCAGAACCCCTTCTGTATGTTTGTTTGGGAGGGGTTTTTGTTTGTTTGTTTCTATGAATATACAAAATTTTAAGCTAGATACGCCACTGTCTCCTATTAGTATATATACGTCAACCTTTTCCTTCATACCAAAGAGAAGGAATTCCAACGGATATATAACCTTCACGAATTTATTCTAGAGCGGGGCCCCGGGTTCGCTCTTAAATCTGCCATTTATAGTATGATTATACAGTATACTTGGTGAATTATACCCGCCACTGACCATTCCCACTCTTTAAGTACAAGATTATGAAGCAGTGTTCCAGGCGGTAACGCAATTCTTTTGCACAATAACCCAGACTGAAAGAAAAAAACGAACACGCAAATATATTGTGTGTATTTTTAAGAAATGAAAGTAACCAACATTAATAGTTGAATGCCCCGACATCTGCATGGAAAGCGATTATTCCTCCTCTTTCGTTTCTGCGTCTCTGTGTTATTATTATAATGGGTATAGAAAGTATTTAGATAACTACACGGATTTTGTAGTTCCCCAATCCAAGTAACAAAAGTAAAAAGATGGATAGGATGTAATCATAAGCGCAGTTAGATTGGAATAACGAATAAACAATCGTTTACCTGAATAGTGCGCAGTGTATTTAGTAAATCACAAGCAAATTTATTCTGATGAAAATATGTGTTGGAATTATATGCGCCTTACTCTCTTATGGAAAATTATATGAAATACAATATATTAGACATCTGACAAAGTTGTACGCAGTAGAGAGACGAAATAAAATATAAGAAAAAATATAATCAAAAGAAAAAAGAAATAAAAGTGATATAAAGATGATGCAGTTGATATTTCTGCCTGTAAAGTGCTGGCGATATTTCACACTACGGGCGTGACGTATTTTAAATTCTATGCAATGGTCAAATAAGCAGATATCATAAAGGTATGAATAGATCAGCGCAAATAATTTTGTAAGACATATATTTGTAGAATTTCGAAACAAATACAGATTTCGACAACCTGGTAAATGCAATTATTATCCATCGAATGAATTATTTTTGGATAGAATTTGTAAAAAAAAAAGCAAAATCAACAACGAAAAAAAAAAATAATAATAAATAAAAACTACGCCTCTAAATTATCGGCATTCAAATCATTGCACTTCCAATCTTTGTCACAAATCATTCTGCCGACACTGATCATGTCGTCGAATGCAACCTGTCATAAGGAGACTGGTCGATGGAGACTTTAAAACTATATATATTTTAAAATGAGAATTTTACAGTACAGTTCTATACGAATGAATGATGGGAAACCATTGTAGGTACTTGTGAAAACGTTAGAACAAGGAGTAAAAGGATTGAAAGATAATTAGTGTCATTCAACATTTGTCATTACAAAGGATGGTTACATATTTTGTTATTTTCCATTTGTTTTTCATTTTCACTGATTTTGTATGTCCTCTGGTTTTATGATTTTTTGACTTGTGGTTTTGATTTATCTATCATCTTTACA